>BSBN01001586.1:0-600000 GCA_027924645.1 Cunninghamia lanceolata
TATCTCTATATCTCTCTCCCTCTCTCTATCTTGCTCTCTCTATCAACCCCTTGGTGTGTGAGGGAGAGAGATATAGAGATAGAGAGGAAAATGGAGTTAGAGAGAGGGAGGATAGAGAAATAAAGAGATAAAGGGAGAGATCAACAAATCCATTTGTATCCAATAGCCTTCTTCCTTGGTGGAAGATCAACAAGTTCCCATTTATTATTCCTTAGAAGTTCCTGATATTCATCATCCATAGTATCTTTCCAAGGTGGTTACTCAAGAGCTTGTTGCACTGTTTTAGGTTCTAAACTTTGCATAACTGTACACATAAGGGCCATGTTTACTTCTTCACAAGACTTGCTGTGAGTCTAAGGCCCACTAAAAGATGTGTCTAGAAGTACATCATCTTTAGCATCCTTTATTGTGGCTTGATACCACTTAGGAAGCTTTTTGTGTATAGGAGATGAGGATTGAGGTGGTGAAAGAGGGGGAAACTCATCCAATGGAAACAAAACCTCTTCTAGAGTCTCTTCATCAACTTCTTCATCTTCGTGTTCAAGTATTCTTGGTGCTTGTGAACTTACAAGTGATGGAGAGGAAGAGGTGTTGCATCCAAATTCCTCATCAAAAAACAACATCCCTGCTAATGTACACCTTAGTCTGACTTGATGATCATTCTGCAAGGGCTTGAAACTCTTTGAATTTCTAAAAGGTTTCATCTTTGTGAGCCAAAATATAGACCCAAATTTTTCTTGTATTATCATCCACAAAGAGAAGAAAATATCGGTCATTCTGATGATTGAGTGGCATAGGTCCACATAGATCAGTGTGAACAAATTCTAAGGGACTCAAGGCTGTATTTTTTGCATTAGGAAAAGGAGCCCTATGTTGCTTTCCGGCAAGACATTGTGAGCAAAGAACTTCTATTTTCTAAAAGGGGGGAAGTCCTCTCACCATATTTCTCTTACTCAATGAAAGAAGATAACCAAAGTTGAGATGGACAAATCTCCTATGCCAAAGAGTTGTGGATACATTGGTTTTCACTACAAGGGCTTGATCTTCATTTGAAACATCAATTAGTTGGAACATCTTTCCTACCCCTAAAGCACGAGCTACAACTGCTCCATTGTGAGTTTTGTCTTTGATAAGACAAAATTTATCACCATTGTGTTGATCAAATTCAACTTACAAATTGTGCTCTAGTAATTGACTTACTAAAAGTAGGTTCTTATTGAGCACAGGTACATACAGAACCTTTGTAAGTCAACATTTGTGAGTTCTTAGTGGAAGGGAAATATCACCAATTCCCTAAACTTCATATGAGGTATCATCACCCAATGAAACATGCCCATAGGAGGTAGATGGAGTGAGATCACAAAACCATTCTTGTTCCCCTGTCATATGTTTGGATGCACCAAAATCAACATACTAGACTAAACTGCTTGATGTGGAGGCCTTAGTTTCTGCAACATACATGAACTCTTCTTCATCTGAATTAGTTGTAGATGCAACATTTCCTTATTGCCTATTTGGCTTTTTCTGCCAATGGGGTGTCTTCTTCTTGTCCCCTTCAAAAGATTTTTGTCACTTTTTGTGACTGGATTCACTATTGACATTAGAATTATACCATCATTCTTTGAGTTCATGACCCTTTGTGCCACAAATTAGACATTTCTTTTTCTTGTGAGAAGAGTTGTCTTGATTTGGTTTAGACTGACCTGATGGACCACTTTGACGTTTAGTTTTTTTTCCCTTCTACTTGGCTAAGATGGCCTGATTGTCTTGAGTGTCTGTCTCACCAAAAATTGCTTCTTCCTATTGAAGCAAGTTGACCAGTTCTTCAAATGAAGGTGTTTTATGAGCCACATTTAAACATGTGACAAACACTCTAAATGAGGGGGGTAGTGCTCTTAGTACAATTGGTACAAGAGTAGCATCTATGATTTCTTCCCCTAATGCTTGAAGTGTAGTTCTAATTTTGGCAACTCTTTTAAAAAATACCTCTACCTTCTCACCATTTTGCATTTGGAGACAATGTAACTGATGTTGTAGATGGAGGATTTGGTTTTGGTTTTTAGCCTCATAGACTATTTTGAGGTGATCCCAAGCCTCTTTGGTAGTGGCAGATGTACGGATGTGAGGTTGAATTTCATCTGTCACTGTAAACAATATGATCAATTTGGCCTTTTGATTGGCCTTATCAAATTTATTTTGATCATCACCTACTTGTTGAGGTCTAGTTGTTTTTCTAGAGGCTACATCCCAAAGGTCTTCAAACTCTAATTGAGTTTGCACTTTAGTTTTCCAGGCGACATAATTATCACCTCTCAAGAGTTGAGAGTCAGGAAGCATTACTTTAGGTGCACTAGGAGCCATTGTCTATAGTTTTGAATGTCCTTATATCTCCAATGTAAGGTCCTTATTTCTCCTTGACATTTTACAGGGTCAATGCCACAAACGTCGTTGTTGCATCTTTATCACGCGTTAGATGTTGTAATTCAACATGATGACATTACCTATAAATGTGAATCAAAGGCATCGTAAATATGGAATGCTGCTAGTTTGTTTTGGTTTTTGAGTTTCCAAAACTAAATATGTACTTTCAAAAATAATTATTGCTCCAAATTTTGTATTTTCAGTGCAAAAAAATTATTATTTTTTCCCACTATAGAAAAGAAAAGTATTTTAAAAATAATTTAATATTTTTGTATTATTAATAAAATAATTTTCAAATTCTGAAGTAAACTTTGCAAAAAATTTAGGGCTTCTTCAAAAAATGAAAAAATTGCACCTTTTATTTTCTCCAATGCCTTATTTTGCTTTTAGATTAAATGGCTTCGATTCTTCTCTAGCATTCTCCATGCTCAGACAATTTCTATGCTCAGTCCTCCTCCATGTACAAGTTTTACACAATATTCAGATGACAAACAAAATAAGAAACTCCTTTTGAATTTGTATGGAGACTTGGCAATACAGAGTACTGGTCCAATGCCTTTGTACGGCTTGGTTTGTAACTTTTAGATTTCAATATAGTTTGCAACTTTTAGATTTCAATAGCCTTTGATATTTACATGACTAATGCCTCACGCCTCATGCCTTACTTGTATGCACATTCCTGATTTTTACATACAACTTTGTTGCCTCTAGTTTCTGCCTTTCAACAACATTCAAACGCTTCTTTATATGACTAGCAACAATAATAAAATGGCTTGCAACAACAAATTTGCAGAGTAACTTGAAAACTTGATATTGAAATGCCTTTATTTGAAATTGGCATGCCTTTAGAGACAGATGTTAGATGCATTTATACAATGGTATTAGCGCCAACTCAAACAAAAATTTCAACGCTTTGTATGTTGGATGCCTTGTAGAGATCTACAAATTTCTGAGTGCCAACTTCCAACAGAAACCTCTTCAATAGTTTCTTAAATGCCTTTTCTTGAATGAGAAACCTTAAAATTACTCGTCTAGTAATATATCACCTTTATTGGCATTAAAATGCCTTTAGATACTTTGTTAATCACCTTCACAACAAATGAATTGGCTCTCCTCCAAATTTCTACATTCAACAACCTCTAGACTCTTTGAATGCAGAGGCTTGAGATAATATTTGCTCTGATACCATGATAAAATATTGAGAGCAATAAGGAATCGGATTATTAGATGAGAAATAGTTATATACAAATGTATGATGGTTGAATAACCACCAAGGTCGGGCATACTTGACCAACCAACTATAATTATAAAATAATTATTAGGTGGAAATACAATTATGTAAAAAAATAAAATAAATCTAACAAAAAATACCAAAATAACTTCAAGTTTTTATTAGCTTTCTAACCATATATTTTTTCAAAAATCTGATAACATTAAGGTTTTCATCTTCAATTTATTTTGCTAATGTGTTCTTTTTTTCAGAAAACCTATGTCTAGTATTTCTAGTGTCATTTTTTACATGTTAATCAAAATTTGAAGCAAATTACATTTTTAGATTATAGACTCAATTTTATACACATTGATTTTTTATTTTTTTATTTTTGACTAGTTTTCAAAAAAATTAGGGGGGAGCACGCTCAAATTTTCATTTTTTAGGATGTGTCCACTTTGAAAATTCATAAAAAATTATATATTATTTAAAAAATTAATAATTCAAAATCAGGCATAAACTACATGGTGTTAGCTAATTTTCCACTAAAGTGATTTGTCAAATACTTTTAAAAAGTTAACATTTTAGGAGGAGCACACCAGACACTATGTTATATTTTTTTGACAAAAATAGGAGTACTTTGTGTGCTCCCACTATTTGAACCTCTTAATCTCCACCATTTTTTAAAAAATTAGTAGTTTAGAAACTAGATTCAAATCACTACAAAACTTGTTCTTATCACATCTTCTAATTTTGAGCGTGTCTATCTTCAATTTCTCATCCAAGATCAATTTTTACTAATTTCAGAAAAAAAAAGTGGCCACTTTTGACCCCCTTTTGGTTCCCCATTTCCATGCACTTACCCATCCATGCAACAACTGTGCACTTATTCACTCCTTTGCTTGAATATCTCCCCATTGACATGGCTCTTAATTTAAGCCAAATGAAATTCCTAGTACATGTATCATTTAGAATGTGACCCAGATGATTTTGCGGGTGGTTCACAGTCTAGTGTGACACATGAACCATCCTCCTTGCTAAAGGCAACCTCCTAGTCACTCTTGCTCATGTGGCAAGAGTCAGTCAAGCAGAGGTGGGGCCGAGGGGTTGTTCTACTCTCTTTCACAAAAAAAGTACATATCATTTGAAAAATTGCAATAAAATGAAGGAGTTAGTATTGAAAAATAAACAAAACTAAGCATCAAATGCATCAAATCACAAAAGATTCCATCTAGAAGCTTTCTGGGTGGGTCACCTAGTTTATCAGGGTAAAGTTCTCCCCTAGGCAACTTGCTTTGGCAAATTGGGAAACCCTACCCCACACCTTGAGATAATCAAAATGACCTCAAAAACCTCAGAAATGAATAAAATATAACAAATGAAAAGTTGCAAATAGACTAGAATAGGAAACCTAAGACAATGCAACAACAAAACTCAACAATAAAAAATTCTTTTGAGTGAAATTGATAAAACAAAACCTAGGGTTTCAAGAGGGGGTTTTCTCATTTTTCATACCTATTTATTAGTGGGAGGAAGGTTATCTACCATCTTCTTAATCCCCTCATTGATAGCTCTCCGTGGACTGCTTCCTTGCATGGTTATGCTACTGTTTGACCTCATTTCCTCTTATTTCTCCTCTTTCTCCTTCTCTTACCTTAGTTTCATTTGATTTCATTTAGGGGTAGTTTTAGCTTTTGTAGTGCTCTTGCACCCTTATTTTGCATGATTTCATTCTTGTAGGTCCCCATAGTGAAACAAGGAAACTCATGTATATTTACGACTCACACATTGACGTTACGTTTCCTTGTTTCTACTTTAGTAATCATTATTAAATATCATAATATTGGACTAATACTTGTCATTTTAGGTACAATAGTAGGATAACAACAATAGGTAAGGGCTAGTTTGGGAACGATACCTACCTTTCATGTAAACTACCATCCCTGAGGGGGAAAATATGTAAGCACTAAAAATGTACATGGGCCTACATGGTAATCTGGTGATGATCTGTAGTCCTAAACATGTACATGTGAGTGTGTAAATAAGACCTCTCAACACATGGATCAAAGTTCTTCACCTTATTTATGTCTCCTCTGTCCCTAGCTAACCTTCAAAAGTCTTGTGTCTTCGACATTCACCCTTTGTTGACAAGGCATTTTATCAATTTAACCTACTGACATCATGAGATGGGAAATTCATCTTCCCTAATCCCCTTTCAACCATTTCAACCCTTTAAAGGCTTCCAATCAACCTCTTAGACTATTCCCCATCATCAATTTCATCACCCATTTCTTCATTTATGGGTCGCCCGTATTGACCCCTGGAACTCCCCTGGGTGACCCTACCACTGAAGTGGATCTCCCTTAGGTGACCTACCCTAGAAAACTGGGTGACCCACCCTCTTGAGGTTTGATAACTTGTCTCTAGGTCATGTTCACTCAAAATCATGACTGGATGGCCTTGGGATGGTTGAGTTAGCTTTGGCGCGCACACGAATTGTCATGCCCACATTTCCCATGCGGTCAGGACACGCAACACACATGTCATGTCCACATTTGTCATGTGGTCATGACATGAAATATCAAAAAAAATTGTACGTACATCCCTAGAAACCCCCTTGCACGCTTCAGCATTGTCATGTGGTCATAACACGAAATATCAAAAACTTTTCTACGTACATCCCTAGAAACCCCCTTGCACACTTCAGTGTGATCGGTGGCAATACGCATAAGGCGTAAACATGTCAATCAAAGGCGGGTATTGCGAGTATCTATCGCAAACCCTACGTGATGGTAGCCTACTAAGGGGGTTTATGTGACACGAGCAGCGTCACCATTAGGGTTAGAATCGATTTAATTCAAACCCCAAGTTTCCTAGATGAGTGGCGTGATTTTGACATGTGTTGAAATCAAAACCCTAATGCTAAGCATAAAGGAATTAAATAAAAACTCATCAACACATAACTATTTTGCAAAGACATTAAAGTGCTAACAAAGCAAAGATTAAATCATATAAATAATCAATCCATGATTCCCAGAAAAATCTGGCAGCATAACGCCTCTTGGGCATACATGGGAATTTAGTTTTAAATTAAATTTCCTACCAAGAATTTCCCAAAATTAAATTAGAATTAATTAAATTTCAGCTATACTTGATTCATTAAAAATTGCCCCACTAAAAGTCACAATAATAGTCACCTAGGTTAAATTAAATTAATTAAATAACATCATCATTAAAAATTGACCCCCTAAAAGTTGTAATAATAGTCACCTAGGTTAAATTAAATTAATTAAATAACATCATCATTAAGGATCCCATCTAAAATAATAATGTTCTAAGGTCTAATAAATATCCCCATGCCACTATAAATATTTTAACTAAAGTTCCCTATAAATATTAAATTGCCATCCCACACCCACCAATTTATCTATCTCCCCTAGGCAAAGAAGTAGGATTAAAAAAACGACAACCACCCTTTAAAATAATAAGCCTAGGAAGTTTAGAATCCAAACTTAATAATGGTTGCGAAAATCTTCCCTTTTGAAAAACTACCCATGGTAAAATGGATAAAACCAAGTCAAAGTCTAAATAAAAGAAAGAGATGAAGACCCACGTTCAACTATTTTCCCCAAATTTAAAATTCATTTTCCCAAGCACTAAAAGTTCTTCAATTAAAAAATTAATTTCCTTATGGGAAATGCCCTAACCCTAACTTAGTTTTCTATGCATTTCCTTACTCTCTCATTTGTCTTCTCTTTTCTTTTTGTTTTGTTTCAGGTTTAACGTGGAGGCAGCCATGGAAATTGTTACATAGTGGAGTATATACATTGTATATATACCACAAGGTGAAATAGACTCTCTCCTTTTTTTGTGCATATATATATGTTGTTATAGTTCAAAAAAGTTTGAAAATAATTATATTTTTGTTACAGACCCCAGGGTTTACACTCTATATATAATTATTTTCAAACTTTTCTGAACTATAATAGCATATATATATATTTGTTTAATGTAAAGAAGATTCTAGAAGGGCCAAAGTCAGCCGACCAAGGCAAGCACCGAACGACGGAAGGTAGAGGTGGGGGTCTGAACGGACGCCGCCCATAGTCCACACAGTGCAGGGTTGAAGGTTAAGGCAAAGTATCTTAGTGGGGGGAGGACCTCCCACCCACCCCCCACCATATGGTGGGGAGTGGGTGGGGGATCTGTCCCCCACCCCTTCACTTGTATTATAATTTGCGGGGCGGGGGGGCGGGAGCCAGTCCATCCCCCCCTCCGATCTTCTTTCTTTTTCACAGTAGTATCCAACGAAAAAGCAAAAAAAAATAGCAGCCGTCAAAAGGGAACGCCGTTAGGGTTTGGGTGTATACAGATGGGAGTTTCATTTAATTTTCTTTTGTTCATTAAAATTCAAATGAAAATAGAGTGATAGTATATATATATAATATACACACTCTCCTCTAAGATGTTTTTTTTTGTTAAAATAAAAGCCATTCTTCCAACATAAAATAAAATGTATATATATATATATATATATATTTCTCTGAGATGTATGTATTTTTTTTAAAATAAAAACATTTCCCCAACATAAAATAAAATGCATATTTAATATATATATATAATTCTCTCAACCACACATAGATTTTGTAAACTAAATTACAGTTAGAACAGTATAATTGCACAAGTTATAAATGCATGTATAGGACTATTCACACACACACACACACACACACACACACACACACACACACACATTTCTTACTAACAATACTAACAATTCCTCTCTAATCTTTTTATTTGCTGTCATGAAGGAAATAAAATAGCAGAATAGAAACCTAAAATTTTCTTTTTTCTTTTTGAATTAGAGAATCTATTTTACCACTTTCTCCCTGTAAAACAAGTACAACAACACACACACACACACACACACACACACACACACACACACACACACACACATATATATATTTGAACATAACCAGCAACATAAAAATTTCATTTGAATGCTTCCTTAAATATTGCAACCTATTTTTCCACTTTACAACCATACTACATAAAAGTAAAACCAGCAACATATTTTTTTTCTTTTCTTCCAAACATTAATTCAAAAATCAGCAACCTATCTATTGTTCTTTTCTTTCTTTTCTATTCAAATGCACAACAATATAATAACAAGAAATTTATAACCACATTAGGACAGCATAAAGATTTACATCAGCAACATAGATGCATAATGAAGTGGAAAAATTACTTGATTACATAGGGATAATTTCAGTTCACAACTACAACAATGAGAGTTCATTTACACAACCAAATACAATAAGGTCACATAGACTAAGGCTCTCAAACAACCAACAAGGTAACAAAACCACAACAATAGTGTCCATTCTTCCCAAGCTCCAAGGGTCATCAAATAAACCCGCAAGAAACTAAAATAAAGGAGGGACAACCAAGCCACTAAAAATGCTCTCCTCCCTACCATAGACCCGCAAGTGGGTCACCTCCGCGCTTGGAGGTCGATCTTCACACGGGTTTTTTTCACACCACAACACAACAATAAGCAAACCATACAAATCATGATGAACACCCATATGATTTTACAAAACACAAAACCCATAGAAATGTGTTTGAAGGGGTAGGGGAGTGGACATCACTTGACTCAAGAGGATCACTCCACCAAATTATTAAAGTCTCAACACAAAAATAAGGCCTCAAGCCCAAAATGATAACTCCATGAATATATGAATCTCACCATGGAACTCATGCCAACAAAAACTACTCCATACTCCATTATCTTGCCCTCAAGGCCACAAAAATACCAATACCAGGAGGGTGACCTCGAGGAGGTTCACTCCTCCCCCACTCCACACATGCATGAACACCCCAAAGTTGGTAGTCTCATCCCAAAACACCCAAAAACCCCACAACAAAGAAGAACAAACACACCAAAGCATTTCAAGCACATAACAAAAATTAACAAAGCATAAGGAAAGCAAAAATGCCTTGAGGCTTACCTTAAGAGCCCAACAATGGATGAAAGTTGAAGAAGAGCCCACAATCTTTCTCCAAGCCTCCAATCCTCTCAAAATCCCTCTCACTCCTGGAAAAGGAATGTGAGGGTGACATGTGTCACCCTCCCATCCATTCAAACCTCACCCTCTCCACATGTGCTCTCACACAAGTGTGAGATCAAAGGTGGAGAGGTGGCATCTCTCCACATGGGCTCCAAGAGGATAAGGGATGACACATGTCATCACCTTATTCTCCAAAGGGAGCCCCTTCACTCCAAGATGCTCTCACACATGTGTGAGAGCATTGGAGGAAGGTTCCACACACTTGGGGGTCTTGAAGACTCCCCAAGTCTTCAAGGTGGTGGAATTCCATGCCTTGGAAAGGGAGATGGGTCTTCTTTCAAGGCATGAATCATCTCCCACACTTATCCAATTTGAATTTTTGCCACTTTTCTTTAACCTAAGATTAAGGTGACTAGATAGGGGTAACCCTAGGGTTTGGCATGCTCAAATGGACCCTAGACCCTAGGGTTACCACCTAGGGTTAATTTTAGCCCATAGTAAACACCTTAGGAGTTAAAAATTCACATAAAATGGCCACAAAAATTAAAAGACACCAAGTGGTGTAAATTAAAACACATATTTTACAACACATCATTTAAATAATATAAAAGGGTGAAACTAGGCCAAATAATAAAATGTAGACATTTAGGAAAACATCATACAATCACACATGATCTCTATCCCTCTTAGGAGTGGATCAGTCTAACACAGGAACACATTAGGTGTGAGATCGATCTCTAATTTTCCATGGCCTAGAAAATCACTTGCGCACTTGAACAAACAGATTAATCCAACATATATGTATCATAGCCGAAGCAAGGAAATGCAAACACTCACGCCATCGCATAATTCATTTAAACATTATAAAAATCACATATAATTAAGATTCATAATTGCATTTCTATATACTATCTCAAGCTCAAAATCACATAGTAAATCCATATAATGATTTCACAACTGACATCTCTAATATCATCAAAGTGCATATCACATGTCTAATCATCATCAGTGGATCAAAATCAGGATATAGTCGAATCAGAACACACTAAACATAGCTAACCAAAGTAAAGGAATGTAGTCTAGAAAATCTGCATATTGGGATCAACAGTCCCCAAATGTCTAAAAGTCATCAACTGTAATATGTAATAAGCAAAAATAAGGGAGTGAAATAAATAAGCCTCACATCCTCCCCCCCTAAGACTAAACTTCCTCCTGGAAGTCATCAAAGAGGTGAGGATAAAGTTTCCTCAATCTAGCTGCATCCTCCCATGTCGCTGTGACCTCATCATATTTGCCCCACTGGACCCTAACTTGGTCCAGCTCTTGACCTCGAAGCCTAGTGTTCGATGAGCTAATATGTGAATTAGCTCTAAAGCCAACTGCCCGTCCACCTCTACTTGTAGAGCACTCCAGTCCAATACATGAGATAAATCAGATATATATTGCCTCAAAACAAACACATGAAATACATCATGGATGCGCGACAGGCTAGGTGACAAGGTTAGACGGTAGGCTACAAGTCCTATCCGCTCCAAGATCTCAAAAGGCCCAATGAACCATGGTGTGAGCTTAGAGCCCTTTCCATAATGGATTAGACTCTTATGCGGCCGCACTCTCAAGAAAACTCTGTCACTGACTAAGAAGCTCCGATCTAGTCTCTTAGCATCGGCATACTTCTTCTGTCGATCATGTGCCTCCTGAAGTCTCTATCTAATCAAGGTCACCTATTGCTCCATATCCTACGCCAGCTTTGGCCCAATGGCAACCCTATCCTCTATATGGTCCCAACTCAAAGGTGTCCTACAAGGTATATCGTACAAGGCCTAATAAGGTGGCATACCCAACGAGCTGTGATGCGCATTATTGTAGGCAAACTCAACTAGATACAAATACTCCTCCCATCTAGACTGGTGATAAATGCGAAGTATATCCTCTAACACCTAATTCACCCTCTCCGTCTGACCATCTGTCTCGGGGTGATAAGTGGAATTAAAGTTGAGTTGTGTGCCCAATGCCTACTGCAATGCCCTCCAAAAGGCTGATATGAACACTAAGTCCCTATCATAAATAATATGGCGAGGGACCTCATGTAATCTCATAATGTCATCTAAGAATACTCTTGCCACTAATGGTGTATTGTATGTCGTGCGTACAGGTGAGAAATGTGCCACCTTGGTCAACTTGTCAACCATCACCATGATGGCATCATGGCGACGAGATGACATAGGAAGACCAACTATAAAATCCATGGAAATGGTATCCCATTTCCACTCTGGTATCTCGTGAGGGCATAAAAGACCTATTGGATGCTAATGCTTGGCCTTGACCCTTTGGCACATAAGGCATCGAGCAACAAACTCTGCAATATTCTGTCTCATACTCACCCAATGGTATAGCTGTCGCAAGTCAGTATGCATCTTCTTCACCCTCGGGTGTACTATATAAGGTGCTCTATGAGCCTCTGATAACACTACTACACATAGGTTGCCTATGTGGAGTACATAGATGTGCTGTCGATGTCTAAGGATCCCACCTGCCTCAAGGAAATATCTTGTAAACTTACCCACAAGGGCCCTCTGTGACTGGATCTCCTGCTGCACCTCAAGAAACCACTCATCCTCAGGTAGATGCTGTATGATGTGTCCTCTCAAGTCCACACTTAGTGTCAAGGTCAGGATCTCATGGCACCTCCAACTCAATGTGTCAGTAACCACGTTCTCCTTCCCTTTGATGTAGTGAACATCAAAGTCATACTCGCAAAGGAACTCCATCCAACGCCATTAGCAGACATTTAGATTCGGCTGCGTAAATATGTACTATAGATTGTGATGATCTGAATATAGCTCGAAACAACAACCCAGTACAAAGTGTCTCCAAAAAATAAGAGCATGAACCACCGCTGTAAGCTCTAAATCATGTGTGGGGTAGTTCAACTCATGGGTCTTGAGCTTTCGTGACTCATACGTGATCGCTCTACCACCCTGCATAAGTACGGCTCCCAATCCCTCTAGTGATGCATCAGTACAAACCATAAAATCTGCTACTGGATCAGGAATTGCTAAGATGGGAGCATTGGTAAGATGCTCCTTGAGGACCCCAAAGGCCCTCTTGCACTGCTCAGTCGATGTAAAACTCTTCCCTTTCCGCTGAAGGGAAGTGATAGGGTGTGCTTGTTGCAAGTATGAGGTTAACCAATGTTGTCATTGATGTCAACATACTCATATGGCATTGATAAGAAGGATTGGATGAGCTATGTGCTAAGATTATTGAGGAAATTAGTTTCCATCAGGAACAGTGAAGAACAGTGATGAGAAGAAGGCAAAAGTACTCAATAGGTTGAGGATCAGAGGATACAGTTTAAAGGGTTTGTAGATATGAGTCTTGAGATGTTCCAGTTAAGATTTCAGAGGTCCACATAAAGATCTAAAGAAGTTATGGCTGCTTGTGTAGAACCGGTTTCGGCAGGTGTTCAGTAGAGACAGAGTGTCACAGATTGGTCCGGTGAGGTCTGGAATTACATTATCTCATTCTGCGGATTGGAAGGAGTGTTGAAGAAGTTAGTGTGAAGTGACAACTAGATTTGTGAATGATTTGGAGCTCCGAAAGAACCTTTTTCATTATGATAGTGATGACAGATTGTGTTCTTGAAGTTCCAGATGAAGAACAAAAGAATTTGAGTAAGCTGATAAAGTGCGGATATTCTTGATGACTCAGGAAAGGTTTTGATGATCTTTGGATCATGTTCTATTCTTATTGGTGGTCCACATTGAAGTTAGAGTTTGCATTTGAAGAATAACCACAGATTTTGGTGTTCTTCTTAAGACTGGCCGATCGGATGTATTACACGTCTTGCGAATGATCTTGTAGGTGTTTTCTGACTTAGATGATTGTTCCTAAGTCGATGCCTTGTATAAATAAGGGTTTGTGAATTTATTTTGAAGTGTGTCTTGTGGGGATGAGTGTGATATAGTGAAGGGAAGTGCGAAAGATAGAGCAAGAGTTTTTGGGCTTAAATGGAACTAATCCAAGCATGGTAAAGATGTCATTCTCCAGTTCATGTTTGTAATACTTGTTACTTTGTAGACAATGTGTCTCTTGTAGGTAGTGTGCCTCTTGTGAGCAGTGTGCTCAGGTAGTGAGCCCTAATTGGCATGTGCCATCCATTTTTCTTATTCTTCTAACAGAGAATAATCCTTGGGTTAATCACCCTGTGGTTTTTCCCTTGACCGGGTTTTCCACGTCAAAATCTTGGTGTCTAATGTGTTGATGTTTATCTGCTTTAGTGTTTATGCTTTATGCTTTTATGAATGGTTAATTGATATGCTATTAAATAATAAAGAAGAATCAAGTGTCTGAAGTAAAAGTAAGTTTTTGTACAACTGATTCACCCCCCCTCTCAGTTGTGTGCCCTAGATCTAACAATTGGTATCAGAGCCAAGTTCCTCTAAAAAGGAGCTTAACCACTTGAGGAGATCCAGGATGTCGTCATACAAGAAGGATAGTCCGAAGTTTGATGGAACCAACTTCTCTCTTTGGAAAGGTCGCATGAAATGTCACTTGGAGTGCATGGGAAAAGCTTACTTGTTCATGGTCACAAAAGCATATGTACCTCCACAGGGTGGTCTGACAACTTTAAATGAAATCACATATGCTAAAAACAATCTGCGGACTAAAGAGGCTCTTCTAAGTGCATTAACTAACTTAGAGCTCTCAAATGTTATTGACCTACCAACTGCCTATGAGATCTAGATTAAACTGGAACTTCTACATGAAGGAGATGAGTATGTTAAGAGTGCAAGGTTGCAAAGTCTCAAAGGGAAATTTGAAAGATTGAAGATGAGAGATGATGAAAATATCACTACCTTTATGCCAAGAGTAAATGAGCTGGTGTGTGGAATTAGGAATGCTGGTGGAGTTTTGGATGAAAATGAGATTGTTTGCAAAATTCTCAGATCCCTTCCTGCTGCCTACAAAATCAAGGTTGCTGCCATTGATGAATTCAGAGCCCATACAACTGTCACAAGAGACCAATTAGCTGGCAAACTGGCTGCATTTGAAATGACTGAGTTTGGAGATGATCCCCCCAAGACTGAATCTGCATTCAAAGCTAGTGCCTATGTGAAAGGCAAACAAAGATTTGATCCGAGAGAAAACTCTTCAAGGAAGCTGTCATGGTATGATCAAGCAAGAAAAGACATGGAAGAGGAAGAAGTAGAAACAGCTCAACTTGAAGCCCTCATTGCAAAAAGACTGCCAAGAGGATCCGGTAAGTATGAAGGAAAATTACCCTTTAAGTGCTTCAACTGCAATAAGATTGGTCACTTTGCCTCAAGATGTCTGGAAAGATCCACAAGATCAAATTCTAACAGACAAAGGTTCCAAAAGAATTGTTATTATGTTCATGAAGAAGCTGATAATGAAGGAGTAACAGATGATGAATCAGAGATAGGAGACAAATCTGGAAATGAATGGGTGTTCATTGCCATCAAGGAAGAAGATCCAATATCCCCTGAATCTATCAATCATAAGGTTATAGAAAGAGCTTTGGCTGCCCAAGTTGAAGAAAATGATGATTAGGTTATTGACAGTGGATGCTCTCACCATATGACAGGTGACAAGAACAAGTTCTTAGATTTGGAAAGGTATGAAGGAGGAATGGTAAAGTTTGGTGATAATTCTGCTAATCAAAGGTAGGGGAACTATCTCTTTTGATGGAAAGAACAAAACTGGTAATGTACTGTATGTTGAAGGATTGAAGCACAATCTTCTCAGTGTTGGTCAGTTGGTGGACAAAGGCTATGATCTCCGGTTCAAGAATGGAAGATGCAGGATCTTTGAAAGCTCCGAAACTAAGATTGCATCCGGTACTCAAACAAAAGGTAATATCTTCCATCTAGTTGGTACTAATAAAAGTTGTCTGTTTGTTCAAGTTGATCAGAGTTGGTTATGGCATAGAAGGATGTGTCATGTAAATTTTAATAACATCATCAAGATAAGCAATACTCAGGCTCTAAGAGATCTTCCAAAGTTGGTAAAACCTACAAATAGTTTGTGCAAAGAATGTCAGCTAGGTAAACAGAGCAGAGTCTCATTCAAAAGCAAGGATCAGTCCTCTACCAGATTATTAGAATTAGTTCATACTGATCTATGTGGTCCGACAAGAATCAAGAGTATGCAAGGTGATAGATATTTCATGTTACTAATTGATGACCATTCAAAGATGATGTGGGTTACCTTTCTGAAAGAGAAATCAGAAGCTTTTGAGAAGTTCAAAATCTTCAAGGCTATGGTAGAGAATCAAACCGGATTAAAACTGAAATGTCTGAGGTCTGATAGAGGTGGTGAATTCACATCCAGTGAATTCATAGACTTTTGTGAGAAGCATGGTATAAAGAGACAGTTGTCTGCTCCTAGGACTCCACAGCAGAATGGAGTAGTTGAGAGAAAGAACCTGACCATCCAGGAAGCATCTAGGACAATGATGATGGAAGCAAATGTTCTTCAGATGTTTTGGAGAGAAGCTGTCAGCACTGTAGTCTACACTCTCAATCGAGTTCAAATCAGAAGCAATACCGGTAAGACTCCCTATGAACTTTGGTTTGGCATCACTCCTACTATGAGATATTTTAGAGTATTTGGTAGCAAATGTTACATTAAAAGAGATGAAGATCTAGGAAAGTTTGATGCTAGAAGTGATGAAGGAATTTTCTTGGGTTACTCCACTCAAAGCAAAGCATACCTGTGTTACAATAAGAGACTGAGAAAGATGATAGAAAGTACAAATGTGAAGGTTGATGAAGGTATTGAAAAGCCCTCAAGATTTTTTGAGTATGATGAAGATGATTAGAATGGTGTTCTGATTCAAGGAACTCAATTCTCTCCTGAAGGTCATATTCAAACTGATCCGGTAAATCAGGAAGAAGAGATAGGTCTAGATGAGCCTGATCAAGAAGCAAAATTCAAGAAACTCCCAAAGTTCCAAGGTATGTAAGACTGAACCACTCTGAAGATCAGATCATAGGTGACAAAAGCAAAGGTGTGCAAACTAGAAGGAATGTTGCTCAAAATCCAGATGAATGTTGTCTGATCTCAAAGATTGAACCTAAGACAATAAATGAAGCCTGCAATGATGAAAATTAGACCAAAGCAATGGAGGAAGAGTTGATGCAAATTGAGAAAAATCACACTTGGGATCTTGTTTCTAGACCTAGTAACAAGAATGTGATTGGAACCAAATGGGTCTTCCAGAACAAACTAAATGAAGTTGGTGAAGTAATCAGAAATAAAGCCAGATTATTCTGCAAGGCTACTCTCAAATAGAAGGGATTGATTTTGAGGAAACCTTTGCTCTGGTGGCAAGAATTGAAGCAGTCAGACTATTTCCTACATTTGCTGCCTTCAAAGATTTCAAAGTGTATCAGATGGATGTCAAATCTACTTTCTTGAATGGTGACCTAGAAGAAGAGGTGTACATTGAACAATCGGATGGATTTCAATTATCTGAGCATGGTGATATGGTCTGCAAATTAAAGAAGGCATTATATGGCCTAAAGCAAGCCCCAAGAGCATGGTATGAGAGGTTAGACAAACATCTTTTGAAGATTGGTTTCAACAAAGGTACTGCTGATAGTAACCTATATTTCAAAATTGATCATGAAAACATCTTGATTGTTGAAGTATTTGTTGATGATATCATCTTTGGAGGAAGAGACAGTATGTGTAAAACCTTTGCAAACCAAATGAAAAGTGAGTTTGAAATGTCAATGCTCAGTGAAATAAATTTTTTCTTGGGTCTGCAAATTACTCAGACAGAGAAAGGAATCTTTATCTCTCAGACCAAATATGTGAAAGAACTATTGAAGAAATTTGGAATGGAAGATTCAAAGCCAATGAACACTCCTATGGCTACCGGATGTAAGTTGAGCAAAGATGATGACTCTCCTAAGACAGATCAGACAAAGTACAAATCAATGATTAGAGGATTACTGTATCTCACTTAGACTAGACCAGATATAATGCAGGCTATTGGTCTTGTGGCGAGATTCTAGGCTGATCCCAGAGAATCTCATGTCATGGCAATCAAAAGAATTTTTAGGTACTTGAAAGGAACAATTGAGTATGGCCTATGGTATCCCAGAGATCATGACTTTTATTTTCATGCATATACAGATGCAGATTGGGTAGGAGATGTGGATGATAGGAAGAGTACAAGTGGAGGAGCATTCTTTTTGGGAAAATGGTTGGTTTCTTGGCTAAGCAAGAAACAAGAAGCAATATCCCTGTCTACAACAGAAGCAGAATACATTGCAGCAGCAGGTAGTTGCACTCAACTTTTGTGGATGAAGCAAATGCTAAGAGATATTCAAGTAGAATATGAGGAGCCTATCACAATTTTCTATGATAATTCAAGTGCAATAAATATTTCTAAGAATCTGGTATTGCATTCTAAGACCAAGCATATATCTATCAAATTTCACTTTTTGAGAGAACAAGTGAACAAGAGTGAAGTCAGATTGGAGTATGTGCCCTCCAAGGATCAGCTTGCAGATATTTTTACTAAACCTCTTCCCAAGGACTCTTTTGAGTGTCTCAGGGAGAAGTTAGGGGTCATGGCCCCTCCCGTGATGAACTAGGATGCACTGATGTGCATCAGTCTAGTGGATATCACAGTCATATCTTGTGATCTGGATTGATGATGGGGAGTTGCTACTAAGGGGGAGTAGCTGGTATGATTCTGATGTGTTAGAATTGCAAGTATGAGCCCTTTGCCATTGATGTCAAAGGGGGAGAGAAGACATGTGAAAAATAAGTGGTTGATGATCAAAGGGGGAGCAGTAAAGGAAGAGAAGACATGTGAAGAGTTGTTGCTGATAGGGGGAGCTGTGACAGAAAGGAGAAGTTCTTGTCTTGATGGTTTTTCACATCATATGTTGCCATCAATGACAAAGGGGGAGATTGTTGCAAGTATGAGGTTAACCAGTGTTGTCCTTGATGTCAACATACTCATATTGCATTGATAAGAAGGATTGGATGAGCTGTGTGCTGAGATTATTGAGGAAATTAGTCTCCATCAGGAACAATGAAGAATAGTGATGAGAAGAAGGCAAAAGTACTCAATAGGTTGAGGATCAGAGGATGCGGTTTAAAGGGTTTGTAGATATGAGTCTTGAGATGTTCCAATTAAGATTTTAGAGGTCTGCATAAAGATCTGAAGAAGTTATGGCTGCTTGTGTAGAACCAGTTCTGGCAGGTGTTCAGTAGAGATAGAGTGTCACAGATTGGTTCGGTGAGATCCAGAATTACATTATCTCATTCTGCGGATTGGAAGGAGTGTTGAAGAAGTCAGTGTGAAGTGACAACTAGATTTGTGAATGATTTGGAGGTCCAGAAGAACCTTTTTCATTATGACAGTGATGACAGACTGTGTTCTTGAAGTTTCAGATGAAGAATAGAAGAATTCGAGTAAGCTGATAAAGTGTAGATATTCTTGATGACTCAAGAAAGGTTTTGGTGATCTTTGGATCGTGTTCTATTCTTATTGGCGGTCCGCATTGAAGTTAGAGTTTGCATTTGAAGAATAACCACAGATTTTGGTGTTCTTCTTAAGACTGGCCGACTGGATGTATTACACGTCGTGCGAATGATCTTGTAAGTGTTTGCCAACTTAGATGATTGTTCCTAAGTTGATGCCTTGTATAAATAATGGTTTGTGAATTCATTTTGAAGTGTGTCTTGTCGGGATGAGTGTGATATAGCGAAGGGAAGTGCGAAAGACAGAGCAGGAGTTTTTGGGCTTAAATGGAACTGATCCAATCATGGTAAAGATGTCATTCTCTAATTCAATTTTGTAATACTTGTTACTTTGTAGACAGTGTGTCTCTTGTAGGTAGTGTGCCTCTTGTGAGCAGTGTGCTCGCACAGTGAGCCCTAATTGGCATGTGCCATCCATTTTTCTTATTCTTCTAACAGAGAATAATCCTTGGGTTAATCACCCTGTGGTTTTTCCCTTAACTGGGTTTTCCACGTCAAAATCTTGGTGTCTAATGTGTTGATGTTTATCTGCTCTGGTGTTTATGCTTTATGCTTTCATGAATGGTTAATTGATATGCTATTAAATAACAAAGAAGAATCAAGTGTCTGAAGTAAAAGCAAGTTTTTGTACAACTGATTCACCCCCCCTCTCAGTTGTGTGCCCTAGATCTAACAGTGCTATCCTGGAGAAGCCCTCTATGAATCTGCAATAATACCTAGCTAACCCCATGAAACTCCTAACCTCTGTCATGCTGGTGGGTACTGGCCAATCTCTGATAGCCCTAATCTTCAATGGATCTATGGAGATACCATTGCTAGATAGGATGTGTCCCAAATACTGCACCTTTGATTTGAAAAAGGCACACTTTGCCAAGTTGCCATATAGATGCTGCTCCCTCAAGCACTGCAAAACCTGATGTAAGTGCTCCTCATGCTCCTCAATCAACGAATAGATCAAAATATCATCAAGGAATATAATCATGAACTGATCCAAGTAAGTACGGAACACCCCGTTCATGAGACTCATGAACACTACAGGGGTGTTCGTCAAGTCGAAGGGTACCACAGTGAACTCATAGTGGCCGTATCAAGTCCAAAAGGGGGTCTTATGGATATCCGCCTCTATGATGCACAAATGGTGATAACCGGACTTCATGTCTATCTTAGAGAACACTCTGGCTCCTTGCATCTAGTCAAAAACCATACCATAAGATCCTAAGGGCATAACCCTAAGGTCGCATAATGTAGTGAAGGCTCCCAAAGATATCTCACAATCATGAACCAAAGCATCCACTACCATCTTGACCCTTGTGGCGAACTCAACCTCCCACCTATCACCCTGCCTAGAGGCCACAGCCTGCAATGCTCCACTAACGATGGAGATATAAAGGAATCAATAGTGTGCCAGAATCAAATAAAATAGCAATGGGGACATCCCCAATCATACCTGTGGTCTTGATCACTGAGGCCTGGAAGTTAGCTTGGTGGTTATCAACCACTACAAACATATGGTGGGACCTACCCACATCCCCAACTGTCTACTCGAATCCACTTGCACGAGGCTATCCCCCTATCGTATAGCCCTATGGGCACTCTCTGGCTAAATGACTTGCCCCACCACAAACATAACATAGTCCCCAAGCCTGCACCTGTACTGACTGTGTCCTACTCACCTGCTGTTACCCAAGTTGACTCGTGGAACCCTGAGAACCTCTGAATGACTGTTGTGATCTAGTGGGCCCTGTAGATGGTCCCTATTGTCACTGATCCCTACACGGGCCCTGCTGCTACCAACCATGATTATGACCCCCATGTGCCCTCTGCTATGGCCTGGACCTCTGTTGATGTTGTTGCTACTACTGTGGAGGTCTAGGAGGTAACGGTACAGAACTAAATCCTCCCCTCTGAGGTGGTGGTGGTGATTGGTGGAAACCCTACTACTGTTGCTAGCTACAGTCCTAATACTAGGGATGTGAACTCTGACCCCGCCCCTAAATCTCCTCTACGATGTATGCCTTCTCGGTAGCCTCACTCATGGTCTGGGGCTCTACCATGCACATTGGTCCTGATATCCCATGATTCAAACCTTTGATAGATTTGTGAACCATCTAAGTTTTTCATCATGGAGGTACTCTACATATCGTGATAGCTCAATGAACCTACTCTCATATTGCGCTACAGTGGAACCTCGTTGCTGCAAGTCATGGAACTCGTCAATCTGACGCTATCTGTAGTGATTCGAAAGATAACGCTCATTAAAGCACTCAATGAAGGTGTCCCATGTAACAGTATCCAATGATAGGCGATGCTTGCACTCCTCAATGCACCTCCATCACCGCTACCTCTCTCAAAAGATGAACTGCCACGCATGCCTTTATGTTTCTCCCATATGGATGCAACACAAAGCACCTATCCAAGCTGATGAGCCAAGCCTCAGCCTCAGCTCCCTCTGTGGTCCCCACGAAGGTGGGTGGATTCAGCCTATGTAAATCCCTAATGGGGTCCCCATGGTCTCTATGTCCTCTGAAAGGCTCATCCACCTCCTCTTGCCATCCATAATCATAAGGTCCATGGTATACCTGCTCTATCCCCACAGCCTCCTCTCGCCATGCATGATGTAGAGGACTCTTGCTATGAGCTCTGTACGCTGAACCGACCTCCTCTGCTGTGGTGTTAGGTATCTCTATATGCAGCTCAATACGTGGCTCCATGCACGGTTCAACACGTGGCTCCACTCATAACTCTACACAGGGCTCGACACGTGGCTCTACACGTGACTCAGCATGCGGCTCATCACGTGGCACCCCTCGTAGCTCAATGTAGGGCTCGACATGCGGCTCTGCACGTGGCTTGACACGTGGCTCTACTGCTGCCGGTGGTAACCTCTCTAAGACTACCTGTAAATCCTGAAGAATCTGTGGCCCTAAATTAGGTGCTAGTCGTGCCTGTGGTGCCTGGGGTGCCTGTGGTCCCTGTGGTGCTGATGGTCCCTGACCCTCAGCTGATGACTCACTACGTATCTCCACAAATGCAGTGGCGCATGAACATACTCACCTCGTTCTGGGAGGCATCCTACAAGAACAAGGTATTCATGAATCAGATGAATTTGTTGAATAATAATGTGCCATAAACTGCCCAGTGTTTAAACTTAGGCTCTGATACCAAATGTCATGCCCACATTTCCCATGCGGTCATGACACGCAACACACGTGTCATGTCCACATTCATCATGTGGTCATGACACGAAATATCAAAAACTTTTCTACGTATCCCTAGAAACCCCCTCGCACGCTTCAGTGTGCTTGGTGGCAATACACATAAGGCGTAAACATGTCAATCAAAGGCAGGTATTACGAGTATCTATTGCAACCCCTACACGATGGTAGCCTACTAAGGGGGTTTATGCGACACGAGGAGTGTCACCATTAGGGTTAGAATCAATTTGATTCGAACCCCAAGTTTCCTAGATGAGTAGCATGATTTCGACATGTGTCGAAATTAAAACCCTAATGCCAAGCATAAAGAAATTAAATAAAAACTCATCAACACAACTATTTTGCAAAGGCATTAAAGTGCTAACAAAGCAAAGATTAAATCATATAAATAATCAATCCCTAATTCCCAGAAAAATTTGGCAGCATAACGCCTCTTGGACGTACATGGGAATTTATTTTTAAATTAAATTTCCTACCAAGAGTTTCCCAAAATTAAATTAGAATTAATTAAATTTCAACTATACTTGATTCATTGAAAATTGCCCCACTAAAAGTCGTAATAATAGTCACCTAGGTTAAATTAAATTAATTAAATAACATCATCATTAAGGCTCCCATCTAAAATAATAATGTTCTAAGGTCTAATAAATATCCCCATGCCACTATAAAATATTTTAACTAAAGTTCCCTATAAATATTAAATTGCCATCCCACACCCACCAATTTATCTATCTCACCTAGGCAAAGAAGTAGGATAAAAAAAACCACAACCACCCTTTAAAATAATAAGGCTAGGAAGCTTAGAATCCAAACTTAATAATAGTTGGGAAAATCCTCCCTTTTGAAAAACTACCCATGGTAAAATGGATAAAACCAAGTCAAAGTCTAAATAAAAGAAAGAAATGAAGACCCACGTTGAACTATTTTCCCCAAATTTAAAATTTATTTTCCCAAGCCCTAAAAGTTCTTCAATTAAAAGAATAATTTCCTTATGGGAAATGCCCTAACCCTAACTTAGTTTTCTATGTTTTTCCTTCCTCTCATTTGTCTTCTCTTTTCTTTTTGTTTTGTTTCAGGTTTAATGTGGAGGCAGCCATGGAAATTGTTACATAGTGGAGTATATACACTGTATATATAACACAAGGTGAAATAGACTCTCCTTTTTTTTGTACATATATATATATATATATGATGTTATAGTTCATAAAAGTTTGAAAATAATTATATTTTTGTTACAGACCCCAGGGTTTACACTGTATATATATATATATGTAAAGCAGATTCCAGAAGGGCCGAAGTCAACCAACCAAGGCAAGCGCCGAATGGCGAAAGGCAGCAGTAGGGGTCTAAACGGACGTTGCCTACAGTCCATGCAGTGCAGGGTTGAAGGTTAAGGTATCTTGGTGGGGGGTGAACCTCCCACCCACCCCCCACCATATGGTGGGAAGTGGGTGGGGGATCCATCCCCCACCCCTTCACTTGTATTACAGTCCCCGGGGGGTGGCGGCCAGTCCGTGCCCCCCTCCATTGTTCTTTCTTTTTCACAGTAGCATCCAACGAAAAAGCAAAAAAAAAATAGTGGCTGTCAAAAGGGAACACCGTTAGGGTTTGGGTGTATACAGATGGGAGTTTCATTTAATTTTCTTTTGTTCATTAAAATTCAAATGAAAATAGAGTGATTGTGTATATATATATATATATATATATATATATATATATATATACATTTTATTTTATGCTTGAAGAATGGATTTTTTTTGTTAAAAAAAATACATCTCAGAGAAGAATATATATATAGTAAACTAAATTACAGTTAGAATAGTATAATTGCATAAGTTATAAATGCATGTATAGGACTATTCACACACACACACACACACACACACACACACACACACACACACACACACACACACACACACACACACATATATATTTTCTTACTAACAATACTAACAATTCCTCTCTAATCTTTTTATTTGCTGTCATGAAGGAAATAAAATGGTAGAATAGAAACCTAAAATTTTCTTTTTTCTTTTTGAATTAGAGAATCTATTTTACCACATTCTCCTTGTAAAACAAGTACAACAGCTCCTATATATATTTTTTGAACATAACCAGCAACATAAAAATTTCATTTGAATGCTTCCTTAAATATTGCAACCCATTTTTCCACTTTACAACCATACTGCATAAAAGTAAAACTAGCAACATATTTTTTTTATTTTCTTCCAAACATTAATTCAAAAATCAGCAACCTATCTATTGTTCTTTTCTTCCTTTTCTATTCAAATGCACAACAATATAATAACAAGAAATTTATAACCACATTAGGACAGCATAAAGATTTACATTAGGACAACATAGAGATTTACATTAGCAACATAGATGCATAATGAAGTGGAAAATTACTTGATTACATAGGGATAATTTTAGTTCACAAATACAACAATGAGAGTTCATTTATACAACCAAATACAATAAGGTCACATAGACCAAGGCTCTCAAACAACCAACAAGGTAAAAAAACCACAACAATAGTGTCCATTCTTCCCAAGCTCCAAGGGTCACCAAATAAACCTACAAGAAATTAAAACAAAGGAGGGACAACCAAGCCAGTAAAAACACTCTCCTCCCTACCATAGACCCGCAAGTGGGTCACCCCCGAGCTTGGAGGTCGATCTTCACACGAGTTTTTTTCACACCACAACACAACAATAAGAAAACCACACAAATCATGAAGAACACCCATAAGATTTAACACAACACAAAACCCATAGAAATGGGTTTGAAGGGGTAGGGGAGTGGACATCACTCAACTCAAGAGGATCACTCCACAAAAATTCCAAAGTCTCAACACAAAAATAAGGCCTCAAACCCAAAATGATAACTCTATGAATATATGAATCTCACAATGGCACTCATGCCAACAAAAATACTCCATACTCCAATATCTTACCCTCAAGGAGGAGGTTCATTCCTCCCCCACCCCACACATGAATGGACACACCAAAGTTAGAAGTCTCATCCCAAAACACCCAAAAACCCCACAACAAAGAAGAACAAACACACCAAAGCATTTCAAGCAAATAACCAAAATTGACAAAGCATAAGGAAGGTTAAAATGCCTTGAGGCTTACCTTAAGAGCCCAACAATGGATGAAAGTTGAAGAAGAGCCCACAATCTTTCTCCAAGCCTCTGATCCTCCCAAAATCCCTCTCACTCCCCAAATCCCTCCAAAGATAGAAAATTTTTGCCAAAAATAAGAACCCCATTCCCCTCGCAAAGAGGAATTAAAATAGGCCTCATTCCAAGGCCTTGAGGAATGAGAAGGTGACACATGTCACCTTCTCCTTCCTCTTCCCATCCCACTTGCAAGGGAAAAAGAATGTGAGGGTGACATGTGTCACCCTCCCATCCATTCAAACCTCACCCTCTCCACATGTGCTCTCACACGTGTGAGAGCAAAGGTGGAGAGGTGGCATCTCTCCACATGGGCTCCAAGAGGATAAGGGATGACACATGTCATCACCTTATTCTCCAAAGGTAACCACTTCACTCCAAGATGCTCTCACATATTTGTCATAGCATTGGAGGAAGGTTCCACACACTTGGGGGTCTTGAAGATTCCCCAAGTCTTCAAGGTGGTGGAATTCCATGCCTTGGAAAGGGAGATGGGTCTTCTTTTAAGGCATGACTCATCTCCCACACTTATCCAATTTGAATTCTCGCCACTTTTCTTTAACCTAAGATTAATGTGACTAGTTAGGGGTAACCCTAGGGTTTGGCATGCTCAAATGGGCCCTAGACCCTAGGGGTACCACCTAGGGTTAATTTTAGCCCATAGTAAACACCTTAGGAGTTAAAAATTCACATAAAATGGCCACAAAAATTAAAAGACACCAAGTGGTGTAAATTAAAACACATATTTTACAACACATCATTTAAATAATATAAAAGGGTGAAACTAGGCCAAATAATAAAATGCAGACATTTACGAAAACATCATACAATCACACATGATTTCTGTCCCTCTTGGGAATGGATCGGTCTAACACGGGAATAAATTAGGTGTGAGATTGATCTCTGATTTTTCATGGCCTGGAAAATCACCTGCGCACTTGAACAAGTAGATTAATCCAACATATATATATATATATATATATATATATATATATATATATATATATATATCATAGCCGAAGAAAGGAAATGCAAACACTCACGCCATCGCATAATTCATTTAAACATTATAAAAATCACATCATAATTAAGATTCATAATTGCATTTCTATATACTATCTCAAGCTCAAAATCGCATAGTAAATCCATATAATGATTTCAAAACTAACATCTCTATTATCATCAAAGTGCATATCACATGTCTAATCATCATCAATGGATCAAAATCAGGATATAGTCAAATCACAACACACTAAACATAGCTAACCGAAGTAAAGGAATGTAGTCTAGAAAATCTGCATATCAGTATCAATAGTCCCCAAATGTCTAAAAGTCATCAACTGTAATATGCAATAAGCAAAAATAAGGGAGTGAAATAAATAGGCCTCACATGAACCCTCCTTGCCACGGGGTGAACTGCCACATCACTCTCGCTCTCGTGAAAGTAGCTAGTTGAGAGGAGGTGAGACACAGGGGTGGTCTGTCTCATTGGAGAGCTGGACTTCGTGGAGAGGGGTCGGCTAGTCCTAGGGCTTGTGTTGTTGTGCGTTTGTTTGGATGTGGTGTTCTCTGACTGTAGCTGTAAAGATAATTATATGACTCAAAGGGTCACTAGTCACCATTCTCCTGTTTAGGTTTCAGAGGTTCCAACATTGTATGGGTAGGCTATTGTTCTCATTGATGTTTAACTGTCATTTGTGCTTTTGGATAATTGCTTGTTGTACTAGGAGTTGTCTAAATGCTTCTCATTGTTGCTGAATGACTAATTGATCTTGTTGATGCCTAGGGTGGATTTCTTTTATCTCATCATGGATTTCCCTCACCCACTCACCTCTAAGTCCAGGGCACATTCGTGAGCTAAGAGAAGAGAGAGACCCAGGGTTTTGACTTAGGGTTTGTGTGACTTAAGGTTTGACTGTGTTGACTTTGTTTCACCTTATGATGAAACCAAGGGTTTTGACCAATGTTTGACTAAAGTTAACCTTGTGTTGGGACCAAGGGTTTGCAAAATCTCTATGTTGCTACTATTTTTGTTCTTTTTGGATTTTATATGAATGCAAAATGTTTTTTTGTGCTTTTTTATGTTTTTAGAAATCAAAGTGTTTTTTGTTAATCTAGGAATTAGAAAATGTATGCAAGCTATGATGAAATAATCTAATGCAATGTATTCTATGTTTTTGTTTGTTTTTTGAATATGTGGATCAATCTAATCTAAGAAAAGAAATTGCTTTTAATCTATGAACTTTAGAAAGGGAAACTAATTTAATAATGCAAATCTACTTAGCCTATCAAGGAAAAAGCAAACATGTATTTACTATTCCCAAGAGCAAAGTTTTGATTATCTAATTACTATAAAATGAAAAGAAAACATAAATGATCCTGAAGATGCGTGAGCCTCCACTACCCTCAGAAATCCTTGTAATGGCAATCTCGAATCTTCTTGGTGACAAAAAGAATAGACAAGCAAAAGAAGCTTTGAAAAGAGCTCAATGAGAGCTTGATGAGCACTGTGGCTTGTGATGTGAGAAGCGTATGGATGCGAACAGGCTTTTAGAAAAGCTAAATGAGATTAAAAAAAATGAAAGCAAAAGGCTCCTATGTCCTGTATCAGCATGAGAATGTTTGATTTGGAGAGCAATAACCTACAAGAGCTATGTGCACAAATGAAATTGCCTCCCAAAAGGAGGAGCTTTGAAGCTATGCAACAATGAAAGCTTTGAAGCTTTGGGAAACTAAGGAAAGAAATGAAGAAAGAGACTCAAAGGCTTGTGAAGAAGCTTGAAAAATCTTGTGAAGAAGGGAAGAGCATTCTCCAACTTTCCAACTTGAAAAATAATGAAGAGGTGAGGGGTATTTATAGGTTAGAAGAAGGCATGAGAGGTGAAGAAGAAGGAGAGTTAACTCAATTTGATTGGAGAGTTAACTTAGAAGACTCAAGAGTGATTTGGGCTAAAATTGGAGTGATCTACCTAGTAAAATCTTATCACTCAAGAAGAAGTGAAGAAAAAGGAGTGCATGGGAATGCATGAATTGTTAACTAAAGATGAAATAGAGCTAATTATGCATGTGTGGGTGCATGAAATAGTAAGCTCTATCTTTGGCATGAAAATCCATGTAAACAGGAAGAAAAATAGGTAAAAATATAGCTATTTTGAGTTAGAAACTCAAGTTTTTCCATGACTAAAAATACGATAGGGTTGCCCATGGGTCACCCCTTTCACTAGTTAGGGTCGCCTAGGGGCGACCCTCAGAGGAGGGCACTTGGGTGAAAGTCCATGGTGGGAGATGGTAGAGGAGATAAAAAGGAGGGGATCTGCCTCCGGAAACAAGTCAATCATGTGTGAAAATCTAAATCTCCACTTGCAAAAGTAGGATCTCCTGGGGGAGATATGGAAATAATAGGAGGAGATTTGGATTGGTTGAGTGAAATTGAAAACCGAAAGCGAGAGATGGCTATGGAAGACCTCTAAAAGGCCTCTAAGGGTGGGAATGGATGAAAAACACTAGGGAAAGATGAAAACACACCTACAAGATGCATACAAGGCTTAGGAACAGGGTCACACTCATAGGAAATGTGAATTGACAAATATCGAAAGTGAAGAGAGAGAGAAAATGACAAAGGGTAAACAACACATGGAGGAAGAAAAGACATGTCACCAAGAGAATTGCTATTGAGAGGATGTTATTTCACATTTACATGTATGTGACAAGGATTATGACTCATCATAGGGGTCCTCGTGGAGGCTGTACGTGATTTTGGTGCTTACAAATCCTGAAGTCATCTTTAGTCCCTTCTGACCAATCTTAGCCCTTGAAACCACCTGCATAACCCATTCTTTCTCAGTCACCTATATTGACTTCCAAAACTCACTTGGGCAACCTTCTCATTTAAGTGAAACTCTCCTAGGCGACCTACCCTGTCAAACTAGGTAACCCAGTTGTGTTTAAACACACAAGTTTCTCTTCAATTGGGCCTAAATTAGCTCTATTTTTGCTCCAGTTTGTATGATAGTTCGATCCTAACTAAGCTTAGACTATTTTTAACTCATTCTCCACTCCCAAGTAGTCTATTCTTAGCTCCAACTAAGCTATTCTTACCTCTCCATCAATCCCATGCTAACTCCATTCCTCCTTTAGTGATAAGCTTCCAAGGCATGTTCACTTCTCAATAAACCTAGTTCACTCTTAAATCAAACTTGTTAACTCATCAAGCAAGAGAGTTAACTCACCAATCACCTCCACCATTCATGAGCCTCTCCGAGCTATAAATACCCCCCTGCTATATGCATTATGGGAGGAAAATTCATTGTTTCACATCTATTTCCAACTTTGATTTTTGCTCTCCATAGCATGCTTATGCTCTTTACAAGACTTATGCGCCTTTTATTTTCATAGTTTAGTTGCCAAGCTTTCAAAAGCTTCAATAGTATTGTTATGCTCACCAAATCGATTTCAAAAAAGCCAAGCCATAGTGCTTCAATAGCTTCAATAGCTCAATTTGTTTCATCATAGCTTTCATAGCTGAACCCACATTCAAATCAATTGCATTTTCGTCCCTATCACCAAGAGGAGATCTCTACTGCTACAGAGGAAAGGAGGTTGCCACAAAAGGACTTTTGAGGATACACTAGGCTCATGTGCCAAAGAGAATCTAGGTTTTTCATGCTTTCATAGTTAATTAGATCACACTCTTGCTCTTAGGGGAAGTAATATTTGTGTTGCTTTTTCCTTGATAGGTTTTGACTTGATTAGTATTGCTTAGATTAAATTTGCTTCAATTCATAGATTAAATTTCAATTCAAGTTATTTCATTTCAAAGCAATTTCAATTTCTAGAATAGATTCAAAAAATGAACCACAAAATATAGAAACATAGGATTAGATTGCATTCAAAAATTCATATAGTTGCATTCATATTTCCTTTTCTAGTTAATTAGACAATTTTATTTATTCAAATTGGGAAAAGAACAAAAAAAGTTGCTTTGTATTCATAGTAGTTGCATACATAAGAAAATACAAAAAAATAGGAAACATAGAAAACCAAAACCCTCGATTCCATCACGCGATATACACATCAAGTCAAACAAGGTCAAACCCTCGATTACATCACAAGGACCACTACACATTCAACAATCAAACAAAATCAAAACAAACCTTTGACCTCAAGCCAATAAAAGTCAACCCCAGTCAAACCTAGGTCAAATCTAACTCTCTTTCCCTCTCTTTGATTCAAGCATTCGATGTGCCTGGGGATTATGGGAGATTGGGTTAAGGTAATTCTCAGTGAAATGGATGAAATACACCCTAGACCTCAACAAGCGCAACAAACAATTGAAGAGCAAGAACACACTCTCAGAATCATCCAACAAAAAGATATCATTCAACAGGTCAATCAAGAAAATGAGAATAGACTACAAGACCTTAGAGAAATCAACAAGCAAAGTAGTCTTAGGACTATGCGTTGGAACGTGAGAAACCCCAATAGGAGACTTGGAACTAGTGACCCATCGGGTCATGTAGTCATCTCCACTACAACCGCCATAGAGCGCATTCATCAAACACAAATACTTACTAGGCTTGTAGGCCGACCAACCACCCTCCATGATGTTCTACTCCCATGAGAATAGAACCACCCCCAGGTTACGCCTCCACTTGACTCGCTTTTGCCACGAGAGTGGGAGTGACTTGGAGGTCGCCCATAGAAAGGAGGTGGCGGTTCATGTGGTATTTGCGCTGACTCATTTGCGTCGTGCTTGATTCACGTTTCTAAGAACGTAGTGCCTGGGCGGGCACCTCTAGCAAGGGTGTAGTAAATGTGTTGTGTCAGATTCTGACTCACTTGCGTTGTGCTTGGGTCGATTCTGAACAACATAGATGGTGATGAATAAAGATTGAGGACAAGCAGTCATGTATTATGCCCCTGGGATGTTGATGCAATTCTGATGTAACACTTTTTGTCCTCATGCATTTGGTTTCTAGATATGCTTCCAAATATTTGCTAATCCTGGATGATTCATAATGACTAGTAAGAGAGGAGGCATGGACCAAATTTCAGAAATTCAAAATTAAAATTTTAGGGTTCAAATCTCCATGCGTAAAATTGATCTGGGTCAATTTTATACTTGTGAATATGAACCAAGATAGTGATTGGTAGATTTACCAAACAAGTACAGACTCCTAAAATGTGTAAAGATAAAATAGAGCCAAAATAAGATTATTTGTCAACTTTGTAACTTCCATACAAAAATACACCAATATACTAGTGTACCTTTAGGGGTCGTTCTCTTTCTCGTCAATAACAGATCCACTAGATTAAGAAAATAATCTTTATCAACCAATTTGCAAGAAAGAAAACAATATTTTATCACACGTATTAGCACGTGTCTTGTGACTTTATCATCTAAAAAAAACATTTGTTTGGGCCTAAAGTTTAAGGTAGTCCACCAAAATGTTTTCCGTTTTCTTGTTGTGCACTTAAACAACATTAGAACGATTCCACATTAGGCGACCTAAGAAGGTAGCTACAAGAACCAACCCACCTCCAACGCCATTGTTTAACGCTGCAAAAAAATGCATAACCGCCGTCAACGAAGCGTCAAGCTCGCCGTTAACTATTACCGGTTCCGTCAGGAACCTCTCCGAGCGGAGACAGACAGTTTGATTGACGGTGGCAGCTGACGTGGAACTGCTCTCGTTAGTCATCACATTTTGAAATTCATTCGACCCAGTCAAGGAAGGAAGGAAGGAAGGAAAAGAAAGGATCACTGTTTCACTATTCTTTCCAAAAGTTATTGACATTGCTTTTTCATTGCTATGTCAACCTATAATTTTTTTTTATATTGATATTCCACTTAAATAACTCTTTTGAAGTTTTGGATTCAAGAGTTTTGTCTTATAAAGATTCACAAATGTTCTTATTGTCAAGGATAGGTTCATATCATGATGCACAACCTAATCTATTATCTATGTGACCTCTTTGTGTTTACTTATGTATTTATTATTAAGAAGAGGGTTGTGTTAAAAAGCATGGTGATGCCTACTCCACGATGGAGAGAAAACCTTTAACTTCTTCAATAGTAGTCAAGCCCCTTACAAATCTAGAAAACATGACAATAAAAAATGTAATGCTAATGCAACTAAGACTTATCTCAAACTTATATTGAATGCTCTTACAATGAATTTTGATTGTTAATTCTTGATGATTGTAATGAACTAGGAAATGTCCTTAAACACATATTCCTATTAGTCCCTCAACTTGAGATTTTTGCCATGTGGGCTAATGGGATAACAATCATATTCTAGAAAAGTCAGCTCAGGAGCCAAACATTTAAAGTTTAAATAGGCAAAGTAGTTTGCACTGTGTAACATAGTCCTAAGTGGGAAAATGCTCAAAATAGGGATTTGGATGCATGTGGCTAATGGGTTCTATGAGAAGAGTGGGTTAATGTTGTAAATGGGTCAAATTAAATTCTACAACTATGAATTTATGACATTTTATGTAAAGTGGCATAAAATGAGGACATAAAGTCCGAGGTATGCACTTTTGTACCTTATAGGTGTTAGAAAATGTCATTACATATAAATTATAATAGTGATGTATATATAAATTATAATAGTGATGTATGTATGTATGTATGGGGGTTGTAGGCCCATAGGGACTCAACCTAGGTTTTTCATTTAATGACACCTATCTTCAAGGGATTCACCTAGTAAACTTATCCTACAATGCCCAAGTTCATAGAATCTTAAATAAAATTTTCATTCTCATTTCTACTTGTATATATTAAATTTTTTTATATACTCCCTCCCAATACACCATCCCTATTAAAATACCTCATCTTTTTACTATATATATATATATATATATATATATATATTCTAAGCATCTATTTTTCATGATATTTTGTATAGCCCAATTTATTTTAATACCCCTCATAAAGCATATGGTAATCACAATAAATTACAAATATAATTGTTCACTCATCTCATAACTGTCCATGAATGTTGAAAATATCCTCTTCTTTGTTACCATATTACAATCCTTCCAATTAAGTATCTATCAACTCTCCACAATATGTCAATGGAAACATTTAAAAAATCTATTTAGAATGGTTAAAAAGGCATAGATGGTTTTCCTTATTCTTTCTAAGTGAGACACTAATTTAATGTATGGGTCCCTCTTGGTGGATGTCCACAAAGGGATTATTTTCCTATTTACTTTATATATTCTTCTATGACGTGTACATACCATACAATCTTCTTTCTATGTAAAGCATATATCATATCTATAGAAGATAATGTATACCTTCATTAGTAGGTGCACTCAAGATTAAACGAATATGTTTGCAAATCCAATATAAATACTGGTTAATACTTCATCTTAGTTCCTTCATGAAAATAAAAGAAAAGATGGATAAATCTTTATGTTTCTATTTCTTATTCACTCAACTTCCTATCCCTTAGACCAAACCTCCACCCCTTCCATTGTACTATCTGGTAATTGTGAAAAAATTAATAAAATGACCCACATATAGAACATACATACACACACACACACAGATATATATATATATATATATATATATATATATATATATATATATATATATATATATATATAAACTCACTATAATTTTGTCTATCTAGCAACACACCTAACCACCCACCTCAATCACTCAACTCTAGCTCGAAAAACCATCAATACAATCTACATTTATAGAAAGGGGTCTAAATAAATTGCATAATACTACTAATAATATTTATAAAATTTGGCTCTTATTTGGTTAAAGTTTCTCTTAAAACATTTTCACTCATTTCTAAAATTATTAGGACATTTATATAAAAATGTGTTTATTTGAACATGTTTTTAATAAAGGTAAAATATGGGAAGGGCCCAGACCCATTACAAAAAGCTGCCACAAAGGTGACAAGTGAGTCTCATGAGAGGTGAGACTAAAACACCTAGGCCAACGCCGAGGACCAAATTAAACAGAACAATTAGAAAAAAACAAAAAGACTAGCACTGAACCAACCAAGAACCAGAAAATAAACATTAGATATATGCGAGCTGCTTCAGGCCACTTATGGCCTACCACTCACAATTGAAAAAGTCAAGCTTATCTTCAAAGGAAACCTCCTTAGGTTTGTTATCCTCGATATTGGCTTTGCCTTTATCTCCAATGTTCTTTGCCTGAGTCCTGTTGGTTGGGCCTGCTTAGGGAGTAGAAGTCTTGCTTTCTTGATACTTAGCTTTTCTCTTCTCCAACTTAGACTGGAAGACAAGGAGAGTTGTGGCTAAGTTATTCATTATTTCCCTATTGAATGCAATTATTTCTGCCATGTTCTTTGTATTTTCCTAGTTCCTCTTTATAGTGTCAACCTCCTACTCTAAAGACTCCCATTTATCAAACATGGTGAAGAATTTTTCAATCTCTACCCATTTCTCATCTTCCATTTTCTCATCATTCCAATTAGGGGTTTCCTTATAAGCAATGATTTCCAGATGATGAATTTTATGTTTATTAGTTTTTAACATGGTCAACTACCATTTCAAGACATTGTTCTGAAGGATCATACCCTCTTGAAGGTTGGTGATTTCCTCCTCCATCTTGTTGTAAGAGCTACAATGAAGATTCCCCTACATAAACTAGTGGCTAGGGGGATCCTAGTTTAGCCCTTTTGGGTTAGCATGAGCAGAAGAGGGACCAATAGAAAAAGGCATAGCATAACCCTTACTGGTGCAGGTAGGGGAGACAATAGAATCAAGGATCTCATCAAAATGTAGAGGATCAGATTTAGTAGGGCCAGGCAGGTTGGCATTCCTCTTGGACTTTCCTCTATACCTAGTGTGGATGGTAGAGGGCACAATGTTAATCATAGGAGCATTGGTATCTTCAAGGGCCCACTTTAGGGGATTAAAGTTGCTAGCTAGGCTCCAAGGCTTCAAAACAAGGGTAGCAACATTGGGTTTACAATAGGTAAATTTGTTCTTGCCTTTGAAGTCTGGGGAAGGGAGATCAACACTAGGAACGAACTCCAAAGTAATAGGGGAAGTGCAGGTAGGTTCCTTTTTCAAATTCTTCGCAACATGGCCCTCCACAGAGTGATGTTGAACAAGTTGAGGGTTGTAGATGCATGAATGGAAAGTAGGGGCCAGGTACAGGCCATATGAAAATGGTAAAGGAAGTATATGATCCCCTAATGAAGGGGAAGATGCTTTTCACCAACAAGCACTTTTTGAACCGATTCCTCAAGAGAAGAAAATAGCCAATAAGAAAAATTCAATTTAATACCATGTCTAAAATGATTTAGCATGGGAAAAAGAAAGGCATGGAATCTCTTGAATCTACCATCCAAAGTGATGCAGTGCATCATGACTTCTGCCACCCTCTACCAAACCCTTGGGAGGTGTTCCCTATTAAAAACATTCTACAATCTCTCAATTTGTTCCCCTCACTTCATGAAGTGATAGTTGCCTTTTACTTTCTTGGGGAGATGATCACCATCCATTTGAAGACTAGTGGCCATAGCAATAAGCTCCTTGGAGACTTGAAAATAAATACCCTGAACGAAGATAGTTCAAGCTTTCCAAGATACTACAAATTCTCTGGACATGATAGTATCAAACCCATTCATGATGTTGATGTAAGAAGAGAGGTTTCCCCTCAATGTTCCAAAGCTCTCTACTCTCTTTCAACTTCTCATAGTTCATGGGTTTGGTTTTGAGGAGGTCTCCACCCATGCTGAGATCAAGGTATAAACAAGTAATTATAGAGTTGTCGATAACTTTCCTATACATATTTCTTATTCCTGAGGCAGATGAGATAAGATGAGTTTAACTATTCTTTACTACATCCCTCCTTTCCATCAATACCCTTGTTTGAGAGAGTTATGTTACTCATGTCAGCCTTACATCTCAAGGCATCCGACTGTAGGGTTTTAATTATTAATGGATACATCTTAATTAACTTTGGATCTGATTTGAATTGAGAGGGAGTGAGAATCATTCCAAAAAGTTAATCCCTCAATTTGAGTGCCTAGATTGGCCAAGGAGTCTGCCAAAGAGTTTCCTTCCCTATAGGTATGAAAAACTTTAGTGTCTTCAAAGTTCCATAATATCTTTGTATGACCAACTAGGGATGGCTTTATAAATTATCATATCAATCCCATAATTTCGGAGTCCCCTTCGATGATCAATTTGCAAATGTCTTTGTTCTTAGCCAAGGTGATACCCTAAAGAGCCAATGCTGCTTCAATGAAGTTACTGGTTTGAAGACCCAAGTTTTCAGCAAAGGTACCTATAACATGAGCCCTATTGTCTCTCAATAAACCACCCCCACCCACCTAACTAGGATTTCCCTTTAACAATCCATCAAAATTATTCTTGTGCCATCTTAAGTCAGGGGTCCAATTGGTGTTTCTATGTTTGATTGACTTGGAGAGATTAGCTTTAGCCAATCTTTCAGAAATGTCCCAACCTTTAGCAATCTTCTCTTCAATGGCTGAGGGGTTGAGCTTAGGTTTTTGAAGGTTGACCACCTTAACATTCTCAACAATACTAGTTATACATAATTTTGTTAGCAACCACCTCCCAAGGTTCGTTTTGGTCTCTAAAGATCCTATTATTTTGCTCTTTCCACATGCCCCATCCAACTTGAATAAGAGCTTGCCACCATAACTCCTTGATCAGAGGGTGATTGAAAGGGGAGTTCTAACTATCAGTGATTATTCTTGCATCTATCTGCTAGACCCATGAGATATTGAACATACCCAATAATTTTTGTCTAACTTTCCAGGCATAGATACAGACAAACAGGATATGATTAATGCTTTCCTTATCTTGTTTACACAAAGAGTATATGTTGGCCATCTAAAAGCCTCTCCTTTATAAGTTGTCTATGGTCAAAATTTCCCTTGGCACATAGTCCACCAGAAGAAGTGGATTTTTGGAATGATGTTGTTCGCCCATATGTTCTTTCATTTGAAACAATCACCCTTGGATTCATCTAACATATTGAATCATGATTTGATCAAATATTTGTCTAAAGGATTAGCTATCCAGATTAAGTTGTTTTGACTGTTAGGAATATGTTAGGATTTCAATGGCAGACTAGAGCAATATCAATTAACAATTATATGCAGGTTTAATACACAAAAATAAACAATGAAGAATAACAAAAATTCAACACATAGATTTAACGTGGTTCACCCAATGTGTACTACACCTACAAACACATCCATCCAATATTATTATCCAAAAAAACTCATGATTACAACCTCGCAACCTTGTAGCTCAATACCACTACTATGCTACATTACAATCTCAACTGTGACTCATGGCTTTTCGCCTTCTCCAGCCACTTATTTATCAAGGCTTTTGGCAGTTATTCAAAGTGGGTTTTTTCATGTCAGGTAATAACAAACTAACTACCAATGTCTTTATTAAATATAGGGCAATATAGTAAGTTTTTCCATGTCAGATAAGCCCCTGGGACCCCACAAGAGGGGCTTCGCCCCCTACACTCCCCCGTTAATTATTCTAGGGGAAACCGTGGCTGACAAAGTCACCAAACTTTACCTTGCTACATGTACTCACAACCCCTGCAGCATGATCAGTCACTACATATTAACACTACCAAAATCTATCATGGAATCTATAGCTTCTCATTAGGGGAAATTTACATTAAAAAATGGGCCTCCTAAGGATGACATCATCAAAAAAATGAACTAACAAAAATTAGCTAAAAAATGACATCAACCGTTACGGTGACATCATCCAAAATAAAAATAAAAATATTTAATTTATTACATTAAGCTTTCTAAAATCATGTGAATTAACTCATGATGGTTAATTTGACTCTACATATCCTATTCTATCTCAATCATCTTTCTAAAAAATATTCTTTTTGTTTTTTAGATTTATCATTCTTAAGTTCTATTATAGAAATTATTATGTTTTCTAAAAAATACTTTCATTCTCTAAAAAAAAACAAATCTAAAAAGCATTTCAAAAATCATAAATTTAAATATATATAAAATATAAATATATTAAATTATAAATATATAAAATCATAAATCTATATAAAATGATAATATAAATCTTAATATATAAAAATTATATAAAATAAAATATCTAACTTACTTGTACTTTGCCACTATTTATTAATTTAACAAACCTATGTATCTAAATAAACATTAATCATGGAAACTAACCTCTAAAAGTGGCAGGTAACTTCTTTCCGCAGCCTGAATTGAAGAAAAAGAAAGTTGAAGTGACCATTAGCACTCTGGCTTTGCATGTGTTTCTAGGGTTTTGTCTCGATTCAGTCTTTCTACCACATGGGGATGGAGGGTACTGCCTCGGGCAGTACCTCTGGCCCCTGCCCGAGATGGGCGATGACTGTTCCAAGATTTGGAAAAATGTTTTGATGGGACAGGAGAACTCTTCTCCTAAAGATACGTCTGCGGTCCTAGTTCAAAAGGAAATGGCTGCAGGAACAACTCTAGACATACTAGATGATTTGGTTGAGGAAATCGTTACCTCCATGGATCTCTCTTTGGTGGGTAAGTTCTTTTCTCTTCGGGCTAGTATTGAGATGGTTTAGAAATGGGTTTCCAACCATTGGCACATTAAAGGTAGTGTGACTATCATCGCTATGGCGCAGGGGCTTTTCCTTTTTTGTTTTACTAGCAAAGAGGATATGATAGCTATTTTAGCAGGGGGGCCATGGTTCTATGGTACTCACTCACTTGCTCTATGTAGTTGGCAACCAGGGTTTGATCCCAGCTCTAACTCGAACAGTACTGCCCCGGTCTGGGTGAGACTTCCAGGATTCCCCTTAGAATACTGGGATGAAAAATCTTTTTCTACTATTGCTAATACCTTTGGTCAGTTTCTCACCCCGGATAATACCACTCGGACTAAATCCCATTGTGTGTATGCTAGATTTTGTGTTAATGTGCAAGTACACAAAACTCTTCCTATGTCCATTGAACTAAACTCCAACTTTGGGTCTGGATGCAACCAATTCTTTATGAAAATGCGACCACATTTTGTCAACTCTACAAAAAGAAGGGGCACTTGATGTCTCATTGCAAGCTTAAGAAAGCAGAGGAACCCACTAATCAAGAAAATGAGGAGTAACCTTGGCTCCTCTGAGCAGTCTTTGGATAAGGGATTGGAGGGTAATTAGGATCTGCAAGGAATAGGCGGTAATGGGGAACAACTTTTTGAAGATGGACAGATCCACAATGATGAAGAACACGATCTTCAGTATGCATCAAAAGATCCACTGATGTTGGAAGTTGGAATGACCCACAATGATGGGGAACAAGTTTAACTTTCTTCAATCAATCTATTAGTTTTGGAAGATGGAGAAATCCAAAATGAATCCCATTTGGATGGACAACAAGTTCTTGGTGGAAATAAGGAGGTTCAAGGTGTGTTTTCTGATCCTCCACCCCTTCCGGAGGTAGTCCTTAATTTTGGGGGGATGAGTTCTCAACCCTCTTCAAGACAGAGTCCACCTCCTGTCTACCCTAGAGTAAGGACTATTGAAAGCCAGCATGTAGACTCTATTAAGGAAAGATTAACCCCGAAATAGAATATGGACCCAAATCTGCCCCTTGGAGTAGGGCCCAGTGGTAAAAGTAGTGACCAAGATGAATGGATTACTCCAAAGAAGAAGGGTCGTAAGCCCAAGAAGTCTGCTGATGTTGGAATTGATCCTAAGACAGGTAGGCCATCCTTAAGGGAAATAAGACCAAGGGAGGCAGCTAGGGAGATTATCGGTGGTAAACAGAAGACACTAGAGGCTCACTCCCAAAAACTCTTTAAATGAGGTTTTTATCATGGAATACGAGGGGCCTTAACAACCCTTCAAAGAAATTTGAAGTCAAGAATTATATTTTAGATCATAAAATTGATATTCTCTTACTTCACGAGGTTAAAATGTCAAAGGAAAATTTCAAAATGATTGCTGATAGGATTTGGCATAATGCTGCTTTTTGTATTAGTCTTGTTGTTGGTGCCTCTAGGGGGATTGCTATGATGTGGAATAAATCTAGGTTTAGATGTATTCCTTCCTTCTTTAATAAGCATTGTCTTATGGTTAACTTTTCTTTACCCTCTTTCCACTGGACCTTGGTCAATATTTATGCCCCCAACACTAGGGTGTTGTGAAAAACTCTGTGGGAGGACTTGTCTATTCACCTCTCTTCTCCTAATTCTCACTAGATGTTTGTAGGTGACTTCAATACTCCTTTATACCGCTTTAAGAAATCTGGAGGCATCCTTGACTACTCTAATAGTATGCTTGATTTAGCTGATTTTATCAATACTTTTAGGCTCCTAGATATTGAATTGCAGAATCAAAAGTTTACTTGGTCTAACAGAAGGAGGGGTGATCAAATGATTCAAGTTAAATTGGATAGGTTCCTCATTTCCAATAACTAGGATAACAATATTAACCTCAGTCTTACTACCATTCCTAGGACTATTTCAGATCATAATCCTATTCTTCTTAGCTAGGTTGATCAGAGAAGGAGGGGTCCCTTCTCTTTCAGATTTGAAGCAATGTGGATTAAACACCAAGATTTTAGAAGTCTTTTGGCTAGATGGTGGCAACTCCCGGTCCAAGGTACCCCTATGTTTAGAATGGTTAAGAAGCTATTGTACATTAAACGAGAGGTTCATGGTTGGAATAAGTATAGTTTTGGAAATGTGTTTACTCAGAAGAAGATCATTTCTGGAAAATTGGCTGACATTCAAACAAGGATAGCGCACAGGGATTCTACTCAGGATACTACACAATCCAAAAATAACTTAATTACTAAATGGAAGAACCTTATTGTCACATCCCTCTTTTTGAAAACAATTATACTATTTACTTTCTTGCGAATTTTAGTAATTCAATATGTTGTGAATGGCATGGAAATTGACGATTTATCTTACAAAGTTGTTATATTGAATTGTGGAATCTAACGATTACGATCAAGGTGATATTGTAGACTAAATGTCTTTATAATAAATGCAATGATGTTTGGATATATTATGTTTTGATTTGAACATAGATGCTTTGACCACAAAATTGTATGTGAGCCTGTCAATGCAGGAACAGGTGGACCGTGTTCGACGGGAAGAGAAAGTATCTTCGAGAGAGAGTATAGACTCTGGAAATTAACCATGGGCGTTTGTTACTGAGATCGCCAAACAGGTAGATAAACCTTGGAACCAACCAGTTAGTCTTGTTTGTCGGTTGGGTTAGTTAACTAGATGTCGACGTCAAAGGATAAAGTGTGATGTTCTAGTCGAAAGATGTCATGTAGAATCTTGGAGTCGTCGATGTCGTTGTAAGTCCATCATAGCAAGTCGACTTATTTAGACGTTTAATATTTTTGTTTATAAGTGTTTATTGAACCATCTTGTGGCGAAATTGTAAATCTTGTCTCATAGTCGAAAGACGCGAGAAGTTGGCTTTGTGCATCTAATGTCGTAAGAACTCGTTTGCGTTACGATCAATCCGTCATGATTGTCGTAAAACGCGTCAAACTTGTATTGTAAAGTTATTCTATTCTTGTAGATCGACGAATGTCGATTTGAAGCCATAACGTGAAATAATTACTTATGGACTTCGTTTAGCATGAGTCTTTTCTTCTAGTCCTTGTCTCTCCTTCCTTCTCGACCCCAATGTTGCTCAAACCATTTCGTAACCACCGCCATGTCGAGCTTTAACTCCTCAATTCAATTTTTAAGTTGGTTTTGGTAGGTTGATGCCTTTTTGTTCTAGTAAGGACGGAGCTGTTATATCCTTTGGCAAGCCACATCACCGAAGGAATTTTAATCTTTCTTGAGGTCGTAGTAAGTATCGAAGTCGGTTATACTAGGTTATGTCGACCACCTTGAGCTTAGGCATGTTTCGCTAGTTGTTGAATGCCTTAATTTCCTCCACCATCGGAGAGAGAGAGAAAGTACAGCGAATTCTAATAGAAGTTTAAACCGTTGGATTTATTGCCAATGCTGTCTCATCATTTAGAGAGCGAAATCACTGGTGTGCTGTTTGGTAAAAAGCTAACTAACCATAGTTCGAGGGGCTTTTTCCGTCATGGAAGAGAGTGGAGTGAGGGCGGAAGCTGTTAGAGAGGAAAATGGAGATTGGACTGAGGAGATATCGACGGAAAGTGGAGAGGCTGTGCAGTATGGTGAAACAAACGGCAGTGTTGTTTGTTGGAAACCTTCATCGGAGAGGGAGAAGGTAGTTAGAGGGGAGAGTGGTCGTTGCTATTTGTGTGGAGTCGACAGTAAAAGATGCGAGAGGACCTTCATTGTGAGTTAGAGGGAGTTAGAAGTGGGGACGGGGAATGTGTTGAATGGGGAGTGTAGAGGTAAATCTAGAGGTTTTGGATTGCGAGAAGGGAGTTGGTGATTTGGAGAAGGAGAAACTGCGGAGTGGAGGAAAAGGAAAACGTCAGTGAAAGAAGGGTCTGCAAAGTTTAGTAGTAGTAGGAGAGTTAACTAAGGAGAATCGGGCAGAGAGCTACGGGTAGAAGCTGTTGTGTAGTCATCGGGCAGAGAAGATAACTCTGAAGCCTACCTTTGTTAGGTGTAGTGTTCGGCAGAGAGGAGGGTAGTTTGAAGTGGACGGTCTTTGAGTTAGAGGGAGATAGGGAGAGTTTTGTAAACCGGAGGAGGACGACTAGCCAAAGGAGAAGTGGAGCTTGCCACAGAAATCTCTAACTCTGTCACAGGTTCATTTCCTTCTTCCCTTCTGTTTTTCTATGTAGACCAGTAAATGTGTCTCTTTCGTGCGAGAATAGATATGTTTTAATGAGTCGATTGTAAAGACAATGTCTTCTACTGCGAATATATGTGAGGTTAATCTTTATAAATACTTCACTGCTGTCTTATGACAATAGAAAACTCAGAAACAATAATGCTACTGTCGGTTAGTATTCAGAAACTAGAAAATAGATCATTACCTTTCATGATTAATGTCGTATTATGATAGAGCATAGTCCTCAATGTGCCCACATCTAAGATTAGTCACTGCATGATGCCTATGTGAGCTGCCAGCTTCAAACCGTCGGTTAAGACGTAACATAGTAAGAGTTTCCTCTAAGACTGAGATATCAATGTAAAACTACCCTAGAGTACGTACGTTAAATAATAGCTGCATTGCGAGAAATCACGTTGCTCCATGTACGTGATGTGTGGGAGATTAAAACCACAGGTTTAAAGCATGTTTGATGTAAACTTTATTGTGTTTGATAGCCGAAGTTGTAGTTGCAACTAGCTTGAGTCGTTTTCGTCTTTTATCTTTTGTTAGAGGTTGACCGTGTGTGTGGGTCATCTCTAAGGTCATATGAAAGAGTTCAAATCTTTTATTATTTTATGATTCTTACCTCAATAACTTATGCGAAATTCATTGACTTAAAAGGCGAAGTAGAGAGTTAATGTACTTGTGTCGTAAACCGTCATGTTTTTATGACGAGCATGTAGAGTGGAAAACCCACATGTTGAATCCAGATTATGCGGCATGCGACGATGCTTGTATCGTTTTGTAGGCTTTTAAAGTCTAGAACCCTTGAATTTTGGGATAGCGGGAAAATGTTTTAGATACAGGAGTGTCTTGTGCTAACATGGGAACCTAGTAAACGAATATGAAACCACTTAGGAGTGGGCACTTATCAATAATGTATTAGCATGAACATGAGTTTATGAAACTATGAACTTGGGATTAGAATAAATGTTGTGCCATGCGCTATTGTAGGAGGAAATCCTAAACCCTTGAGGTCATCAAGGTCGTCAATTATTCAAATTATACAAACAGGAAACTGTAGGATTTCGACCAGTTCAAGTCGAGTAGGGTGGGTGAACCAAGTTCATGCATTCCTAGAACACTAGTTAAAGACAAATCCTTTGGCCAAGGTGATGTACTATCCTCAAGTGCATCGAACGTTCACCATAACTAGATGGCATTTATTGTGGAGTGTCATGCATGACTAGAGGGTATCTAGGGATCTGCGCGATAACAAGACACGTAGGTTACAACACCAGAGCTCAGATGGCAAACGCCGATGGTTATCCTAAGTCTATCCTCTTGAGTAGGGTAGGGCCACTTCCGGTTAGGAAGGAGTGCGGGAGACCGACGGTCTGTGGTTGGAGGTTAAGCTCCTTGAAGATACTTTCTCTTCCAAATACTGAGGAATGCCGAGTCTTGAATATGATGGGTCGACAATCGAGATGCATGATAATGGTATGTTTCCAAAATTTGTTGTTTCAAGAAAATCTCATATGTTAGAAAACAAAATGTTAAAGTATATCATTTCTTTCAGCTTTATGAAAATGAGATCATGTTTATGATAAAATTTAAAATGTTGTATTGGATTATTGATGAGTAACTTTTGTATTTGATTTCCTAGTTAAAAAGTAAATTACCGTTGTGAAAACTTGTTACTTCTTGTCTTTTCGGATTTGGATGTTACATATGGTATCAGAGCTAACCAGGTTCAGCACTAGGGCTGATGAGTCCACTAACCTGATTAGGAAATCATCATTATGCGGGTAGCTAATGATTTGGTTTATTGTGCTAGGATGGTATACACCAAGAAAACCGCAAGAAAATCTTTCACGGGTAAGAAGCGTTATCTGCAAGCTAAGCAGAAACGACTTGCGATGATCAAGACCATAGAGAAAATCAATGACGAAAATGACATATGGCTTGATGATGTGGAAACCTTAGCCAATGCTATGTCACGGCTTAAGCGAGTGAGGAGAGAACTCCTAGAGGGAGCAACGATGGCGGTTCGAACCATGATCAACCGCTGCTCCTGGATTGTAACTGATAGTGTACCTGTTAGTGTACTTGAGAGTGTACCTAGTACTATACCCATGATCACTAGAGATCCACGTGTAGTACCTAGAGCTGAGATTATTGAGTTATCTTCTGATAGTGAGTCTGAGGGGTATACACCTCATGATTATGTGTCGAACAATGAATCCGAAGGTTACACTCCATTAGATAACACTATGTAAAAACATGAGATTTGTCTATCTCTAATGATGTTGCAACAATTTTGCAAATTGAATAAAGACAAAATTTTGGTTTGTGAACAAGTATGATTATGATCAAATGTTGTGTTCTTTTGATGATGTTTAATTTAATAAGTGCAAAACTGATTAGTATATGTTTAATCAGGTGTGAAATTAAACTAGCATGGACCAATCAGGGTTTAACGAGGGGGAGGATCGGGAAGGTCATAACTCTCGGGAAAACTCCACTGACAAGTTGGATAGGATCTTCAATATGCTCACAGAAACCAAGGAAAGATTGAACAAACTGGAAAGGAAAATGGATGAAACTGGTAACACAGAGGGTGGAAACAAGAACTCACACTTCACAAGCAAGAGTAAACATTGGGATGATGGCACGACAAGTGAGCGTCCTGATGACAGTGAAGCCCAAAGAAGAACCAAGGATAAACTTGCCTTAGAGTTATCTAAGGATATGAAGAAGGTTAACCCTCCAAAGTTCGATGGAACGAAAATTGGAGATGCGGCTAAAGCATGGTTGACTGAGATGGAGAAATATTTTGAGATCAGAAACTACTCTGAGGTTACTAAAGCCGTGTGGGGAGCCTATCAGCTGTCTGGGGAAGCGTCCACTTGGTGGATGAATAAGAAAATGGAGTTAGAATTAAGTCCCTTGAAAGTGACATGGGATGAGTTCGTAGAACTATTCCGAAAACGGTGGTTACCTCAATTATACTTTGATCAGAAGTTAATGGACTTCCAAAACCTCAGGCAAGGTGAACTATCTGTGGTCAAGTACGCAGAAAAATTCACTAGGTTACTGAAGTATGTTCCCCAATACCAAAAGGACGAAAGGTTCTGAATCAGAAAGTTCATCATGGGACTCAATCCTCAGATCGGTGGTGAGGTGGAGGTGCATGGTCCAAGCACTATGGATCAAGTTTATGAAAAGGCAATAAAACAGGAGCAGAAGATTAAATCTATCTCTGCTTACCGTGACAAGAAACGCAAGAAGTTTGACAAGAACTACAATGATCAGTCTTTTAAAAGGAAAAATGATAAGGGGTATGGAAACAGGAGGTTTGATAGGGAAAATCGAAAGAATCAAGGAGGATTAGGTAATGAGCGCAGAGGTGAAGATTTTAAGAGAAATGTAAATTTTAAGAAGAATGGTGATTCTGCAAGTAGGCCATTTGAGAAGCGAGGACCTATAGGAGGATGCTTTTCTTGTGGAGGAGATCATTATGCCAATCGTTGCCCCAACAAGAAGCCGAATGGGAGGCCTAGGAACACGGAGCTTCCTTCACAACAGGAAGCGTTTCAGCAAAGGATTCATGCCGCTCTTGACAATCAGCAAGCAGAGTATCAAATCACTCCTATTGAGATGACAGGTACCTTATTTGGAGTTCCTATTTCTATTCTATTTGATACTGGTGCAACAGAAAATTTTGTGTCACCTAGAGTCTTAGGTAAATTTTCTAGAAAAGCCGGTTTTATGTCAAAACCTTGGACAGTAGAGTATGCAAATAATTCAAAGGCTCAGGTAGAGCAATGCTTGTTCGAAGCTAGGATTGATGTTTCTAACTTCGCCACTGAGGCAAACTTATACGTAGCACCTTTAGGGTCCTACGATGTCATTCTAGGAATGAGCTGGTTGTGGAAACATCGAGCCAAAGTAGATTGTTTTCATAAAACCATTGAGTGTCTGGATAAGTCAGGCAAAACTATAAATCTCCAAGGAATTCAGAGGGAAATAAAGGTTAGATCCATTTCTTCAAAACAACTAAAGCGGGCTAGGCGAAAAGGATGTCAACTTTTTGCAGTCAAGATGGACCTAGTAGAAGAAACCTCAGAGAAACAATCATTTGAAGAAAGATATCCATATTTGTGTAACTTTAGGGATGTATTTCCTGAGGAGTTACTAGGCTTGCCTCTGAAGAGAACATTTGACTTTGGTATAGACATTAAACCAGGATCGGAGCCAATCTCTAAAGCTCCGTATCGTATGACTTCCACTGAACTTATGGAATTAAAAGCTCAGTTGCAAGAGCTTTTGTCTAAGAATTTGATTAGGCCAAGTGTATCACCATGGGGAGCCCCGGTTATCTTTGTCAAGAAGAAAGATGGAACCCTAAGGCTGTGCATAGATTATAGGATGCTTAATAAGGCAACTATAAAGAACAAGTATCCCTTGCCACGAATTGATGATCTATCTGACCAAATGCGTGGCGCATCGGTCTTTTCCAAGATAGATCTGAAATCTGGATACCATCAATTAAGGTTGAAAGATGAAGACATTCCCAAAACAACTTTTAGAACGAGGTATGGTCATTATGAGTTCACGGTGTTGTCGTTTGGATTGACCAACGCACTGGCTGCTTTCATGAATCTCATGAATAGTGTATTCAGAGATTGTCTTGATAAGTTTGTACTAGTCTTCATCGATGATATTCTGATCTATTCCAAGGACGAAGAGGAGCATGCACGACATCTTCAAATAGTCTTGCAATGACTGAGAGAACATAAATTGTATGCGAAACTCTCCAAGTGCACTTTCTTTCAGAAAGAAGTACAGTATTTAGGGCACATAATATCAGCCGAGGGGATATCAGTTGATCCAACCAAAATAAAAGCTATTATGGAATGGCCTGAACCTACCAATGTGTCAGAGGTACGAAGTTTCATGGGATTAGCAGGGTATTACAGGAAATTTGTGTTGAATTTCTCAAGCATAGCTAGCCCCATTACCTCTTTGCAGAGAAAAGGAAAAAGGTTTGTGTGGACGGATGTATGCCAAAAGGCTTTTGATTTGTTAAAAGAAAAATTAACAACCGCTCCAATTCTGAAAGTTCCTGATCCTGAGGGAGAGTTTGAGGTTATCACTGATGCCTCGGGGGAAGGATTGGGAGGTGTGCTTATGCAAGATGGCAGGGTAGTAGCCTATGAGTCAAGGAAGTTGAAAAATTATGAGCAGAACTACACTCCTCATGACCTAGAGATGGCGGCAGTGGTTCACGCCCTTCAGATGTGGCGACATTATTTGTTGGGAAGGACTTTTATTTTAAAATCTGATCACCAAAGTCTTCGCTACATATGCACACAACCTAATCTCAATGCAAGGCAAAGGAGATGGTTGGAACTAATAGCCGATTATGACTTTGAAATTTCTTATATCAAGGGCAAGGAAAACCGAGTAGCAGATGCCTTAAGCAGAAGAAGGCACATAGCCTCTATAATCTCCATTCATGCTAACTTTAAAGACTTAGTATTGCAAAACTTATCTGGGGATGAGTATTTTGAACAAGTGAAATAGGCTCTGCGCCTAAACCCTAAGGACCCAAGATATGACGGATTCAGTTTTGAATCCAATGGATTGATGAGATTCAAGGGAAGAATATATGTTCCTGATTCAGTTGAACTTAGAAACCTTGTGTGGAAGGAAGTTCACTGTGCTCCTTACTCTGGACACCCTGGTGTAACTAAACTGTTAGCGGATGTAAAGCCGCTATATTTCTGGAAGGGAATGAAAAGCAATGCTGCAAAGTTTGTAGCTAGTTGTTTGGAGTGTCAGAGAGTTAAGGCAGAACACCAACATCCTGCTGGGTTGTTGTACCCACATGATATTTCGGAATGGAAATGGCAAGTTATTAGTATGGATTTTGTCCAGGGGTTACCTGTGTATATGGAAAATCGATCTATTCTAAACTAATAAAAACCAAAAATCCAATAACATAAAGAAAACGAATTTAAATAAAAGCCATGACAAATAATCAATGCAATAAAGACTTTTACCGAAATTTGTGTTGTTTTCTTTGGATTGAATGTAGAATTGCTCAATGAAATTGCAAAGCCATAGCTGCAACAAGCAAGTGTAGTGCTCAAGAGATCAATGTCAAATGATCGTAAGGTTGCTCAATCGACGCGTTGTGTATGCTCAAAGCTCTGTTAAGTATGCCTGAAAATACAATCGAAGAGAGAGGCCAAATGAAGGAGATGAGGGGGGTTTATATAGATTTCAAGGAAATCGATCAACGGTCCAGATAATTCAGAAGAATCAATGGAGGAGATAAGTTGAGGAATGTGCAACGAATGAAAAGCAAACATGTGTCTTGCTTGCTTTTGCATGAAAGGAGTTATCAAGAATAGAAGAATGAGTTAACTGAAGTGATAAATCAATTAAAAGAATAAAGCAATCAGTTAAGTGACTTAAAACAAGAAGAAGGGATTTACATGAGAAAAGAAGATATTTTGCTTTATTAAATATAGAAATATTTAATTGATGAGCAAGAAAGCTTGAGTTATTTTAGAGATAACTCAAATTAGAAGAAAAAGCAATTTAAATAAATAATTGATTTATTTAAATTTAGAGAAGATATTTTTGGAAGAAGTAATTAAATAATTGGAATTATTTAATTTAGAAGATTTAAAAACAAATTAAATAAATAAATTTATTTAATTGTTGTGCATGATTTTGGAAGAACAAATTTGATTTAATTAAATAATTAAGAATTATTTAATTTTAGATAAGAGGGAATTTGTTGAATTAATTAAATAATTGGATATATTTAATTAATGTGGATTTGATTTTTGGAAAGAGGATAATGATCTAATTAAATAATTAAAATTATTTAATTGTAGAAGAATATAGAGGAATTTAATTTAATTAATTAAATAACGAGGATTTATTTAATTAATGTTGAATTTAGGAGATTTAGAAGAATTTGATGATAATTAATTAAATAATTAGATTATTTAATTAACGTTGAAATGCAGGTGATTAGACAGATTATGAAATGCAAGTAGCATGACAAGTTGGTCATTTTAGGGTGTCTACATTTTGCCCCTCTTTGATGCAATGCAGCATGTAGCGTTGCGTCAAAGAAAACGATTGTTGAAGATGTAATACAATTTTTTTGATGCCCCAGTGTAGGTAGTTGCCCCAACGTAGCTGGAGTAGGGTGCTCCCTCGAGAGGAAAGATAGGGAAGCGACAGAAAAACTGTGTTGACACTCGACTAGAAGATTTGTTGGAGATAGGCGAGGTTGGGTTGATGATAGATAGAAGAAAGGAGATAGGAGAGAACATAAGAGAAAGACTGTTGATCGATCCTTGCTGGAAAACTATATAAGGCCATGGATGAATGGATGGGTAGATGGATGAGCTTGTTGCAATGGTTTCACATTTGTTTATAAAGAGCAATCCTTATTTTTGATATAGCACGTGGATAGTTTGCCACCAAGGTATAAAAGACTAAGGTGCTGTAATATCTGAGTGCGTGGACGTTGACTCTGCAAGCAAGTGGTTTGAACTTAGATCCCCTTAGACATAATATAACCTTGTTGGAACATGTGAATAAGCCATAGTCTTGAACATAAAATAAACTTCCATACATGCGAATGCAAGAAGAATTATTAATATGTAAGATGCTAGGTCGTAACACACACAAGATAAATAGAATGCCAAGAAAGATACTAAAGATCATTCCTCAAACACAGCACACAGAAAGCAATGACTATGCCCCCAATCCGTACTGCATCGCAACATACCAAGATTATAGATAAATCAAGGTAGTCTTGAATAGGTATTGGAAAAGGAACAAAAGATAAACCATAACACAAATTGACTAACTTACAAAGTAAACATACAGCCAACATATTCTCTTGCCAAAGAGGTTGCTCAGGATAGATTGGATAGGAAAGATAACAACCTTATCGTAGGAAATCTGTGTCCGTTAAAGGGGGCTATCTACCTAAAAAGACAATGTCTCACTTGCAGGAAATGCCACATGTTGCAGGAGACGCGTGTGTTGGTCTCGACAATGGAACACTTCGTAGAAGACAAGCTTGTTGATCTAGGGCTTAGTTAAGCGGTACTTAGCTGATGTTGGCAATCGGTATGCAGGATAGTAGAAGACTTTGGAAGGAAGCTTCTTTGCTTCAGGTTTGCGAAGGACTATTGCTTTGAAAGGATGCGGTAGCTTGCTGCTTGAGTTAGTCAAGTCGAGGCGAATGGATTTTGACAAATGGAAGACTAGAAGGGTGACAGTGCTAATGGATTGAAACGGGTGGAGAATGGTGGATCGTGTGTGCCTGAGTACTGGAAACATCCTTCGTATTCTAGACTGCCTACATACCCTGTATCCACGGGATCAAGGCACACTTACGATGGAAGATGAACGTAATAAATATGTAGTTCTGGATAGAGTGATGAACGGGGCGAGGTGAAAGGAGGGGATCTTATGTACCTGAGTACTGGATACTTCCTTCGTATTCCAGACTGCCTACATACCCATATCCATGGGATCAAGGTATCTTAAGATTGGGAAGAGATGATATGTAGTTCTGGTTGGTGTGATGATGTGGGAAAAGAGCGGAGAAGAGGTGATCTTATGTACCTGAGTACTGGAAACGTGCTTCGTATTCCAGACTGCCTACATACCCATGTCCATGGGATCAAGGTACCTTAAGATTGAGAAGAGATAATATGTAGTTCTGGTTAGATGTGATGATGTAGAAAGAGTGTTGAGAAGATAACAGCCTTATCGTAGGAGCGAAGTGTCCATTAAAGGGTGTTACCTGTGGAAATGAGACAAGATTGAAGTATGCGCTGCGAACCACGAACAAGGAACCAATCCTAGACCGAAGCTAAGGAAAGAGTTGCCCCCATTCTGGTAGAGGAAACTGTAAGGGTGACCGCCGAAGAAGACACAGAAAGACTTGACCTAGGACAAGACAATGTTAACTGTAGACACATATCAAGCCGTGGGATGACGATGATGGACATTGACAAATTTCCAAGCTATACTAGGTAGGGAGATGGAAATGCAAACAAAGTCAATGGTTTTATTATGGATGGATGGATGAAGCAGGTTGCGAGCTGGACAAGGAGTGGACAGGACTCGATAGACGATGGATGCTGACTCTATGCATAGTGCCTGTTTGCCAGGTTTTCACTATGGTACTTATCCAAGGCGCCTGTTTGCCAGGTTTTCACCAGAGGATGAATGTTTTTGTATTTTTGTATTTTTGATTTTTTTTTTTTTGTGGGAATACTCTGAGGATCAGGCATAGAACTTCTTGAGATGGACACTGTTAAGTGGCTCATCTAGAGGAATGCCGTCAGGTGTAGCTAAAGTATAAGCTCCCGATCCATATGTTGCTATCACAATGAAGGGACCTAACCAGTTAGGCTCAAATTTACCCTTCTTCTCTCGATCTGCTTGGTTTCTCTGATTCTCCTTAAGTACAAGATCACCAACTTGAAACCGTCTTTCTTTGATCTTTTTGTTGTAATTACGCCGGAGGCGGTTTTGATAGACATGGAGATGATTAAGCGCGGCAAGGCGCCTCTCCTCTAGTAGTTCAAGCTCAGCTAATCTGGAAGTGCGATACTCATCTCCGCCGATCAGGTCCTGCATGGATACTCTGAGGGATGGGATCTCGACCTCTATAGGTAGGATGGCTTCAGAGCCAAAGACCAAGGCATATGGTGTGGCACCAGTTGGTGTTCTGATACTAGTGCGGTAGGCCCATAGGGCGGGATTGAGTTGCAAGTGCCAATCACGACCAGCTTCATTGACCATTTTCTTCAGGATCTTGAGAATGGTTTTATTGGAAGCCTCAGCTTGGCCGTTACTCTGCGGATAGTAGGGAGTTGAAAAGCGATGTTGGATATTGTACTGTATGCATAAGGCACGGACATCTTGGTTCTTGAATGGTCTCCCATTATCGGTGACAATGGCTTGGGGAATACCATACCGACATATGAGGTAGTTTAGGATAAAATTGGCTATTTGCTTACCGGTGATATAGGTCATAGGAATGGCTTCCACCCACTTCGTGAAATACTCAGTGGCGGTAATGATAAACTTGTGGCCATTGGAGGAGGAAGGGTGGATTTGTCCTACGAGGTCGAGACCCCATTGAGAAAAAGGCCATGGAGTTGTCACAGGTTGTAACTCATGAGCTGGTGCGTGGATCAGATCTCCATGCTGCTGGCATTGTAGACACTTCTTAGCAAACTGTGCAGCATCTTGCTCTATTGTAGGCCAGTAATAACCTGTTCTGAGTATCTTCTTAGCAAGATTAGGACTGGTAGAATGTGCGCCACAAACACCTTCGTGTATGTCTCGTAAGGTAGCTTCGGCTTCTTCCGCGTTAAGACATCGTAAGAGGATACCATCGAGACTCCGGCGATATAGTGTATCACCCAAAATGATGTAACGAGAGGATCGACGGATAAAGGTTTTGCGTTGAGTGGATGATAGGTCAAGGGGAAAGGTTTTGTTTTTGAGGTATTCATAGATATCTTCGTACCATGGGGAATTGGGACCAACAAGTTTGCAGATGATTTCAGTAACAGGAACATCGACGGCTGGTATCAACAATTGCTCGATCAAGAATTCACACTTCTGTGTATTTGCAGGCATATCAATCAATGACCCTACAGAAGCCATAGAGTCTGCGGCTTTGTTATGCTCTCTTGGAATTTGCTCAAATGTGATGCTAGAAAAGTGTGGTTTGTAGGCATCCACTAGTTGTTTGTAGGGGACCAACTTTTCATCCTTGGTTTGGTATTCATCCGTGACTTGGCAGATGACTAGCTGTGAGTCTCCATATACTTGTAATTCTGTGATGTCTCATTGAACTGCTGTATTGAGACCTATAAGGAGTGCTTCATACTCGGCTATGTTGTTGGTGCAAGGGAATGCAAGCCGATATGACTTTGGAATGTAGTCATTCTGAGGTGTAACAAATAAGATGCCAGCTCCTGAGCCATGCTGTGTGTAAGAACCGTCAAAGTACAACTTCCACATTATGGAGTTAGCAAGAGTGAATAGATTCTCATCAAGAAAGTCTGCGACCATAGGATGTGTATCTTTCATAGGTGCTTCTGCTAGTTGATCCGCGAGGGCTTGTCCTTTAATTGCCTTACGATCTGTGTACTCAATGTCAAACTCACTAAGGATCATGACCCACTTAGCTAGTCTGCCTGTGAGAGCTGCTTTTGCTAGTAGATACTTCAAGGGATCAATCTTAGCTATCAGATTTGTGTGTTGGTTCAGCATGTAATGTCGCAATTTTTGGGAGGCGAACACTACTCCTAAACAAGCCCTTTCCATTGGTGAATAATTGAGCTCATATCCCACCAAGGTTCTACTAATGTAATATATTGCATGCTCCTTTCCTGTGTCATCATTCTGTGCTAGCAGGGCCCCTAGGGCCGAATTTGTAGTGGAGATGTACAATATCAAGGGTTTGTCCGCCACTGGTGGAACCAATACAGGAGGTGTAGCTAGATACTCTTTAAGTTGATCAAACGCTGCTTGACACTTGTTGTCCCATCGAAATGAAACATCCTTTCGGAGCAAGTGTTGAAAGGGTTGACATTTATCTGCTAGCTGTGAGATGAAACGTCGAATGGACTGCAACCTTCCTTGGAGGCTCCTTAATGCTTTTAGGTTCTTTGGTGGAGGCATCTCCACTATAGCCTTTACTTTTGCTGGATCTACTTCGATGCCCCTACGAGATACTATGTATCCCAACAGCTTCCCTGATGTGACACCGAAGACACACTTCTTAGGATTAAGTCTTACTTGGTATTTTTCCAGCCTGTCAAAGATCTGTCCTAGGACCTGTATGTGATTCGCTCTAGAAGATTTAGCCAATATATCATCAACATAGTCTTCCATGATGTGATGAAATAGATCGTGGAAGATCACTGTCATAGCTCGCTGATAGGTTGCTCCTGCATTCTTCAGACCAAACGGCATAACGCACCAACAGTAATTGCCCCAAGGACATGTAAAGGTTGTTTTGTGTTGATCCTCCTTAGCTATTCTAATCTGGTTGTAGCCTGAGAATCCATCCATAAGAGAAAGCATCTCGTGACCTGCTGTCAAGTCCACTATAATGTCAATGTTTGGTAGTGGAAAATCATCTTTGGGACATGCCTTGTTGAGATCTCTGAAATCATTACACATGCGGATGCGCCCATTAGGTTTAGACACAGGTACAATGTTTGAGACCCAATTTGAATAGTCAATGGGTCGTATAAACTTTGCGTCTAACAGCTTCTGTATTTCTACTTTCACTAGGAGAGCGATCTGTGGGTGCATCTTTCTCAACTTCTGTTTGACTGGTTTCACTTTGGGATCAACTATGAGATAATGAACTACCAGCTTAGGGTCGAGCCCTGGCATATCCGCATAGGTCCATGCAAAGTTGATGGTTCGTTGCAAGAAGAAGTTGTTAAGGTTTCTGTGCTCTGTATCAGATAATGATGCTGCTAGAAATGTTGTCTTTGGATTCTGTTCTGTACCTAGGTTGATCTCTGTAGAATCTTCCACTAGTAGAGTTGATTTCTCCTGGTACTTAGATGGTAAAGGAAGGTCAAATCCTCCATCCTTAGGTGCCACAGTTGGGTTTTCACCTTTGGATACGTCCTTTATTTTTACTATTTTATGATCAGGAGGTGCCACAGTGTGGTTTTCACCTAGAGATCTTTCTTTATGTGCGCTTTTGCGACTAGAGGATTTGGCATTCTCACCAAAATAAGCCGTGGGCTCAAGTTCCATTACAAAACCTACCTTGTGATCGCCAAGAGGGATACCTTCTCGAAGTCCCATGAATTCAGCTAAAGCTTCGTCATTTTGAAAGACATCTATAACGGGGGCCCCTTGTTGGTCCCAATCGATAAGTTCAGGGTAGACAAGCATGACATTCTGGGTGCTGGTGGTGGAAGTTAAGGATACAGAGGATAGTGTAAAAATGGAGGATTCTGCGAATAGATTGGTTATGTGGAGGGAAGAGTCATCGATGATATCCTCTGTAGATGTCGAATCGGTGGGAAACTTGTCAGCTACCTCGTCGAGGATATACTCGATGTCCGAGGCGCATGGTACCTTCTTACCAAATCCTAATCCTTTCTTGTCTAGCTTCTTTGTTACCACAATGGGCTCCATAGTGCCTTGATTATGTTTCCCAAGGCCACCTTGGCCTTTATAGCCCATGTTTTTCACTATCCTTAAGCCATTGCCATATTGCTTGACTGGTATCGTGACTGGTTCTTTCTCCTTGTAGAGCCAAGAAGAGATGTCCTCAATAGTTTCCTCTTCCAATAACCATCCATGTTGGAATTGGGTTAGGAATGTTGGGGGAGGAATAGTTGCTTTTTTGGTAACTTTAGCAATGGGTGGTTTGCCGTAAGATTTTGGAGATAAAGGCATCCGCCCTACACAACAAGACTCAGAGATATCATAAGTGCCAAAGCCTATATCCCGAAAGCGAGCTGTGATTTTGGGGAGGGGTGTAGGTTCACTTGTAGAGGATTGTGTGAGAGTTTCAGGGTCAACATAGAGAGGGGACTCAAGGGCTTTGTCATTTTTAGGCACTTGGTTGCAATTCTTATAGCTTCCTTGCAAGACACGGCAAAATTCAAAAGGATTAGGATCTCCTGGGATGGTGATCTCTGTACCATTGTATGGGAACTTGAGGGATTGATGGTACGTGGAGGGAACAGCTTTCATTGCATGGATCCATGGGCGGCCTAGAATAATGTTGTAAGGCAACTCAATATCAAGGACTTGACACCTGGTTTCAAGCATGACAGGGCCCAGTTGTATAGGCAAGTGAATAACACCTTCTGAACGGCGTTCTGCGTCATCATACCCCTTGATTGTAATACTATGATCAGTGTTGACGTGATCCTCAGAGTATCCCAATTGCTTTAGTAACTTTAAAGAACAGATGTTGAGACCAGCACCACCATCTATGAGGATGCGTTTGATTTTGCGCTTATGGATGAGCACTTCAATATGGAGGGCATCGTTGTGACAAAGATCATGGGAGGGAAGGTCTTTCTCAGAGAAGACCACATTGTAAGGCGAAGCAATATTACCCACTATAGCTTGGAAATCTGCGACTGCTATGTTGTTAGGAACCGACGACTCCTGGAGGGCTTTTTCTAACACCACTCTATGTGCAGGTGATGACCGTAGAAGGTCCAAAATAGAGATCTGTGCTGGTGTTCTCCCTAGATGTTTGACAAGATTATAATCAGACTGAACCGGAAGCCTAGGTGTAGGTGCACGAATGGTGACATGACCTCGACGAGTAGTAACAGCACAATCCGTAGATTTGCCTTTAATGGTGAGGGTAGACACTCGACTCTCTTCAAAATGACCTACAATGGAATCGAAGGACGTGGACGCGTGATTGATACCTTTACCTCTATCCTGAGGAGGAGGTGGACCGTGATGAGGGAATGGTTCCTTGTACATATCGAGATCCTTGTTCGTGTGTTGCACTGGTGATTCATTCTCAAAAGTGATTTGATTAGCGTCAATGAGGTTTTGGATGAGGTGCTTAAGCTTCATGCAAGATGCTGTTCGATGACCTTTGCTCCTATGGAACTCACAATACTCATTGTCTCTGTAACGTGCAGTTTTGTAGACAGGTTCTCCATATGGGGGAGCATCAGGTAAGGTTATGAGCCCTTTCAGTAAAGCTTGCTGTAAGACCGATTCGATGGGCACTTCCAAAGGAGTAAATTGACGTCGCGGAGGGTAATCTTGTTGGGGCCGCTCTTGTTGTCATTGTTGATTTTGATAAGGCTACCTTTGTTGCTGCTGTTGTTGAGGTGGAGCTTGACTTGGTTTGGAGAGTTGCAGCGGTGTTTGCAATGTTTGGACATGCTTAGTATCGACCACTCCATCATTGACCACGTTTTTGTTCTTGTTCCAATATTTGGGTTTATCGTTCGATTGTTGATGCGAATTGCTATCTTTCGTCTCCTTAAAGATTTTGACCACACCTTTAGCAATGAGGGCCTTCTCTATGTTGATACCCTTGTATGTGATTTCATCGAAGGTTGTAGCACTAAGGATTTGCAAATGGAAACCTAACTCTTGGTTGAGGTTCTGCACAAAGATGCTAACAAGCTGTTTCTCTGGAATCTTGAAAGGGAATTTACTAGCCATTTGTCTCCATCGTTGGAGGAAAGAAATGAACATTTCACCATTTTTCTATTTATTGTTGCATAGGTCCGTCATGGAAATCTCATGCTCTGCGTTGTAAGAAAAATGGGTGGCAAACTTCTCTGCTAGCTCGTTGAAGGACTTAATACCCGTAGGTAAGTGTGAGAACCATTCTATTGCTTGACCTCCAAGACTGCGAGGAAAAAGACGCATAAGATATGTGTCGTTGTGAGAGACCTCGAAGCAAGCAAGATAGAATTCCCTAAGATGGTCCTTTGGGTCACCTTTTCCTTTGTACTTATCGAACTTGGGAATAGTGAAATTTTGAGGAAAAGGGATCATTGGTAATGACCGATCAAAAGGATAAGGGCACACTTCCTCCAAGGAGAAGGTCTTTTTGGTGTGGCCAAACGTAAGATCAGATAGCTGTTGTTGCACCTCCGCAATCTTTAGTTCCATACTCGTGGGAGGGGTTGGTAACATCTCCTATTGTCCAAAAAGCGGTTGGTGTTGCCCGTATGGAAGATTATAGTGTGAGCCATGCGTACTAGTATTGTAAGGGTCGTAAGATTGATTGGGATTGTATGGATTGTATGATTGGTTCAGATTGGGTTGGAATTGGGGGTTTTGATTAGGCAGAGGTGGCGCTAGGTAAGAATGTTGGCTCTGCGATGGTTGAAGAAACGTATTGGGGGGAGGAAAGCTAAAGTGCGTTTGATTAGGTTGTGAAGGTGGCACATAGCTTTGGGAAACCTGATGTTGGGAATGTTGCGAATGGCTAGGTAATGTATGAAAGAAGTTGAGCGTGGATGAACGTTGTGGAGGAGGAACATAGGTAGAAGTGATTTGTGACGGTGGGGGTTGATTGAAGATGAAAGTAGAAGAATGTTGTGGGGGAGGAACATAGGTAGAAGTGATTTGCGACGGTTGGGGTTGCTTGAGGATGAGAGTAGAAGAATGTTGTGGTTGGGGCTGCGTGACTCCAATTGGTTGAGAGACATGCAGGTGTGATGATATAGGAGGTGGCATTTGTTGAGACCCTTGTTGCATGGCTACATAAGTGTTCCCCAGATTGTAATTGGGTGGGAAACCTACGCGTGATGGGGTAACCAAGATTCCACTTGCGCTTGGGGTGGACACTTTAGGAGGTGGTTGCACATTCGACCGAGCTAAGGTGGCTTGCTTAGCTAACTCTGCTTGACGTTGGAGAGTTTCTTGTTGGTTTTGATAGATCTCCATAGGAGTCAAAAGTGGTGATACGGACCTCTCCTCTGTTGGATTTTGAAAAAGGGGATTCCTATACTGCGAGCCTTGAGTAGGTAAGGGTGTAGTGACCGTGGACATGGTTTGCACCACTTGTATGGTTTCTTGGGTGTTGTTGCTCTCCTTAAGAGTGGACACATCAAAATCTAGAGGTAACTTGGCACCTTGCTTTGCAAGCAAGCGAAAGAAATGATCTTGGTTCTCACTAAGGATTTTATCAAAGGCAGCTATAGCTCTAGGATCTTGTATAAATTCATCAAGATCTTGCCCATCTTCTTGAGAGGATTGACCTATTTCAAAGTGTCGCTCTTCTTGAGATGGGGTTTGATCTACGATATAACCTTGTGGGACAAAATTCAGAGGCAAGCCTGTGGTATACTGCGGTGCATTTAGCAAAGGGGTTCTATCCTCATGAGGATTGCTTGGTTCCTCTATGTGCGGCATGTTTGGAGAGCTGATTGGTTTTGCCGTGGGTGTATTAGGAGTCACCTTGGGAGTAATGTTGAGACGACCTGATTGTGGTGTGCGAGGGGGTGACTTGTGCTTCTTAGGGATAACTTGCCTAGACTTCATAGTTTGCTGTAGCCTAGTGGTGACCATGGGATATGCCTGGGCACAATGTAATGCTGGGAATCTGTGAGATGCTTTGAAGAAACGGACAAACTCTGATGCACAAAGTACTGGACCAAAGGCGCTATACTGTTTTGACCAGAGGCGCAGGACTGTGCTACCAAAAGCGTGCTACTGTGGGCCAGAGGCGACGGACTGAGCTACCAATAGCGAGTTACTGCTATGTCAAAGGCGAGCTACAGTGACCAAAAGCGAGCTACTGTTATACCGAGGGCGCTGAAGTAGAGTTTTGCCAGAGGCGGGTTACTGCTTGACCAAAGGCAATCTACTGTATTACCAAAGGTGAGCTGCTGTAATACCAGGGGCGCTGAAGTAGTGTCGGATGTTTTTCAAAGGCAAGATTTTTCTGTTTCTGATTGGATTGGTTTGGCAAGAGAAAACACAGCAAACAAGTGGTCAAAAAAGGCACAAGGACTGACACAACAGATAGTGTATGTTCAAGGCTCCAAACAAGCCCAATGTTTCCACAGGTCAAATACAGTTGCAATCAATAACAAGCACTTTTTATCCCTAGAGACAAGGTTTCATTGCAGTAGATCAGCTCACAGCTTAATACTCCGTCGATAAAAATATCATTCCATAAAGGTGTCGGATATTTAGTATCTTTGCGAGAGACGATAGGTAGGGATATCTCACCCTCCCCTTGGAAAGCTCAAGTAGGTCACAAGAGCTTTATGTCCGAGGGAATACTATCTCTTCTCAAGGGAGCCAATGGTGAGTGTCTTAAGGGTTTAAATCGATTTCCCTTGCACTGATGATTACCGCAATGTTCGGAGGTAGGTCGGGTAGTCTCTATCTAGATTGGTTCTTAGTGACTTTGAGGGACCAACGCCTTACGAGCAATGCGACAAGCTACTAAAAGCTTTAACCAATCCTACTAAGAGTTTCAAACACTTCGCTCAATGTGAAAATCGTTTCCACAAAGGGCTAGTACACCTCTTTTCAGTTTGGCATCACAAGGTAAGGCTGACGTCGGTTAGGACTTGGCTTTCGCCTTATCCCTTTTATATAGCGGTTCAAAGGAAAACTCCGCTTAGGGTCGTCCCTTTTGGATGAAGCACAATCCAAAAGCAGGCCCTTCTAAAGGAAGTACAAAAAATGTAAAATCAAGCACGTCAAACAATGGTTCAATTGTCCCGTTATAAGAAAAATAAGGTGCAACTAATTTAGGCACACACACGGTTGTAGTTGTAAATTGTCCCTTATGAAATGAAGTGTTTGGCATTCATGTCCATTGTCCTTTAGAAAATTGAGGTGTTTGTCCATACATGTCCATTGTCCATTAAGAAAAGTAGTATGTTCCTAAGACTTAGATTGCAAGAAAAGATTTGTTCAATTATCCTTTTAAGCATGCAATGTGTTTCTAAGACTTAGTGAGATAGATCAAGAGGTCTTCAATGCTCGTCCTGCATGAACATGTTAAAAACACCTATTTGCTCTGTATGAGTAATAAGAAGCTGCAACAAGTGATATTAGGTCCACACAAACTCAAAAGTTAGCAAGTGCTTGAAGTCAGAGATTGAGAATAGGCCAATGAGTGGTCTTAAAAAATAAATTTCAGAAAATCTTTGAAAAAATATTACCACTGTGTAGAGGACAGAAAAATACCAACTTTCAAAAAAAACATCACCTGAATCCGAGTCCGTTTGTGAAAGTTATGAAGCTTGAAAAGTCAAAAAACTGTGACGAGACAAAGACAACAGTGAGAAAATTAATTTTCTGAAAAATCAGAGAATCTTGAGAAAAAACCAATTTCACCACGATGTAGATCACGAAATTCTAGCCTATTTCAAAAAACAAAGCACTGAAATACGTGTCCGTATGACCAAGATAATGAGGTTTGAAAATCGCCTATTCATTTAAAAAGCTCATTGAAGAGGGGTCTGTCTTAGCCCCCTGTGACTGGCTCCTGGTCACTGATGTGACCTGCTGCTGGGCTAAAAGAAAATCTTAAAAAAATAAAAATAAAATAAAATCTATTCCCATAGATTTATTTTATTTTATTTTAAAAAAACTAACTTAAAAGATTTCATATTCTCAAAAAGATACATTTTCATTAAAAATGTAAGAATATAAAATGGAAGAGGTACGTTGGAAGAAAGAGTACCTGCAAAAAAGTACAAGGTACCTATCACACCTGTGCAGGTACGTACCTTTTTTTGTTTTTTTCACTTTGCTTGTTTTGACCTTTGTTTTTTTTTTTTTTTTTTTTTGTTTTGTTTTTGCTTTTTTAAATTTATGAGTTGCTTTTTTTATTTTTGTCCCTTTTTTTTTTTTTTTGAAAACCAAAAAAACTTTTTGCAAATTTGTTTATTTATTTATTTATTTTTTTTTGACCTTTGTACCTGCGTAATGACTGTACTGCCTCGGGTTGCGTACCCGAGAACAAAAATTTTTACCAGATTTTTGCCGTCACCGAAATAGGCCAAATTTTATATTTTTCTTCGTCCCTCGACCCTTCCGAACGCAACCGTGACCTCCGTTTTTGCCCAGCAAGTTTCCTTTAAAAATCTTTTTTCAGATCTCTCCAAAAAAAGAGTTAAAAAACCTGTGAAATCAAACTAAAAATTCCACAAATTTGATATTAAATCAGGACCAATGGGTCCCACCGGGCGTGCCAGAATGTGTATATGGAAAATCGATCTATTCTAAACTAATAAAAACCAAAAATCCAATAACATAAAGAAAACGAATTTAAATAAAAGCCATGACAAATAATCAATGCAATAAAGACTTTTACCGAAATTTGTGTTGTTTTCTTTGGATTGAATGTAGAATTGCTCAATGAAATTGCAAAGCCATAGCTGCAACAAGCAAGTGTAGTGCTCAAGAGATCAATGTCAAATGATCGTAAGGTTGCTCAATCGACGCGTTGTGTATGCTCAAAGCTCTGTTAAGTATGCCTGAAAATACAATCGAAGAGAGAGGCCAAATGAAGGAGATGAGGGGGGTTTATATAGATTTCAAGGAAAATCGATCAACGGTCCAGATAATTCAGAAGAATCAATGGAGGAGATAAGTTGAGGAATGTGCAACGAATGAAAAGCAAACATGTGTCTTGCTTGCTTTTGCATGAGAGGAGTTATCAAGAATAGAAGAATGAGTTAACTGAAGTGATAAATCAATTAAAAGAATAAAGCAATCAGTTAAGTGATTTAAAACAAGAAGAAGGGATTTGCATGAGAAAAGAAGATATTTTGCTTTATTAAATATAGAAATATTTAATTGATGAGCAAGAAAGCTTGAGTTATTTTAGAGATAACTCAAATTAGAAGAAAAAACAATTTAAATAAATAATTGATTTATTTAAATTTAGAGAAGATATTTTTGGAAGAAGTAATTAAATAATTGGAATTATTTAATTTAGAAGATTTAAAAACAAATTAAATAAATAAATTTATTTAATTGTTGTGCATGATTTTGGAAGAACAAATTTGATTTAATTAAATAATTAAGAATTATTTAATTTTAGATAAGAGGGAATTTGTTGAATTAATTAATGTGGATTTAATTTTTGGAAAGAGGATAATGATCTAATTAAATAATTAAAATTATTTAATTGTAGAAGAATATAGAGGAATTTAATTTAATTAATTAAATAACGAAGATTTATTTAATTAATGTTGAATTTAGGAGATTTAGAAGAATTTGATGATAATTAATTAAATAATTAGATTATTTAATTAACGTTGAAATGCAGGTGATTAGACAGATTATGAAATGCAAGTAGCATGACAAGTTGGTCATTTTAGGGTGTCTACAACCTATGTCTAAGAATAGGCATGATGCAATATTGGTTGTTGTGGATAAACTAACCAAGGTTGCACATTTCATACCGGGAAACCTAACAGATGGAGCACATCTTTTGGCTCACAAATTTGTGCAAGAAATTTTCAGATTGCATGGGGTGCCTGAAAAGATAATATCTGATAGAGATGCTCGGATAACATCACGGTTTTGGCAAACCTTATTTTCTGCATTAGGGACTAAACTAAATGTAAGTACTGCTTATCACCCCGAAACTGATGGACAGACGGAAAGAGTGAATCAGGTATTAGAAGACCTTTTGAGAATGTATTGCATGGATCAGCAATACAGATGGGAGGAATATCTACCTCTTGTCGAATTTGCCTATAACAATTCTTATCATTCTGCCATTAAGATGGCGCCATTTGAAGCATTATATGGAAGGAAATGCAGAACTCCTATAAGCTGGGATAAGCTGGAAGATAGGATAAGCATTGGACCTGAAATGCTTGCTGATATGGAAGAAAAAGTTAAAGTGATTAGGAAGAGGTTGGCAGAAGCCAATGACAGGCAAAAGAGTTATGCAGATCGCAAGCGAGTGCCTAGACACTTCTCTGTTGGTGAGAAAGTGCTTTTGCGAGTGAAACCCCAAAAGAGTTCTATAAAGTTTGGTAAATCTTCGAAATTGGCTCCTCATTATGTCAGACCTTTCGAAGTTCTTGAAATTATCAATTTGGTTGCCTACAAAGTTGCTCTACCTCCAGCCTTGTCAAAGATGCATAATGTTTTTCATGTTTCGTATTTAAAGAAATATTATGTAGGTAATAATCACATCCTTAACTGGAATTCCTTACATATGCAAGAACCTGGGGTGGTTGTGATCGAGCCACTCAAGGTGCTCGAAATGCGTAAACTTCGTTTACATAATCGAGAAGTTTTGCAATGCAAAATACAGCGGGACCAATATGGCGAGGATAGCGCCACTTGGGAAGATTACAAAGACATTTATCAAAGATTTCCAAAACTTTTTAAAGACATTAATGTTGCATTATAGAAAGTTTGTTTTAAGTTAAGTTTTTGCTTGATAAACTTAATCATCGGGGACGATGATTTTTAAAGGGGAAGGATATGTCACATCCCTCTTTTTGAAAACAATTATGCTATTTACTTTCTTGCAAATTTTAGTAATTTAATATGTTGTGAATGGCATGGAAATTGACGATTTATCTTACAAAGTTGTTATATTGAATTGTGGAATCTAACGATTACGATCAAGGTGATATTGTAGACTAAATGTCTTTATAATAAATGCAATGATGTTTGGATATATTATGTTTTGATTTGAACATAGGTGCTTTGACCACAAAATTGCATGTGAGCCTATCAATGCAGGAACAGGTGGACCGTGTTCGATGGGAAGAGAAAGTATCTTTGAGAGAGAGTATAGACTCTGGAAATTAACCATGGGCGTTTGTTACTGAGATCGCCAAACAGGTAGATAAACCTTGGAACCAACCAGTTAGTCTTGTTTGTCAGTTGGGTTAGTTAACTAGATGTCAACGTCAAAGGATAAAGTGTGATGTTCTAGTCGAAAGATGTCACGTAGAATCTTGGAGTCGTCGATGTCGTTGTAAGTCCATCATAGCAAGTCGACTTATTTAGACGTTTAATATTTTTGTTTATAAGTGTTTATTGAACCATCTTGTGGCAAAATTGTAAATCTTGTCTCGTAGTCGAAAGATGCGAGAAGTTGGCTTTGTGCGTCTAACGTCGTAAGAACTTGTTCGCGTTACGATCAATCCGTCGTGATTGTCGTAAAACGTGTCAAACTTGTATTGTAAAGTTATTCTATTCTTGTAGATCGATGAATGTCGATTTGAAGCCATAATGTGAAATAATTACTTATGGACTTCGTTTAGCGTGAGTCTTTTCTTTTAGTCCTTGTCTCTCCTTCCTTCTCGACCCCAATGTTGCTCAAACCATTTCATAACCACCGCCATGTCGAGCTTTAACTCCTCAATTCAATTTTTAAGTTGGTTTTGGTAGGTTGATGCCTTTTTGTTCTAGTAAGGACGGAGCTGTTATATCCTTTGGCAAGCCACATCACCGAAGAAATTTTAATCTTTCTTGAGGTCGTAGTAAGTATAGAAGTCGGTTATACTAGGTTATGTCGACCACCTTGAGCTTAGGCATGTTTCGCTAGTTGTTGAATGCCTTAATTTCCTCCACCATCGGAGAGAGAGAAAGTACAACAAATTCCAATAGAAGTTTAAACCGTTGGATTTATTGCCGATGCTGTCTCATCATTTAGAGAGCGAAATCATTGGTGTGCTGTTTGGTAAAAAGCTAACTAACCACAGTTCGAGGGGCTTTTTCTGTCGTGGAAGAGAGTGGAGTGAGGGCGGAAGCTGTTAGAGAGGAAAATGGAGACTGGACTGAGGAGATATCGACGGAAAGTGGAGAGGCTATGCAGTATGGTGAAACAAACGGCAGTGTTGTTTGTTGGAAACCTTCATCGGAGAGGGAGAAGGTAGTTAGAGGGGAGAGTGGTCGTTGCTATTTGTGTGGAGTCGGTAGTAAAAGATGCGAGAGGACCTTCATCGTGAGTTAGAGGGAGTTAGAAGTGGGGACGGGGAATGTGTTGAATGGGGAGTTGAGAGGTAAATCTAGATGTTTTGGATTACGAGAAGGGAGTTGGTGATTTGGAGAAGGAGAAACTGCGGAGTGGAGGAAAAGGAAAATGTCAGTGAAAGAAGGGTTTGCAAAGTTTAGTAGTAGTAGGAGAGTTAACTAAGGAGAATCGGGTAGAGAGCTACGGGTAGAAGCTGTTGTGTAGTCATCGGGCAGAGAAGATAACTTTGAAGCCTACCTTTGTTAGGTGTAGTGTTCGGCAGAGAGGAGGGTAGTTTGAAGTGGACGGTCTTTGAGTTAGAGGGAGATAGGGAGAGTTTTGTAAACCGGAGGAGGATGACCAGCCAAAGGAGAAGTGGAGCTTGCCACAAAAATCTCTAACTCTGTCACAGGTTCATTTCCTTCTTCCCTTCTGTTTTTCTATGTAGACCAGTAAATGTGTCTCTTTCATGCGAGAATAGATATGTTTTAATGAATCGATTGTAAAGACAATGTCTTCTACTACGAATATATGTGAGGTTAATCTTTATAAATACTTCACTGCTGTCTTATGACAATAGAAAACTTAGAAACAATAATGCTACTATCGGTTAGTATTCAGAAACTAGAAAATAGATCATTATCTTTCATGATTAATGTCGTATTATGATAGAGCATAGTCCTCAATGTGCCCACATCTAAGATTAGTCACTGCATGATGCCTATGTGAGCTGCCAGCTTCAAATCGTCGGTTAAGACGTAACATAGTAAGAGTTTCCTTTAAGACTGAGATATCAACGTAAAACTACCCTAGAGTATGTACGTTAAATAATAGCTGCATTGCGAGAAATCACGTTGCTCCATGTACGTGATGTGTGGGAGATTAAAACCACAGGTTTAAAGCATGTTTGATGTAAACTTTATTGTGTTTGATAGCCGAAGTTGTAGTTGCAACTAGCTTGAGTCGTTTTCGTCTTTTATCTTTTGTTAGAGGTCGACCGTGTGTGTGGGTCATCTCTAAGGTCATATGAAAGAGTTCAAATCTTTTATTATTTTATGATTCTTACCTCAATAACTTATGCGAAATTCATTGACTTAAAAGGTGAAGTAGAGAGTTAATGTACTTGTGTCGTAAACCGTCATGTTTTTATGACGAGCATGTAGAGTGGAAAACCCGCATGTTGAATCCAGATTATGCGGCATGCGACGATGCTTGCATCGTTTTGTAGGCTTTTAAAGTCTAGAACCCTTGAATTTTGGGATAGCGGGAAAATGTTTTAGATACAGGAGTGTCTTGTGCTAACATGGGAACCTAGTAAACGAATATGAAACCACTTAGGAGTGGGCGCTTATCAATAATGTATTAGCATGAACATGAGTTTATGAAACTATGAACTTGGGATTAGAATAAATGTTGCGCCATGCGCTATTGTAGGAGGAAATCCTAAATCCTTGAGGTCATCAAGGTCGTCAATTATTCAAATTATACAAATAGGAAACTGTAGGATTTCGACCAGTTCAAGTTGAGTAGGGTGGGTGAACCAAGTTCATGCATTCCTAGAACGCTAATTAAAGACAAATCCTTTGCCCAAGGTGATGTACTATCCTCAAGTGCATCGAACGTTCACCGTAACTGGATGGCGTTTCTTGTGGAGTGTCGTGCATGACTAGAGGGTATCTAGGGATCTGCGCGATAACAAGACACATAGGTTACAACACCAGAGCTCAGATGGCAAATGCCGATGGTTATCCTAAGTCTATCCTCTTGAATAGGGTAGGGCCACTTCCAGTTAGGAAGGAGTGCGGGAGACCGACGGTCTGTGGTTGGAGGTTAAGCTCCTTGAAGATACTTTCTCTTCCAAATACTGAGGAATGCCGAGTCTTGAATATGATGGGTCGACAATCGAGATGCATGATAATGGTATGTTTCCAAAATTTGTTGTTTCAAGAAAATCTCATCTGTTAGAAAACAAAATGTTAAAGTATATCATTTCTTTCAGCTTTATGAAAATGAGATCATGTTTATGATAAAATTTAAAATGTTGTATTGGATTATTGATGAGTAACTTTTGTATTTGATTTCCTAGTTAAAAAGTAAATTACCGTTGTGAAAACTTGTTACTTCTTGTCTTTTCGGATTTGGATGTTACACTTATGAACAAAAAGGAACTCTTCTAGAAACAAAAATCTAGAGTTCAGTGGCTTAGAGAAGGGGATCATAATACTGCTTTTTTCTACCTTTCAGCTATGAAACATAGGAAATCTAATACTATTTCTAAATTATGTGTGGAAGATGGTATTGAAATCACTGATGATAATGAGATTGGTAATCATGCTGCTATCTTCTTTCAGAACTTGTCAGAACAAGCTGTCAATGTTGATAAGAGGTGGATAATGGATTAGCTCCTCAATAATATTCCTTCCCTGATTACAAAGGAGGATAATGTTGAAATTATGAAACCTATTTTTGAGGAAGAGGTCCAGGGAGTTATGTTCTCTATGGGACCCTTTAAAGCCCCTAGCCTTGATGGTTTTCTTCCAATATTCTTTTAAGAGTTCTGGGACATTGTGGGCTATGATGTTATTGCTGCTATTCGTGACTTTTTCAGAATGGGAAAACTCTTAAAACAGATTAACAATACTTTTATTGTGCTTGTCCCTAAGAAGCCCAATCTTGAGTTGCTTGCTGATTTCAGACCTATAATTCTGTGCAACACCATATATAAATTATGTACCAAACTACTTGTTCTTAGAATCCAACCCCTTCTGGATAAAATCATATCTCCCTCTCATAAAGGTTTTGTTCTGGGAAGACAGATATTGGATGCTATGTTAGCCACTCATGAAACTATTCACTCTATGGCTAAAAGCCAGATCCCAGGTATGGTGCTGAAACTTGATATATCTAAAGCTTATGATAGAGTTTCCTGGCAGTTTCTATTTAAAGTCATTCAAAAGTTTGGTTTCAATGACAAAGTGTCCCTCCTCATCTAGGAAGTTGTTACCACTACTAAGTTCTTGATTCTTGTCAATGGGATTCCTCAAGGTTTTTTCTCTCCCACTAGAGGTATTAGATAGGGAGATCCTCTTTCTCTCTATCTCTTTATCATGTTAGCTAAGGCTCTGGGGAGATATGTTCATTTTAAGGTTCTTGCTAAGGAAATTGTGGGGATCAAACCAACTTCTTCTCTCCCACCTATGTCTGTTCAGCAGTTTGTGGATGATACCATCCTTTTTGGCGTATCCTCAGTCATGGAAGCCCATTGTTGGAGAAATATTCTTAATGATTATGCCAAGGCTTCTGGTCAACACATCAAATTTCATAAGAGCAATTTTTATTTCTTCAATACTCCTAGAGACCTTCAGAGGAAAATTATTAACATTCTGGGTTGTGCAGCTACTGATCTTCCTTCAGTGTACCTTAGCCTCCCTTTTACTGTCAAAAAAGTTACTCCAGGCTTCTAGAATGCTATCCTAGAAAGAACTCAAAAGAAGTTGATTGGCTAGAAAGGTAAACTTCTGAGTAGTGATGGTAAATTGCAACTTTTGCACACCTCTCTGCAAGGTATTCCCACTTACTTTCTCTCTCTCTTTAAAATGCCTAAGTATATAGCTGACAGGCTAGAAAAAATCCAAAGAACTTTCTTATGGATAGGTGTGGAAGAGAAGAAGAGAATGTCCCTGGTCAATTGGGAGAGGGTCTGTCTTCCTAAAACTTATGGTGGCCTCAATATCAGAGCTATAAATAATTTGAATAAAGCTCTTTTATCCAAATTCAATTGGAATCTCATTAGCAACAATAAAGAATGGGGGATAATTATGCAATCTAAGTATTTACAGGGTGTTGATACTTATAACTTCCTTCATCAGGAGGGTCTACCTTAGGGGTCTATGATTTGGAACAAAATGATCAAATCTAGAAGCCTTATCAAAAAGGGGCTAAAGTGGAAACTGGGGAATGGTAACCTCATAAACTTTTGGGAGGATCCATGAGTGGCTGACAAAGCCCTTTCTTTCCAAGAGGGTAATGAGGTTATTGCTGAGATTGCCAAACATTATTTTGGTACTAAAGTTTGTCAGTATATCCAATAGGGGAATGGAGTTAGACATTGGAAAAACCTTCTTGAATGCTACATTAATTGTCTTGAGCTTCTCCCTTGAATGATTTCTATTCAACAGATGTTGTTGAGAACCAGAATTCCTCTCTTTCCTAGATCTGATGAATTACTCTGGACTACAGACAAATGAGGACTCTTCTGTGTCAAATCTGCTTACCATATGTTGTTTTAGATGATCTTAGGGATGAGCTTTGGAGGAAAGTTTGGAACCAGAAAATTATTCCTAAAGTTAATATGTTATGGTGGACTATGGCCCATAACAAGATTTTAACTCAAGATAATCTTCAAAGAAGGGGTTTTTCTCTGGTCAATAGATGTGTGTTATGCCTTAAGGAAGAGGAAATTGTTCCCCATTTGATTCTGCATTGTGAGTTTGCCAGAGAAATATGGAGTAGAGTGCTTCTGAATTTTGGATTGCAGTGGGTTTGCAATAAAGATATTAAGGAAGTCATTACTAACTGGGTTCCTACTTTTTCTCAACCCTGGTTATTGGAGTTGTGGAACCAAACCCTTCCCTTTATTGGTTGGACACTATGGAAGGAAAGGAATAATAGAATTTTTAGAGATTCTGTCAAAGATTATTCTCAAGTCTACCATTCTTTCTCTAAGAGCCTTATTGAAAGTGTTTCCAATTCTCATGTCAAAACTTCTGACAAACCTCTTACTCAATAAGAGGAAAGTATGGCTATTAATTGGGGGATTTTAAATCAAATCCCTACTTTTGACAATTCTAAGAAACTTTGGAGATTAAATACTAGGTGGACCCCCCCCCTTGAAGTCTGGTTGGCTCAAATTAAATTTTGATGGAGCTTCAAAATTTGATGGTAGGGCTAGTGGTGGTGGGGTTATCAAGAATGAAATTGGGGAGTTTGTTGCTGCCTATGATGGAAGATTAGGTACTGAAAGTAATAACTTTGCTGAGGCTTCACCTCTCTTATGGGTTATCATGCTGGCAATCACTTTGGGTATTCAGAAGCTGCATATAGAGGGAGACTCTAACCTTGTTATTGATGTTGTTACTAAGATTTCGGTGTGTGGGTAGCAGCTTAAGGATATAATTGCTGATATTCAAATGCTTATTCAAAATATTACCTAAGTGGATTTCTCTCAAATATATAGAGAGGGGAATGAAGTTGCTGATGCACTTGCTAATCATGGTCAGTAGTTTAAAAATTGGCGATGTAGGTGCCAACACAATAATATCCCCCGTGCTGTAGGGGAATTAATTCAAAAAGAGATGACTTTTCAATGATGCCACATCACAATGTGAAAGCCAACTTGGCAAAGCCAATCCCTTGTGGCAAGATGAGATGGCTACCTAAGGACATTGTAATTATGATGAAGTGTACTTTTCTGACAGGTGCCAATTCGGCACTGATGATCACCCGTGATATGTTGAGATGGCTATGTGATGTTGATAGGGAGTTTAAATATATAATTTTGAAGCATGGGAAGGACTCGCAGAGATTGGAGAATGAGGTGGCGCATCTAAGTAATGATGACTTAAGGACGCTTAATAATTTCCTCATTTATTTCATATTCATGCTTCTTTATGCCTATAGGGTTAATGTTCAGGGATACTTTGAAGGAAGAAGAAGACACAACGATTTTCCTAAGTACTTTTTCCCTCTGCTCTGTGGGTTTGAAGGAAAGGTACTCATGGGTGGGGACAAAATTCGCACTGAACCCATCTCTTGCAGTGAATTCAAGGGTAATGCCATTGTGTGGCATTATTGTAAGGAAGGAGGCATTATTCCTTTGATTGAATGCCTCAATGGCTACAATGAAAACCTTTCTATGTAGTGTGCCCTATCGTGGGATAATCGCAGAGTAAATATTGGCAAGATATGGTTTGAAATTTCTGAGGAAGTCATCGCGATGGCTACTGGCCTTTCTATAAAAGGCATGAAGCTAAAAAGGAAAGCTAAGGTTGCTGATCACCACAATCGGAACCTTTTTCTAGGTGAGGAAGAGGAACTTGTCACTTATCAAGGAGGGTTTGATTGTGCAAAGCTCCCAGAGCCATGGGGTGAGATGTGCTACCTTCTGAAGAAATATTTCACCCTCGAAGGGCATTTTACCAGGTTCTATAATTATCACCTTCCCCTCCTTAACCACTTTAGGTGAAATGCTCTTATTAGATTTCCTTTTTATTTGATGTCTTCTTTGGAACACTCTGTTCTCCGTGTGAAAGCTAAATTGGATAAGAACCCTTCTAATCATCTCGTTCCCCTTCACCAAGGCCTTATCCATCATCTGTATAAGTTTCATCTTGCCTTAGACCTGCCGAAACTAATTCTTCCAACTATTGTTGAAATCCCTGTAAATACTCCTCCAGATGCTGTTATTCATACTGAGGAGCCCTGCTCTACTTCCAACAACCAAAAACTAAAAGGAGTTTCCTTTTCTAAAACCCTAGAGGAGAATATTGAGGACATACATACTCCTACCTCTAAAGGAAGTGTGAAGGTGAAGAAGAGGAAATTTAAGGAGGTGGTTTCTACTATGGAGGTCACTGAAGTAAACGATATAATGGGGGCCCATAAAAATCAAAATAGTGATAGTGAGGCACCTTCGAAAAAAGCTAAAGTTAAAACTTTGGTCAAAGCTAAGAATGAATGTTCCTCTTCGGGTGTTAGAAGGTTTGGAAGAATTGCTAGCAAACTGGCCCCTCAGGCTAAACTAATTGAATATTCTGAAAGTGACTCTGGGTCTTCTACTTAGGGAGGTGATCAGTCTAAAGGTGATGATATTGAGGTTTATGAGGTTTCAGAGGAGAATGCTAGGGTAGAGGAAAAGGAGGATATTGATGGAGGGGATTGTGGACCTGATCATACTGCTCAAGAGGAGGGGAGGGTGATTGTTGAGGAAGCTGAAGAGGCTGCTAAGGAAGAAGAGGATGGTCATGAGGATGAAATTGCTATTCTTTGAGGCCATGTGGAATCCCTGGAACAAAAGGTTTGATCTATGAGATGCTTTATCAACAGTATGCTCTGTCGATCGGCTATGCTCAATTTGTCTTTGCTGCAGGAACATGACACCCTTGCCCATGGAGCTGATGAAGAGAAAGTCAAAGAATTTGACAAGATTTATGAATTTCTGGCTAAAGGCTGGGAGGATGTTTCTCCTTAGCTTTGTTTTTTTACTTTCTGTTTATCTGCTGTTAGACTGCTACTTTTACTATCTATTGTTTATTGGTTGTTAATGTTGTTTATGTTGTAGCTGGGTTTGGTGGCTCTTTTTGTTTTTGAGCCTTTGCTGTTCTTTTTTGGGCTTCTGTTCTAAGGGTTCGGCCCCTGGTTTTTGCCACCTTATATTATCAAAAACATACATCATGGAAAAAAAATAATAGATTAGTATTTTAAAGCGACATTCAAATTTTTTCTTTACTATTTTTTAAGATAATTTAAATTTTATATACTTAAAAAATTATTTCTTTAAAAATTCTTCCCATTCAAAATAATTCTTTCTTATATGTATTGTAGAATGAAAAATAAAAAATTTATTGAAAAAAGAAAAACAAAAAGATAACAAATATTCATAATCAAATTATAATTGGACAAAGAAAATAAAAACACAAAAATAAAAAAATAAAAAAATAAAAATTCATAATAAAAATTTATTGAAGGAAAAAAGCTAACAATTTTTATTTATATTTTAGAGAAAAAAAACAAAAAAGTTATTGTAAAATATTCTTTCTTTCTTTTTTTATATACGTTCAAAAAAATTAAACTTACACTACTTTGTTTTTAAATTGGAAAGTGTGCCTTTTAAAATAAAACTTTAAGATAAAAGACTTTTGAAATAAAAATAAATAATATAAAATGAAAAGTGAACTTGAGTTTTTAAAAAAAATTATAATAGAAATATGTGTTACCACTTTTAAATGATAGTGAACTTGAGTTTCCTATAGAATTATAATAGAAACATGTGGTACCACTTTTAAAAACTAGTATATTTATATTTAAAATAATATATCTAACACATATCTTCTAGAGGTTATGTACTTGCTATTTGTGTTTTCCATACGTTTTGTGATTTTCTTCAGTTTTTTTCAATTGTTTCCAATTTCTTTTTTTATTTTTATTTTTTATTTTTTCCAATTTCTGTTTTGGTTCCATTTTTTTAATGATTTTCTCCACCTTTCTATCCTTCATTGTTTTAATTTTTTCCAATTTCTTTTTTGGTTTTTCTTTTTATTTTTTTTGCTATATATTCACACAGAAAAAATGAGTGCTCTCATCTCCACCCCGATGTGATTGTAAATGCCTCTTGGCATAAATATAATATAAAATGAAAAGCGAACTTGAGTTTTAAAAAAAATTATAATAGAAATATGTGTTACCACTTTTTAAAAATAGTGAACTGGAGTTTCCTAAAGAATTATAATAGAAACATGTGTCCCCACTTAACTCATGTAGTTAAATAATTTATCTTTATTTACATTTAAATAATTTGTATTATATAAGATAATTTTTGCTTTTCTAGAGTTTCTTAGGAGGCTCGTTTTATATGTAAATTTCCCCTAATGCAAGATTTTAACCAATTCAAAAGCAACATTTTTCTTGGGTGTATCAAACCAATCCAAGGAAATGTTCCAAGTGACTTGGTTACCTTCAACAGTCCAATAATTTTCACAAGACCACCTAATCTTCTTCTTAAATCATCCTTGATAATAGAGTAGATAGGGTGGTTTTGAAGGGGGAATGCAGACAACCAGGGGTCTTCCCAGAATTTGACTTGATCTCCTTTCCCCACTTGCCATTTAAGACCCTTCAAGAGGGTGGGCTTGGTTTTAACCATGTTATTTCATATATTTGACCAAGGGGAAGTTGTTGAGTTTGAAGGAGAAGAATCTCTTCCCTCCCGTTTAGGTATTTGGCTTTCATTATAAGGGTCCACTTGTTGTCAGACTTGATGAGTGTCCATCTAGTCTTAGCCAATAGGGTCTTATTCATAATGTTGATTCTTCTTATGCCAAGACCCCCTTTCTCTTTGGGTGTGCAGGAGCTGTTCCATGAAACAAGGGAAATTCTTTATTTTTGTTCAATCCTAGACCAAAGGAAACGTCTTTGAATTTGTTCAAGTTTCTCAACCAAGTTTCTATGGATTTTGAACAAGGAAAGAAGATACATAGGGGTGCTTTGCAAGGAGGCTTTGGGAGCTGTAGTTTTCTAGCATGGCTCAAGAGAACACCTTTCTAGGATGCAAGTTTCCTTTGCATTCTTTCGATGAATATTGTAGTTAAGACACCTAGCAATTCTATTATGAAGCTTGAGAGAGGTATTTAAAAATATGTCACTTTTATTATTCATATTAATAAGTTGCCTAGAATCCTTGGCATAGTTATTTAGGATTCTACCATTAAATAGGATGGAAAAGGAAGAAGTAGAATAAAAATTCTCCATCATTTTTAGCACATTATTCTTGAACCCAAACTTACTCAAGACCTTGTGGAGGAAGCCCCAGGAGACTTTATCATAAGCTTTTGAGATATCCATCTTTAGCACCATGCTTTCTTTATTGCTTTTCTCCATAGAATGTAAAGTTTAATGGACCATGATGATAGCATGGACGTTATTTGTTTTCCTGGAATAAAACCATTTTGATTGGGATGGATAACTTTGTTCAAGAATGGTTGGATCCTATGGACCAACAACTTGGAAAAGATTTAATAAATAGTGTTGCAAAGGCTTATCGGTCTGAAATCCATCAGCTTGTTGGCTTCAAAAGCTTTGGGGATTGACACTATAAACATGTTATTTAACTCTTTTAATATTTCACCAATTCTAAAAACTCTTTGGAAGCCAGGGTGACATCTTTGCTAATAATATCCCAATATATTTGGAAGTGTAGACACCTAAAATTTATTAGGGTTAACTGGCAGAAGATATCAATTAAATGCAAATAAAGATTAAATAGAGGAATGAAAAATACACAGAAATAATAACAGTGAGAGATAATTTTAACATGGTTCACCTAAACTCAGGCTACATCCACCAAAAGAGAGACCAATATTATTATCCAGTAAATCAAACTGATTACAACCAGCAATCCTTGCAACTCAGTACCGCTGCAAAATGCTACAATACATCATAAGAAACCCTAACCCTTATCTGCTTTTATCAAGCCTTATGTTGGTTACAAAATAGGGTTTTTTTATGTCGGCCAATAGAAAAATAACTCCCGACGCCTTTATAAAATAATAAAAAATCATTTGAGGTTTTGGGGGCACTGCCCCTTGACCCTATTAAATAATTTGGGGGGGAAACTGCGCCGATAAAAGTCGGGAAAATTTAACCTACGAGTCTGATTAGGCTCCATATAACAACAAAATTCACCTTACATCCCAACTTAATTATTCATTTTCTATACTTTCACATTAATTAAATAATTATTAATTATTTAATTAAGTTAATTTTCCCCACTTCCTAGAATTAATTAAATCATTTACAATTATGTAATTAATCCTTTCTTCTTTTCTAATATTAATTAATTAAATAATTTATAATTATTTTATTAATTAATTCACAATCCAATATTAATTAAATAAATCAAATATTTATTTAATTAATCCAAATAACACCTTATTCTTGATTTCATTCCTTTTTTAAACTCATGTGTATCTAATTAATTAAATTAATTAGATAAATCATTTCATATCTTATCTTGCCTTCTTCTGGATTTATTTCCTTTTAAAATAAAAAATCAAATCCCTTCTCTTCTTTCAAATCTTAACTTCTATTTGATTTATTTCCTCTTTTGTCAAATAAAGAAAAAATCAAATCCTTATCTCCAAAATTAAATTCTTATCCCTCCATCATCAAAAATCTATAAATAAAGCATTCTCCAATCCAAATAGGGGACCTTTCATTTATGCAAACTTATGTTATTGAATTGAGCCTACATTCACACTTTTGCAATCAAGGTTATGCTTACGTAATAGAGCAATCCACATTCACAAATACGCCAAGGAATAGACATCGTTGTGTGGTAGCTTTTATTATTGTTTTCTTTGAATTTGATTATTGTGCACTTCGATTGTTTCTTGAGTCATGTAGGCATTGAAATAGGATCACTATGTTTCTTATTTTCTTTAGATTTTTTTTTTTAATTCATAATAAAGATCTATATTAAAATATCTGTCAAAAAGATACAGAGTTTACAACCTATCCATGGCTGGCAAATAGGACATAACAGAAGCCCGATACAGACTAAGAGATAGTATCTACGACCATGCAGGGTCACCACTGTAACTATCCATTGGAAAATTTAACCTCCTAATTTCTAGAATAGCCTTGCTTCTACTATACAAAAAGAAGCGAAGGGACCAACATCAGCTAATTAACATATTCAGATAGCTTCCTACTAAAGCATTCCAGCTAGTCAAGACCATCCACCGCCACCATGCCAAGGGATTTTTTGATGTAGTCCACTGCTATCTTTGCCTGCTCTTTCAACAGCACCAGCTCAAAGCCTCTGGTGTCCAGGATGAACGGGAGTAATTTTATGACCTCACCAGGATCTTCGAGCAGAGCCCAATCTCTTAGATGGGGGATACTGACACCAAGATGATCAACCTACAGAGAGAACTCCAAATCCCCTAGATGCTCAGGATTAAAAATACCTTTCATTATCGCCTCTGCCTCAGCTTTGTCTGACCCTAATTCGAGAAGCATAGCAAGCACCCAAGAGGAGATATCTGTGTCTACCCTATACCTCTCACTGTTCTTCATGAAAGCCTTCCCTAGGAGCATTTTAACAGCCCCCACTGTCAATTCATCCGAACGACAAAGCATTCTTTGCAACCTAAGATCAGTAACTACCCCGATGAAGGCCAACTATCTTTTTTTACTGGTAAGTCTAACTGGGGTGTCCATTCCCCCCATAGTGAATGGCTTCGGCAGAGACTATAACAATAAAATGTGAAGGCATTTGGTGATTTGTGAGGGGAGATAACGGGTTGAGATTGCTACCTCCTTAGATTGCTTATCAAAAGCCTGCCGAAGCTTCTCGATTTCCAATTGAACTACTAGCCAACTCATACCAATCTTAGCACTTACCTAAATGAATGCGGCATCCCTTCCACTCATGCCATCTTACTGCCCTTGCGAATCATTATTACCCCCTTAACTGTCTCAGCCTTGCCACCCATCATGAGGTGGCAAGGCTCCCTCCCAACCACCCACTTAATTTCTTTGGATTTTATTATTGCACATTTTGATTAATTCTTGAGTTATGTAGGCATTGGAATAAGAATCTCTTATGTGTCTTATTTACTTTCCAATTTCTAGCATACACAAGAAGAAGGCCGGAGGGAAGCCGTCAAGACCTAGGGCTTTGTAGGGGTTTAATGAGAACACTGCCCCTTTAACTTCTTCCTTAGAAATATCCTTGTCCATTTCTTCATGGTCTTAGTTTAATATGAGGTTAGGAATGACTTGCAACTTTTGATTTTCAATAGTATAACTAGGAAGGGAGTTGGGATTTAGAAAATCTTTGTATAACCTGACACCTTCTTCCTGAATATCTTCTTCTTTATTGACGATACTTCCATTTTCCAGAACTAGCTCCGTGATCCTATTTCTCTTCCTATTCTTTAGAGTCATTTGATGAAAGAATTTGGTGTTTTGGTCTCCTTCTTTAATTCATTGTATCCTCAAATTTTGTTTCCAAAAGATCTCCCCCTTCTCAATAATGTTATGTAGGTTGCTTAGGATGATTCTTTCTCTTTTACACAAGTCCTGGAAAGGCCCCATGTATTCCATTTCTTCTTGAATATGTCTCAGTTGATCTTCAACCTCCTATTTCTGTTCAAATATGTTACTTAAGGAGGTGTTATTCCAGTGCTTGAGATGCTATTTTATATACCTTAATTTATTTTCTACTTTAAACATGGTTGATCCTTCAATATCTAAATCCCACCATTTATTGATAAGAGTTTTCAAGTTTGGGTGAGCAGTCCACATCACTTCAAATCTGTAAGAGAAGTTACTTTTCTTGCCTGTAGATTCCCAGTTAGGCTAGAGAGGATTATGATATGACCCAATTCTAACTTGGAGGATAGTTAGCTTACACTTATCTAGAATATTCTAGTTGGCAGTGATGAGAACCCTGTCTAACTTGACCTATATGAGGCTATCCCCAACTCTTTTGTTAGACCGAGCGAAATTGGTTCCTTCCAATTCAATATCAATGAGGCCCCATTTTGAAGGAGATTATCAAGATCCAACATACTTTCAATGTAATCAGTAGACCTTCCCATCTTCTCAGAAGGGTAGAGAGGAGAGTTGAAATCTCCCATCAATATCTAGTTATAATTAATAAAGGATTGTATGTAACCCATGAGATTATCCCAAGTCTTCCTACATTGAAAAATACTATTGCGTGCATATATGTTAGACAAAATCCATTCAAGTTGGCTATTTTTGTTTTTAAATAATATATTCAAAAAATATTTGTTATCAATTAGAGACATACCTTCCAAAGTGTTAGGATTCCACATTGTTGCTAATCCTCTCGATGCACCTTCAACATTCACCACTAAATAATGGACAAAGGGCCAAATATTCTTACTTGCTCTCCCAAAATCTTCCAATCTCATCATAGTTTCTTGGATCAATCTAAAAATTGTTGGCAAGAGACACTATATGGATTCATGATTGTTGTCAGTGATGGCAACAAAGTTCATCCCACACATCCATAGGACATGGTGTGTCTCTACCAGAAGTTAGAGTGAAGAATGTTGTGGTCCGGTAAACAAGAATAGAGCATGTGGCAAGGTCCGACAGACAGGTCCGGATCTCTCAGAGGAAGTATCTTGGTGCAGTGCAGATTTGGGGAAGTCAAGAGGACTACCTTGAGTAATAGATTCCAAGGATTTAGCCTCTAGTGATGGACAAGGAAAAAGATATGAATAGTTGAGTACCAGATTCCTAAGTGACAATGTGAACAGAGGAAGAACTGACTGACAGAACATCAGACTACTTTCCAGATGTGTTACTGATGGTGTTAAAGGTTATGAAGGCATGAATCATGTTTGGCTGACATGATTAATGAGTTCTACAAGTATATGCTTGATCCGCATTACTTGATGTGCTAGGATTCAGCCGACAGATCAGAATTAGTGAAAAGATTGACTATTCCGGGTGTTGACTAGAAAGGTGATGAAATTACTTGTCTGGATATATATACACAATGGATTTAGTTGTGAGAGGTGTTGTGGTGATATGTGATATGCGAATAAAAGTAGAGCAGAGCAGAAGCAGTAAGGAAGGTCTGGTATGTGAAAGGAAAGCAGCATAAGAGAAGAGGAAAGATGAAGTGCAGCAGATCAATGTACTGAGCCTAACTGGAACTTAACTCTAGCATATGTGGATGCTTCCAATTAGTTCAAGTATTGTATAAAATTCTTTTGTAGACAATGTGTCTCCTTGTAGGCAGTGTGCCTCCTTTGTGAGCAGTGTGCTTGGGCAGTGAGCCCTAATTGGCAAGTGCCATTTTTGTATTTCCTTATTCTTCTAACAGAGAATAATCTTTGGGTTAATCACCCTGTGGTTTTCTCCCTTAACAGGGTTTCCATGTCAAAAATACTGTGTCATGTGTTTTTCCATTTCATGGTAATGTTTGCTTGTTTGAATTAATGTTGCATTGATTAATAAGAAAGTTTAGAAAGAAGAAATAATTAGGATAACTGATTCACCCCCCCTCTCAATTATCAACACTTGGTATCAGAGCTAAGTTCCTCCTAACAGAGCCTAACAGCTTGAGGAAGATCTGGGAGTTCAAATGGGTGCATATGGTTTAAGAGAACAACTCAAGACTACCCTTGATGATCTTGAACAGTCAAACTCTGAAGTCAATGAATTAAAGGAAAGACTCAAATAGGCTGATGATTTCATGAGAGAACTAAAAGATAAATTAAGTCTCTCTATGAAAAAGAGAAAGGAGCTGCTTCAGCAATTGGTAAGACAAGGTGAAGAAAATAATGCAAATGAAGAACTGACTGAGAAAACCAAGTTATGTGAAAAGTTATCAAAAGAAATCATTATGGTAAGACATGAAATGGAATCAGGAGTTATAAGGTTTATCCAAGAAGTTGAAGAGAAAAGAAAAACTGAAGATAATCTAAGACAATCTCTCAAGGAGAAATTAGAAGATTGCCACCAGATGGATAGAATTATCAGATATATTGAATCTGATCTTGAAGATGCTAAAGATAATGAAGAAAAACTTAAGGAACAAATTGTCTCTCTAAAAAGGGATCTTCAAACAGCAAATGAGTATAAAGAGAAATTCAAGATAAGTTCTGCTCAACTTGAAGTTCTTCTTGGAAGTCAAAAGAAGGTAGATGACAAATGTGGTTTGGGATATGAGAAAGGAGAAAACTCCAGATCTGGTCAGAAGAATTTTGGATTAGAAAATCCAAGGAACAGGCCTAGAAGACCTCCGGTAAGACAGCCCACTGCTCAAAGATATCCATCCTTCAATGGATACTACCACAACTGCAATCACTTTGGTCACAAAGCTAATCAGTGCAAAAAGAGAATGAATTAGACTAATTCATCCTTCTCCGGATAGTGTTTTAACTGCAAAAGGTATGGTCACAAGTCTCATGAATGTAAAAATATGCAAATGAACAAATCATTCAATGGTAGATGCTTTGCATGCAATAGAGTAGGTCATATGGCTAATCAATGTAGATCAAGAGGATATCAGTCAAATATGCAAAGAAATGTTGTTTGCCAAATCTATAATAGGTCTGGTCATAATGTAAAAGTCTGCAGAAGCAAGAATTAGGACAAAAGAGGTTCGGTATATAATCAGAATCAAGATAAGGGTAAACAAAAGATGAATGCGGATGAAGTTAAAAATGAGATGAGCAAGATTTGGGTGAAGAAAAGTACTGAGAATGTAGAGGTTGGATCCACACCAGACTTTGGTGCTGATATTCCTTCCAGAAACTGAAAAGTGAGCTCTGGCTCAGGGGGAGACACAAAGAAAACCTTGTTCCCCCAGCCAGTCAATTGGTGCCGGAACTGGCACAAGAAGAGTTGCGGATTGAAGGAATCATAAGGGATATATTCAAACAAACTATGGTTAAGATTTGGAAGATCCGCAAGATGTTTAAAGATCAGGGTTGATCCGGTTCTTCAAATCACCCAAATAAGGCAAACCAGAATAATGTAGGTCAAGCACTTATTGCAGTATGATATTAGGGCTTGCGGAGCAATATAAGGGTTTTTCATTAATCACTCGTTCATTCTGCACTCAAGAAGAAACGAAAAGCGGAGCTCTGCAACAAAATTCCTCAAGTTCATCGAAGATCACTTGCAGAAGTCATTACTTCCAGAGATCAATCCAACTAACTCCGTGAAACCGATAGGCACAAAAGGTATTTTCTATTTTCAAATATCTCACTGTAAATCTCTTGATAATGGGTACTCCGAATATTGTAAAGATTTTTGATAGACCTCACCCTACATTTAAGAAACATCCATACAAATCCTTGGAGGTAGACCCCCTAGGTGCATTTTCCAGTGTTCCGCATGGTGTTTTGCACACTAAAGATAGTAGGGTTTACATACATGCCAATATTGAAGAGTTTGGGGAATTCAAACTAAGAGACATCTATCACAAACAATTGATAGATGATGCTTTTGAGCTTAAACCAGAATATAAGGGCATCTAGGAAAAGCATTTTGATCAGTTCATTCATTTCCCCTGCTTTGAAGAAGATGAATGGGTCCGGTATGTTTTAAGTAGGATGCATGATAACTTCCTATGGCTGAATAGACCTTGCAAGATCACCAAGGAAGCAATTAGGGCAGTAACTGGTTTACATTCCTCCAGAGGAATTCCTGTCCTTAAATCTGTCAAAAACAACATTGTCACAGAGGCCACCAAATCAAAATTTGATAAGAGGGCAATGACCATTGAAGATATTACTGACCCGGATATCAAGTATGCATCTATGATAATAAGATACAAGATATATCATTCCAGTAGGGAGAATTCAGTATCTGGAACCGTAGTATACACGGCCTATGAGATGCTTAGAAAGAATGCAGATTATGATCTCTGTGAACTCCTCTTGAGCCAATTAATGGAAAACATACAGAAGATCAAGAAGGACAAAAAGAACTCCTTTAAATATGGAGGACTGATACTATGTTTGTTCTTCTACTTCATGAATGAGCTTCCCGGATCAAATGGATGGGTATGGGAAAATAACAAACCGGTAGCTATCCAGATTAGAGATTACTTGCATGAACTTGGAGATGCAAAGGCAAGAAATATAGCTCTGTGGGGTTACTTCAAGCAATTCCAAAATACAATGTAAATCAAAGAAAGGATCCCCAAATCAGTAGTTGAAAAATACAAGGATACAGTGTGCTTCATGGTAGACACTGATCAATGTCTTATGGAGGCAGTAGAGCCAAGGATAGTCTGGATCATGCCCATGGGGTATGAAGTTGATGAACAGATTGTGGAGCTGCATGTTCAACACATGCTAAGCCAGCCTAAAGATCCAAAGGCAGAAAGGTTTGGAACCTTTGAGGAGTTGAGTGTAAAAATTCATGTGGAACTTAGAGAACCAGAGATGAAAAGAAAAGTGAGAAAAGAAGTAGAACATATTGCCCAAGGTTTTGGCATCTCAAAGGAGGCACTTGATGCCAACCGAGAAAAGAGACAAAAAGCTGAGGAAGAGAAGAAAGGGGCAGAAAAGGGAAGCAAGAAAAGTGCTCCGGTAGAAACTTCCACCCGGACCAGATCATCAAAGAGATCTGCACCTGCCACAGCCAAAGGCTCAAGAACATCAAAACCGGAAGTCCAGGCATCCGGCAAAAGAGAGAAAAGATCAAAGACAAAAGCCACAAGGGCTTATGCAAGTCAAAGAGATGAAGAGGAAACCAAATCAGATGAGGGGGTAAAGGAAATAAAGAAGCAGAAGAAGAAAGGATCTGGTAAACTCTCCATAGGCCAAGACAAGGAAGAGATGGCAGAGGAATTTGTTGAAAAGCCCACCCTATCTCTAAAAAGTGTAATCAAATCAGTCACTATGGATGGAAACCTTCAACCAATGGCCGAATTCTATGATGATTACAATGAGGCTGACCAAAAGATCCTGCAGGAAGCTACAATCAGGTATTTGAACATATACAATAAGGCTTTCATTGAGATTATATCTCTAATTCCTAAGAGCCTAGAAAAGGAGTTAGAAATAAGAAAGAACAATGCCATGGCAAAAGACATTGAGATCCAGGAATAGATAGCTATTCAGCTATATCCTTCAATTGATCCTAAGACAATGAACATGGTATTTAAAGACTGCAAGGATGAATTTAGGAGCAAAGCAAGGATGAATCAGCTTATGCTTGGTGAGACCGACAAGGTAGCCAAGGACACTGGAGAGATTCTTCGAAAAACATTCAAAAGATTTAATCTTCCTATCATAGAGGACTTGGGTACTGACCCCTCCACTACAAATGTTGCAGAAGAAACTCCTGAGAAAATGTCAGAAGAGGTGGGCCCCAAACAGACTAACATTTCTCCTGCAGTTTCCCCTACAGTCTCTGGATCTAAAGGAGAAGAAAAATCACAGGAGAAAGAAGCAGAGGTAAAAGAAAAAAAAGATGACAGTGCTAAGCTTGCAAAAGGAGAGAAGACCTTAATAGAAAAGACCACAACTACTAGTGGTGAGAATGTAGAAGGAGAGAAAACTCAAAAGGATAGCTCCAAGATTGCAGAAGAAAAGGAAAATCTGTCTCCAGTAAGAGACACTGCACAAACTGTCCAAGAATTTCTGAACAAAGAAACAATGGAGATTGATGAACCGGAGCTTCTACAAGGTCCATTCAATTTTGATTCTCTTTCTCCGGTACAGACAATGAAGATAGCTTCATTTGCAAATGCTAAGGCTAATGAAAAACTCCTAAAGTCTCATATGGAAGACTATGAGTTGATAGAAGCTGCTTTCGGAGTGTTTGAAAAGATTATGCCATCGGTTCAGAAAGATCCCACAGCCTCCATTTCCGGTAATCTCAAAACTCTAGTCAGTAGTGTTAATACACATTTTGATTCACTAGAGAAGTCAGCAGAAGATAAGGTCTGGAAGGAATTTCTTGCAAAAAGATTATCAGAGGTACAAGGTTTGATAAGTAATGATAGGAGAAATATGAGTATAGGGATAAAGAGCTTAGAAAATGCTCTTATAGATGGCGGAAAAATATACAAATTTTATATTTCATGGTCCAAAGTAACAGTAGAGATTGAGAAGAAAATAAAAGAGCAAGAGGATAAACTACTAAGTTTGTCTCAAAGTTTTGATCCTCTCTCTTCCTCCATAGTCAATCAGGAGTGTCAGACTATTGCAATCACAACTGCAATAAAGAATTTTGAGTAGGAAAGGAAGAACATGATCAACCAGATGGGTGAACTTAGGAGGATCATTGTCCCTAAGTTAGAGGCCATGCATGAGGCCATAAGTGAAGCTCAAATCACAACCTAGACAAATGATCCAACAGATCTAAAAAGGGCAGATGCGTTTGCATTCCTGTTGAGCGGTCATATCTCAATTTTGGTCAGAATGAAGCAAAGTTGGGCTATAGAATTTATTCAATTGAAGACAACTTTTGTAGACATACTTAAGTATATGTAAGTATGCCATATGTATATACTTATGTGGCTAAGTATAGTAAAATTTTTAAAAATTTTGGTGTGCGGACCCTACCCTTTGCCATTGATATCAAAGGGGGAGTGAAGAGCAATGAAAAATGAGGAATCCAACTAAAGGGGAGCTCCAAAAAATATATATAAAGACAGAGCATCAGCCAAGCGAGAGCATAGTGTATACACTTAGTCATTTTTTCACTAAGTGTTGCCATCAATGCCAAAGGGGGAGATTGTTGGCAAGAGACACTATATGGATTCATGATTGTTGTCATTGATGGCAACAAAGTTCATCCCACACATCCGCATGACATGGTGTGTCTCTACCAGAAGTTAGAGTGAAGAATGTTGTGGTCCGGTGAACAAGAATAGAGCATGTGGCAAGGTCTGACAGACAGGTCCGGATCTCTCAGAGGAAGTATCTTGGTGTAGTGCAGATTTGGGGATGTCAAGAGGACTACCTTGAGTAATAGACTCCAAGGATTTAGCCTCCGGTGATGGACAAGGAAAAAGATATGAATAGTTGAGTACTGGATTCCTGAGTGACAGTGTGAACAGAGGAAGAACTGACTGACAGAACATCAGACTACTTTCTGGATGTGTTACTAATGGTGTTAAAGGTTATGAAGGCATGAATCATGTTTGGCCGACATGATTAATGAGTTCTACAAGTATATGCTTGATCCGCATTACTTGATGTGCTAAGATTCAGCCGACAGATCAGAATTAGTGAAAAGATTGACTATTCCAGGTGCCGACTAGAAAGGTGATGAAATTACTTGTGCGGATATATATACACAATGGATTTAGTTATGAGAGGTGTTGTGGTGATATGTGATATGCAAATAAAAGTAGAGCAGAGCAGAAGCAGTAAGGAAGGTCTGGTATGTGAAAGGAAAGCAGCATAAGAGAAGAGGAAAGATGAAGTGCAGCAGATCAATGTACTGAGCCTAACTGGAACTGAACTCCAGCATATGTGGATGCTTCCAATCAGTTCAAGTATTGTATAACATTCTTTTGTAGACAGTGTGTCTCCTTGTAGGCAGTGTGCCTCCTTTGTGAGCAATGTGCTCGGGCAGTGAGCCCTAATTGGCAAGTGCCATTTTTGTATTTCCTTATTCTTCTAACAGAGAATAATCTTTGGGTTAATCACCCCGTGGTTTTCTCCCTTAACAGGGTTTCCACGTCAAAAATACTATGTCATGTGTTTTTCCATTTCATGGTAATGTTTTCTTGTTTGAATTAATGCTGCATTGATTAATAAGAAAGTTCAGAAAGAAGAAATAATTAGGATAACTGATTCACCCCCCCTCTCAGTTATCAACAAAAATGTCTAGTCTAATGTCCTTTATGAGATTTTTGAGGAAATTCTATTTTTGGGGACTATTGAGTCCCCTTGCATTCCAAGATGTAATTATCATTTCTTACCCCTTCTAGAAACCACTTGCTCCAGGGTTTTTTTCCTACCATTAGCCACATATTTATCAGTTTCCTTCTATTTGACCTCCCTTTGTGACTTCTTCCCTAGTTTAGAACCCTTGCCAACATCTACAGTTTTCCTAGTTCCCTTCCCCTTTGTTAGATGAGAGTAAGGAGGTGACCAAATAGCCTCATCCAACTTGTTCAAAGGAGTAATGGGGGATCCAATCCTTTCAGGCATAATTACCTCTAACTTAAGGGCTATGGTCAGAGATTCTAAGACAGGATTACCAGAGCTGATTGAATCCACCTTCACGAAACTAGGTGACTCTAGAAGAGGGATTTGAGCAGAGGTCATCTCAACCAAAGTGATATTGGGATATGAAGAAACACCTTCCAAAGTTGACTCCTAGAGGGGGTTCTCAACCATCATAAAATTGCTCATAGGGATTTCCTACTGACTTAATCTTTCTGACAGGTTTGGAATTTCACCTTCCTTGAGTTGAATAGTATGTGTGGTTTGGAGTCCTACAAGACTACCAGGGACCTCCAAAGGGGATTTATTATCTTTTGTTGTTCTAGATCTATTCCTCATAGGAGAAGTTGTTCTTAGAGAAGCATTAATAAGATGACTAGTGAGAGAATAGTTTTGGAAATATACAACCAAGTTTTCATAAATAATTTCTTGATTCCATTTACCAAACTTAGATTCTAAGGAGATGGAGGTAGGAAGGATTTTATGAGGCTCCACATTCACACAAAATCTATCAAAAACAAATCTACGTTTATTCTTGGTGACACTATCTAGGTTGAGGAAATGACCAAAAGCATTAGCTATGCCCACTATGATATCTTCATCCCAATATTCCAAGGGGAGCCTCAAAAGCCTAAGCCAAGTAGGAGCTAAAGCCGAGAGAGCTTTTGAAGGATTAAACCAATGCTTCCATTTGCAGAGGGCTAGACTTTTCTTCCCTAAGAACTAGGGACCTTGCATGAGGATATTGAGGTAGTCCTTTGCTAGTGAGCAGGAAAAGGAAAAAATGCCTTTTGGAAGAGCAGAGACCTCTACATTACCTTTAATCTCCCATTTTGTAGACACCCATTTGTGAATCATCTCAATGTTAGGTCTTCTGCCAAAGACTTTACCCACAAGAATAATTTTCACAATGGCCCTGTCCACCGAAGGGTCCTTGATTTTAAGGCAAACACCATCCTCAGAGAGGATGACTTCCACACCATCATAGGGAATCTTATCTTGGTGACTTTTGAAGAGGTCTTTCTAGGCTGACAAATCTCTAGAGGAATGTTGACCATTTTTCTTGGTAGTTTCAACTTTCAAAGTAGAGTAGCACCCACTATGTTGTCCCTTCTCAAAACCAAATGTAGCTTTTGAGGGAGAGATCCCACAAAGAGTACTTACTGATGTCATCAGTTTGTCTGGGAACCTTGGTACTCCATGCAAGGATCCGCCTAAATTAGAGTTTTCTCACCGGTCAATCTTGGCTCCCATTTTGAATAGATAATTTGAACATGTTATTACCATGCTTATAAATTACATAATACCACTATTATATTTACAAAATTTGTCTCTTATATGATTAAAGTTTCTCTTAAAATATTTTCACTCATTTCTAAAATTATTAGGACATTTATATAAAAATGTGTTGATTTGGACATGTTATTACCATGCTTTTTAATAATGTAGAAGCAATTGCTTTATTTTTTGTAGTTGTGTTATGCTATGGAAGTTAATCTTAACTCATATGTATCAAACAATGAACTCATTGAAAGTTTGAATTTATTAATGTTTCACATGCAAGTTGATGACAATTTAAATAAGTGACTAGCATGTTAAATTAACTACAACTTAAAAACTTGTGACTATAATCTTATAACATATTAATAAATTTAGAAAATAAATAAAAATAATTTTACTTTTCAAAGTATAAAAGAGATATTTGGTAAACAAACTTCAAATTTAAGTATTTTTTGAATGGTTAATTACACCCTTTGGATTGACCAATTTACCCATGATATTTATGTGAATGATGAATAATATCCTTCAAAAATTCAAAACATTAATATTTGTTGTCTATTTTAAAGATATGCACATTCTCACAAAAAAAATTACTATAACATTATTGCCATATTTAACAAGTTATCAACAACTATCATATCGTATCAAATAAGGTAAACTTGAGGAGCTCTAAAACTTCCCATCCAAAAGTTGGTTTGAATTATGATCGGGTATGGATTTTGACAGTCCGGGGGGGAGGGGGGGTGTTGTCCTCCCCCCTCCTTCTTCTCTGGTACGGGTTGTTGATGTTACTACCTTGGGAAGATCTTTTGAACCCATGAACAAAGATTTGTATTTAGGTACCAAAGCTTGGAAGAATGCTCTCTTGGCCAAGGATCGAGGAGAACATGTGAGTGGAATTGTTGTCCCAGTGCTATTGGAGTTAGATGAAGGAACAACCCTTAAGATGCCTAACTTAACTGTGGAAAGAATCATCTCTTCCATCGAAAACACCTTTGTAGGGAATTTTTTTTCTTTTCACCCTAACATTGACATGGTCAAGAGATGGGCAGTGGCTAAATGGTGGTTGAAAGGCAGTGTGACAGTAAGTGCTATGGCACGAGGTCTCCCTTTTTAAATTTACTTCAAAGGAGCATCTTCTATCTATTCTTGTAGGGAGCCCATGGATCTATGGGAAACAAAATCTATCTCTCTGTAGATAGAAGTTGGGTTTTGACCCAGCAACAGATTTGAATAAGACAACCCTTATTTGGGTTAGGTTCCCAGGTCTCCCACTAGAGTTTTGGGATGAAGAAATTTTCACTTGGATTATGAATTCTTTCGTGCATTTCATCAATATGGACAATGTCACCAAGACTAAAACTAGGTTAGTTTTTGCACATTTTTGTGTAAGCATTGATATTCACAAAACCCTCCCAACTTCTATCACTATTGCTTCAAAGTTTGGAAAATGGATACAACCAATATTTTATGAAAACTCTATAGTTTTTTGTCAAAACTGTTTGAAAACATGACATTTAATCACCCAATGCAAAGCTCCCAGGAAGCAAGCTCAAAATTTCAAGGAACATGTGGAAAAAGAGTTAGATGCTTTGGAGGGCTAACCCTTTAAAGAAGATATTCTTAATATCATAAGCTCCCCCCTTCAATATGATAATCCCTAGGAAGGACTAGACAAAAATCTAGAAAATGTGGCTATTAAGGATCTTTCTCTAGATAAAATAGAGAATTAGGATAGGATTAATAGCACTGATACATTGGATGAATAACAGATGGATAAAAAAATGAGTCTTTGAGGAGGGGGTGTTGACTCCCCCCTTAAATGATTAGATGGAATATAAAGAGGAAGGAGAAATTCCTTCTATGGATGTTGGTGAAGAAGTAAAGTTTTCCCATGAGGAGAGACAACCCTCAAGGGACACTGTGACAACTAAGACCCATTCCCTAACTGAAACAAAAACTATTATTTAGAAAATTAACAACCCTACCCACAAGGTGAGTGGATTCTCTAAGGTGGAGATGATTTCATCTCCGCTACAAGATCAATTTTCCCTAACACCAAGAGCGGAGACAATCAAGCAAAGTGCTACTCAGAACTCCTATGACTGCGATGGATGGTCTATCCCTAAAAGGAAGGGTAAATATCATATTAAGAAAATTGTTGATGTAGGTGTTGATGCTAAGGCATGGAGACCTTCTTAGCGGGAGACTAGACAATAAGAAATAACTAATGGAAGACAAAGAACTCTAGAGGTTTCCTCTAGGAAATAACATAAATGAAGATCCTCTCTTAGAACATCAGAGAACTCAATAGTCCTCAAAAATAGTTTTTAGTTCAGAACTACATTTTAGAATATAAGATTGATATTCTTCTACTTCAGGAAGTTAAAATGACGGCTGGCAACTTTAAAGCAATTTCTGAGAATATATGGCCTAATGCAGATTTCTACATAAGTGAGGCTATGGGAGCATCAGGTGGGATTGTTACTATGTGGAACTAGAACAATCTTAAAGGGGTTTATCTTTCACACTCTATAAGTAGTCTGGAAGTTAGGTTTCTTTCTTCTAATAAAATATGGACTCTTATTAATATCTATGCCCCAAATTTGAGGAATGATAGGAAAGAGGTGTGGGCTGATGTGGCTTCTCATATTCTAGATAATAAGGAAGCTCTTTGGATTGTGGTGGGAGACTTTAACACTCCTCTATACCCTTCAAAGAAACTGGGAGGAATAATGGATTACTCTAATGGCATGGCAAACCTTGCTAATTTTTTGAATATTGCTAGGTTAATGGATATTAAGTTGAATGAAAAACTATTCACTTAGACCAATTAGGGAAGAGGATATCAACTGATTCAAGTCAAGTTGGATAGGTTTCTAATCTCTTCCAACTACGATATTATTAGCTATTCCAAACTTGTTTCTTTGCCAAGAACTACCTTTGATCATAACCCCCTTCTTCTAACTTGGAGGGATTGGTTGCACAAAGGTCCATGCCCATTAAGGTATGAGATTATGTGGACTACTCATCGTAGTTTCATGGATTGTACTTTAACCTAGTGGAATACCCTTATCCAAGGTTCTGCCATGTTCAGGTTGGCTCAAAAGCTTATCATTGTCAAGAACAAAGTTAAAGGCTGGAACAAGTTTTCTTTTGGTAATGTTATAGAACAAAAGAAGTTGATATCTACTAAATTATCTAAGGTTTAGATTAGAATGGCTCAAGGGGACCATTTAGAGGGTATCATCCAACTATAAAACTCCTTGTGTAAGGAATTGAATGATAGTATGAGGAAGGAAGAGATTTTTTGGAAGGAAAAATCCAAAATTCAGTGGTTGAAGGAAGGAGATAGGAACACTGCTTTATTTCACCAATCTGTCATGAGACATAGGAAAAAGGAATAATATATCTAGGCTTATCGATGAGAGAAGATCTAAAGTCAATTCAGATGAACAAATTGGTCAGTTATCTTCCAGGTATTTTTAGACCTTCTTGTTTGAATAGGCTATTCACTATTCTAGTGGGTTGGATGAACAATAGTTAGAGAACCCACCCTCTTTTCTCTCTAGTGAGGATAATTCTTTACTTTCCAAGCCTGTCACTAAGGATAAATTTAGAGTTGTTGGCTTTCCTCCAGCTTTTTTCCAAGAGTTTTGGGATATGATGTTATTGAAGTTGCTAAAGACTTCTTTAGAATAGGGAAACTGCTGAAACAACTCAACAACACCTTTATATCTCTTGTTCCCAAGAAAAATGACCCTATTTCTATGGCTGATTTTAGACCTATCAGCCTTTGTAATATTATTTATAAGATTTTCTCAAAAATCTTGGTCTTTAGGCTTCAACCTTTGCTTGATAAAATTATCAATGGCTATCAAAAGGGCTTTGTTCTAGGTAGACAAATTATTGATGCTGCTATCTCCACTCATGAAATTTTACATTCTATGGATAGGAGTAGTCTTCCTAGGATGGTTCTTAAGCTAGGTGTCTCTAAATCTTATGATAGGGTCTCGTGGGACTTTTTATTTAAGGCCCTAAAAAAATTTGGCTTCAAGAATAGGATCATCAACTTGATTAAGGAGTGTCACACTACTGTTAAATTCTCAGTGCTTGTCAATGTCATCCTTAGGGGGTTCTTCAACTCAAGAACAAGGGTCAAGTTGGGGGATTCATTATCTCCATATCTTTTTATTATTATGGCTAAAGTCATTGGGATAAATATTTTAAATATGCTGAGAACAGGAGCTCTTAAGGGAATTAAATTTGCTACCTCGCTTGATCCTTCATCCATCCAACAATTTTTTGATGATACTATACTTTTTTGCAATGCCTCTATGGTGGAGGCTAGGAAATGGAAGACTTTACTGAATGACTATGTTGATATGTCTGGCCAATGTATCAACTATGAGAAGAGTTAGATTTACTTCCTTAATGCTAATAATGACCTTTAGCAGAAAATTATAGCCATTTTGGGATGTTCCTATGCTTCTCTCCTAGGAACATACACTGGGCTTCCTCTAATAGTTAAATAAGTTACTCCCACCTTTTGGAACTTTCTTCTGGAACAAATTCAGAAGAAAATCTCTAGATGGAAGGGTAAACTCCTAAGTCATGTGGGTAATTTCTAGCTTCTCAAAGATTCTTTGCAAGGTATCCCTATCTACTTCCTCTCTCTTTTTAAGATCTCTAAGTATTTGGATGAAAATTTTGAAAAAAAATAGAGAAACTTCCTTTGGACTGGAGTGGGGGAGAAGAAAACAATAACTCTTATCAATTGGGATAAGGTTTGCTTGCCAAAAGATCAAGGAGGCCTTGGTATAAGAAAAGTCCACTTCACCAATAAAGCCCTAATGGGCAAACTAGGTTGGGGCCTTATTAAAGATAATAAGGACTAGAGTGTCATCATGAAAGATAAATATTTAAACAATATTGAGATGGGTAGGTTTCTTGCTGAAGTTGGCATCCCAAAAGGTTCGGTGATATGGAACAATGTTATCAAAACATGAAGTCTTCTCCAATCTAGTGTCAAGTGGAAATTAGGGAATGGTAGATTGATTAGATTTTGGGAAGACATATGGTTTAAGGACCAACCTCTTATCAGCCATCAAAACTTCAGTAGATTGGATGGACCTGCTAGCTCCGTCTTTGGTGAGGCAGTCTTTGATTATATTTTGCAGGCTGTGGGTGTTTACTAATCGAAGAATCTGGTTGCTTGTTGTCACAATCAAATTGATTGGACTCATATAGTAGCTCTATAGTAGGAACTTTAGATGTTCAGGATTCCTATGTTTATGAAAGAAGATGAAATTATTTGGGCCAAGGACAAGTTAGGAATGTTTTCTATTAAGTTTGCTTAAGGACTATTATTAGACCTTGCTAACATGAACAATTTCTAGAAAATAATTTGGAACCATCATCTTATTCCTAAAGTTAATTTCTTTTGGTGGGTGGTTGCCCATAATAAGATCCTTACTCAAGATAACTTAAAAAGAAGGGGGTTCCAAATCCCTAATAGATGTGTTTTATGCCTAAGATATGAGGAATTAGTGTCCCATTTACTTTTCCATTGTGATTTTTCTAAGGAAGTTTGGGGAATGAATCTATAAAAGTTGGGAGTTAACTAGGTTATCAATGAAAACTTGACCTCTTTGGTCGAGGATTGGAATTCTCCTTTCTTTTATCCAGTGATCAAAGATTTATGGAATTAGATTCCCCCTCATATCAGTTGGAGCTTGTGGAAAGAAAGGAATAATTGTATTTTAGGGAACTCTGCCATGAATACTCAGGAGGTAGTTTTTATTTCTCCAAACTCCTATCTAAAAATGTTTCTAATTGAAAGTTGAAAACTTCTAAAGTTCCCCTAACCCTTTGGAAATTGTATTGCCAAAAAGTGGGGTATATCTACTGAGATTAGCAAGGTGGACAATTCCAAAAAGCTTTCTCATTAGAGAACGAAGTGGAGACCCCCTACTAAAGGATGGAGTAAACTAAAATGTTATGAGACTGCTAAAGGGAACCATAGGCCAGCTAGTAGAGGTAGAGTTCTGAGATATCCCAACGGTGAATTCATTGATGCTTACTCAAGGGGCTTGGGATTAAAAACTAGCAATGTGGTAGAGGCCATGGATCTATTATGGGGGATCAAAATTGCACTCTTTGGTAGTAGTAACTTATAGATTGACGGGGATTCAAAACTTATAATTGACTCAGTCCTTGGAAAAGTTGATTTGGGCTGGAATATTGCTAACATTATCCATGATATTAAAGGCCTCCTACTTGGTTTGGAAAGGTTTGAATTAATGCATACCTACAGAGAATGCAATAGTGTTGTTGATGTTGTTGCTAATTTAGGTATTAAATTCAATTCTTGGAGATGTTGGAGGATCTTAGGGAATCTTCATAGTAACATCAATTCCCTCTTCCAAAAATATTTACAAACTTTTATATCTTCATGATAGTGTTAGTTCTTGAGCATATATTCAATTTAGAATATATATTATTATATATTCTTATGATGAATGGTGGTATTATTAATCATATTTTCCAAGTTCACAATCGTGGGGAGGTGACTAGGACTAAAGAGATTGATAAGCATATGACTCAACATATCAAGCTTACATGGATGACTATGATTTAGAGAGGAATGGGATATTTTATCTATTTGGAAGTGCTCCCTAATAATGATTACCATCTAGATAGGTACTATCATTCAAGCGTATGTGAATTGAATTGTGGTAATCATGACTTCAGCTACGAAGAGGAGAACCTTGAAAGTTCTAGTACTTTCTATAATAGTTTGAGAGGGTTGGATAATAGGAATCACCATTGTTCGATGCAAAGGTTCCAAGGGGTTATAGAAGAAACATTCATCATATCCAACTCTTGGTTATAGCTATGTCACCCATTGTGTTGTTCTTACTACAATAGGGTTGCCATAATGGGTGGAGATAGGCTCCAGATTGAACTAGTTTCTTGTGATGAAGCTAAGGGGGATTAAATGTTATGGTACATTTGCTATGGAGGGATTACACCTTTTCTAGAATGCCTTAATGGGTATGATGAAAATATTTTGATTTAGTTTGCTAATGGTTGGGACAACAAGCAAGTTCAAATGGAGGGATTAGCTTTGAGGTTAGTAAAGAAATTATTTACCAAGCCACAAGAATGACATGCAAACAAAAATAGTTGAAAAGATAGAGGAAAGTGCCAAACAATGAAAGCATGGTTGTATTATTCAAATAGGGTGAAGCTCCTATTAAGTTGCATGGTGAGTTCAAGAGGGAGAGTCTTCCTACTCCATGGGATAAAGTATGTTTCATTTTAATGAAATACTTCACCTTGGAGGATTGTTTCAAGAGTTACTACCATTATCATTTTTCCCTCCTAAATCATTTTAGGCATAAAATTCTTCTCAGTTTTCCATTTTATTTTCTTTCATCGCTTGAATCCTCTATCAAGGAAACTAAGGAGTCATATGCCAAGAACAATGATAAGGTCTTTGTTCCACTCCATCAGGGTCTAATTTTTCATCTATATGAATTCCACTTAGCTTTGTGTCCCACGAAACCTATTAAAGCTTGCCTTGTGGAATATTTCCCCTCTATGAGTCAAGTTGTAAAGAATGTTGGTTCCCTTGCCATTCTTGCGTCCTCTTCTAAGGGCAAATAGAAGAAGCAAAAGTCCCCCCTTGATTCTATATTTGTGAAGAAAGCTAGTCTTTCTGTTGTGGTTGCATCCCCCTCTTCCCACTCTAAAGACAAGCAGAAAAAGCATATGTCCATTTTGGAGGTTACCCCAAATATAACCCTTGATGCCATCAATAATGTGGCCCACCCTAAAAGCTCTGTGATGAAACCCATCTCCCCTTTGAATATGGCCAAATTCAAAGCCTCTATTAAGATCCCTAGTTCTACTTCTCAAAGGAGATTGTTGTGGGACTTTGCACCCTCAAAAATAGTCCCTCTATGACTCAGGATACCAAGAAGGTGCCTACTAAGAGAATCTTAGCAGAGTATATGAAGAATTTTAAAGCTAAGAAGCCTAAAGCGAATAATGTTTAGTATGTTGAGGAAGTTAACAAGTTTGTTGGGAAGGTGATGTTTATCTCCAAGGAGAATCAAGAAGTGGTCAAAGAGGCTACTCTAGGTGATAATGAGGTTGTTGATTTTTAGAAAGAGACTGCTGTGGAAGTTGAGGCAGGGGTGGTGAGTACTAGTGAACATAAGGTTAGGGTGTTGAGCATTAGGAGGTCCAATAGAATTGTTGGGCTTCAAACCCCTAATCTTAAAGACATGGATGCTTCCAATGATTCACTACAAGATGAGGTTATGGAGATTCAGGAAGTGAACCAAAATGTGACTCTTGATTTTGATGAAATGACTCCTAGCCTGTTTGGGGAGATGAATACCACATACTCAGACTATGAAGATGTTGATCCTATTCCAGAGTCTATGCCTGCTCAGAAGGACTATTCTAAATGTGACCAAAATGTTGTGGAGGTTGTTGAACTCAAATCCAAGGTTGTTGTCTTGGAAGGAAATTTGAAAGTTATGGCAAGATTCATTGCTAAATTTATGCATAGATCGGCTACTACTTTATCTATCTTACAGGATCTTGAGCTCAAGAGGCATGGCCTAGACTCGAATACTATTATCAAATATGAAGACATGTACAAGTTTCTTACGGATAACTAGGGACAATTGTTCTCCTAGATTATGTGCTTTTATGCTTTCTATTTTTTTATTGTGGTTTTTAATTAAGACTTTGAACTCTTTAATGGTTAAGAACTATTAGTGTGTTGTTGTTGTGTTGTTTGTAGCCTGTCTGTGGCCTATTTTGCTCTACCCTTGGGGCCTTTTTGTAAAGGGATCAGCACCCTAGTTTGTTTTTTATCTTAATCAAAATTAAGTTATCAACACTTTGTGCCAACATAACTTGTATTCCATTATGGGAAATTTTTATTTTTCCATGTAGGAAATACAATATCATACATAGGTGTATCATTGACACACATGGAATCTATGAGGATCCAACCAAGAATCACATAATCTAGGACTATAATATACTAAATACATACCCATGAACCTTCTAGGGGATTCTTAACACATTTCTATGGAAAATTTGTTCTTGATTTTTCTAACATCACTTGGCTAGTGAATATGATTACTAAAGGTAGTTTTAATGAAACTTTTGGTTGGTTCGGTACACAAGTAAATCATTTCACAAATTAATATGAAAATATGCTCCAAACCAATGTTTACATTACCTAATATTTGACAATCATTTTGAGATTGATATTGATATATTTGAGTACGTGTTTGGTACAACACTCCTTCAATTTAGTCACCCAATAGCTTACCATAGTGAAAAATTTACTATTCTAGTGAGAAAGTATCCCACATATGAGATTTATATTTATGATATTGCTTAGGAAAATAGGCATTGAAAATACTTAATATTTAGAAATGATTTCTTCATTCGTATTGATTAAAAACCATTAAATTTCATGTAGACAAAAAATTAGTATAAACTATGGCCTTTATACATTCAATAGTTCCACTTAAACTAAAATACAAGAAAGTTAGTTACAATCCCTTTGTATAATTTTCAAGTAAACCTTTGATTTAATATATTATCTTTTCTCTTTATGCACATTGTGCATGAGACCAACAATTTTATAGAGTTGTACAAATTTGCTTCAAATTTTAGAGATATCTATCAAGAGTTCCATAGTTGTAAGAACATTAGAAATAGTCTTAGTAGGAAAAATAAAATCTTGTGTCATTTAGGACACTTGGTGTGCTAAAATGAGCTAGAGCTCCTTAGGGATAACTTTAAGGAACCCCCCTTAAAAAAAGCTTATAAAATCCTGGCGAATCCTAGCTAAGTGCTATAATTTTCCTGCGAATCTTTCCTTTTTAAAAAAAAATTATTAATTTTCCTTGTGAATTTATGCCTGTTATTAGAATTTTTATAAAATCCTGGCGAATCCTAATGAATAATTGGTAAAAAAATGATGAATCCTAGAAGATGATCACTAAAAAAATTAATTATAATGGCGAATATTTCTTTTAAAAATTTGCATATTTGGTCGGCGTAGTCCCCTTATATATTTTTTTATTTTTTGTAATGTTTTTTGCAGGGGCCTAGGGGTGGCAGCCATCGGTCGGGTCAAGGGGTAGTGCCCCTTGTGGGGTTCGAGGGGGCAGCACCCCCTCGCGGGGTCTGGGGATAGCAACCCCAACGTGCTCCTGTCGTGATACAGGCGGGGTCGAGGGGCAACGCCCCTGCCGCTAGGCACAATTACATTACAAAAAATTAAAATTTTAAAAATATCACATTAAAATAAATGGTAATTATTCAATTTCGTGGGACTATGAACATGTGCCTTTTAAAAGGCTTACTGAGCCCTGAAATTACTTTTGGACCACATGATTAAATCTAATCGTGTGACCCAAAAGTAATTTCAGGGCTTAATAAGCCTTTTAAAAGGCATGTGCTCATAGTCCCACGAAATTGAATAATAGCCATGAGATGAACATTGTAATCAACGGTAGTGAATACAAGTCATATTGAAGGCAAAAATAGCCCTAAAAGTATGTGATAATTTATCAATAATGGTGATATTGCCCCTAAATTAATGGCGGAAATATAATACTAATGGCGAATATGGTTAAGGTTTTTAATAATATTAAAAACTACTAGCAAATCGACTCAAATCATGTATAATTTACTTGGCGAAATAATTAAACTTATTAGTTTAAAAAAAAATTCTTTGGCGAATTAACTATGACTAAATAAAAAATTCGTAAAAAATAGGCGATTTAGTCACCTTTACAGCTTGAAATATTCACCATTTTTTGAGGCCCCAATTTTAACTATTCGCCAATTGGTGAAGATTCGCCACTAAAAAAATCCCTGGAGCTCTTTAATTTGATATGGGAATCTCATTGAAACATGGTAGTGGCTCAGTTTTTAGTTGAAACAAATCTTGCATTTTTTAACAAATATTTCTTTTAATGTAAATCTCAAATCAAATATTTTGAAATATACCAAATATTTTATTACCTGTTCCATGGCTAAGGTGAGTAATAAGAAACAAGGGAGGTGTGCTCCTTTTGCCACAATGAATATGAATTAGGAATGAGTTTCCATGGATTTTCTTTTAGTTTGACCTACTATAAATAAAGGAATTCAATTAAAACTAATATTAGGAATTATACTTTCTAATTCATAACAAAATAAATAAAACAATCTATTTTCTAAATTTTTATATTTAAACTTACTCATTAAATGTTAGTTTTCTAAATGAAAACAAGATAAGAAATCTTTTATTCTTTTCTTTTTCTAAATTAAAATAAAATATAATTATTTATTTCTAAATTTTAAAATAAGGACTTGCACATAAAAATCTATTTCAATTATTATAATTAAATAATTGAAATACAAATTGCATTCATTTTATTTCTAGAAAATACTATAAATTATAATAATCTAACTAGATAATTAATTTAAAGAAATTCTAAGCATCAAATAAATAGTTAAAACAATATTAATGCTTTATCTATTTATTACATTTTCTAATTAACCGTAAGAATTAATTAACAAATAAATAAATAGAGTTAGTTATATTCACTAAAATAAACTAATTAGTGATAATCAGATTATTTTAGAACACTTCAGCACTAGGACCTAGTTCACCTTCCTCGATACCTGTACCTATGATAACCAGAGTGTGACTTAGATTCAACATGGGTGAGTTATAATCTAGATAACACAAGCACTGCACCCTCACTAAAGACGAAAACCAAATCACTTCTACCTTTTCGAGGGAAACTAGCTAGCTAGGGGTGATTGGGTTGATTACTCTCTTCACGTAAAAGAAGAGCACTGTAAGTGCGAGTAAAGTTGTTGTGTTGCATGAATGTTTAGTTTGTTGAGTTTGTATACCTCGTGATGAGATTAAGGGTTTCCTTGATGTTTTCATATATTTAATTTGAATGTTGAAAGTGTTGTTTGATTTCTATGCCTTGTGACAAAACTAAGGACTTCTTTGATGTTTGAATGTTAAAAAGTTTCTATGCCTCGTGATGAAACTGAGGTCTTGAATGTTTGAGTTCTTGAAGTTTAAAAATGAATATTCTAATGCAATCAAAACTAAATGAGTGTGAGCATGAAGTGCAAATTTTTTTACATACCAAAGTGATGGGTTTTCATAGAGTTTTGGCGGCTTGAGTCGCTACCTTCTTTGGTCTGCAAGGCCACATGCCTATTTGGCTGGTGCTTGGGCCCCCTGCGCCCTTTCTTGCTATTTGTTGGGGGTTACGATAGGTGGGGTTGGCATGTGGTTCCCCTCCAAGGGGTTTTTGAGGCACTAGTATCTGGTTCTTTGTGCTTCAAAAGGCTTACCTCCTCTTTTGTCCTTTAAAGATGCACTTAATGTGGATGAACCTTCTTCATCCTGACATTCATATTCTATTAATTTTCTCTTGCATGCAGTAGAGGAATCCAAAATAGATCAATTTTTGGGGTCTCATTTGTGAACCAATAGTTTCCTAGAGAAAATCAAAGATAATCGTATTTTGGTGATTAATCTAGAAGCCATAGTAGACAATGTTGTTTATTTGTCTCAGCATGCATTAATTTGTAAGTTTATGGGTTCCTATATCTCTTTTCCTTTTTTGGAGGCCTGGGTTAGAAATAATTGGTATCCTGAAGGTGACATGGAAATCATTTAGCTACTAATAGATATTTTTCTGTGGTGTTTTCCTGCTTGGTGGATTGAAATATGATTTTTGAAGGAGGTCCTTACTTTCATTACCAAGCGGGTTTATTTATAAAACCCTAGCATATAGGGTTTGATCCAGTAGAGGAGCTCCCATCCAAGATTCCTATCTAGATTTGACTCCCTTCGCTTCCAATGAAGTTCTGGTGGTAGGACATTCTACAATCCATAGTGGTGATTATTAGGAAACCCTTAGGGCCTTCTTGCAAACCCTTGGCAAAAAGGTGGTCATTTTTTTCTCATCTTTGTGTTGAAATTAATTATTATATACTTCTTGAATATGTAGAGATTAGATTGGACCGTAGCATGAGCTAGATCCAATGGAATGACTATGAAGCTCTACCCTTTGGTTGTCATGCATGTCATGAGTATGGACATTTACAAAGAAATTGTCCAAAAGTGGGTCCTCAATCTCCTCATGTCATTCTTGAGAAGTAGGAAGCCAATCTAAAAGTGGAAGGTAAGACCCCTATTCAGGTTGATGGGCTGGACTCAAATGGCTTTATTCCTATGAAATCTAGGTGAAAAGTGAAGACTTCGATCACCAGTATAAAGCTTCTCCTAAGGGACCCTCCAACAATAGGTTTGATGTTCTTGAATACTTTGAGGATCTGGACACAATGGAGTATGACAACCCAGCTAGTCAAGGTATACATTTCTTAGACTCTAGTTTTTCCAAACCTCCAAGTTTAATGTCTTCTTTAGAGGAGTAATGGGTATTGAAGGTAGGAGATGTTCCTATTTCTAGTTGTGTTGAGAAAAATGATGGGCAACACGTAGTTTCAGAGGTACTTGTTGAAGGTGTCGACTCCGTCCCTTTGCTAGAGATTCAAATGGAGTCAAATATAGCTAATGTTATTCCAAAAAATGAGCAAGGATTTAGAGAAAAAGAAGATGGTAAAAAGAAGACACCTTCTATGTTGGGTCTTCAACAGAAATCAAGAAAGGAGGTACTAACAAGGACTTGAAGGCAATAAGGAAGGACGCAAAAAAAGTGAAGTTGATTGGGGAATATTTAGTGGAATATGGTATCATTAAGACATTAGATACTCAATTTTCTAACCCTCTAAAATTATTGTGATAAATTGGAATGCTAGGGGTTTGATTAGCATCCCTTTACAAAAGGTTGTTGGGATCTTATTCATGATCATAGACCAGATATTGTGTTCTTTTAATAAATAAATCTTTCAATTGAAGATATGACAAGTATTTCTTCCAGGATTTGGAAAGGAGGTCAATGCCTCTACATTGGGGTATAGGGTATTTCTAGAGGGGTAGACTACTTTTGGGATCCAAACAAAATCACTCCCTCCTAGTGGTTAGTGAGTGGAAATTCAATTTTAGTGGTTTCTTCATGCTTTGATTCTGGGAAAACTATCCTTCTTACAAATGCCTATGCACCCACTAATTTTCTAGGTAAGGTTTTGCTTTGGTCTCATATCAAATTTCTCCATTCTCTTGTTCCTTTTTTCCCCTAGATTTTAGTACGTGACTTCAATGCTATAGCTAGTATGAATGAGAAAAGTGGGGTATTGAATGTCTCAGTCCTTCTTTTGTCATATTGAGGGATAACATATCTTCTCTCAATTTGGTCGATATTTTTCCAAGAAATGGAATTTTCACTTGGCATAATAGACAATGTAGAACTTGTTACACATATGGTTCCTAGGGTTGTTGTTGATGTCAACACTATAACTAGGTTGTTATTGATGTCAACACTATCATGGTGGTGTGATGGTGTTCATGGTTGGATGTCATGTCCCATCCAACAAGATAAGAAGATACAGTTCATGGTTGGATGTCATGTCCCATCTAACAAGAGAAGAAAATATAGTTCATGGTTGGATGTCATGTCCCATCCAACAAGAGAAGGGAGAAGATATAGTTCATATTAATATGGGAATTAGAAGCACAAAGATGATCATATGTATTACTGATGTTGCTGATGGCCTCAAGTATGTATGTTCCAAGTTCCATGATGATTGGATTACCAGAAGAGTGTTTTTCTATTGACTGGTTGAAGATAGTATTATCTTTGTGAAGGTGTTATGTGTAGAACAATGGAATGCTCCGCATTCCTCCGCATTTGTAGATATGGCCATGTGGTTCTAGAACTCTATTTAGGATGTAATGAAGGTGATAATTCCAAGTTTTTAGGAAATTTGTCCTTCCACTGTGAAAGTTATGCATGATAGAGTACTGACATGTGTTCGGGTAGGGTAAGCTAGTGTTGAAGGCCTGTTGGAATGCTCTGCATTCCTCCAAAAATGAACGATTGCACTTGCAATTTTTAGGACATGTTTATGGATGCATATTACCTGCTTCCTTGCAATTTCAAGGTCCTCAGTGGTCCACAACTCAATTTTTCAAATAACAACATGCTGTAGTGTGTTCCAGATGACAGATTGTTCTCAAAGTTCATGATTGAAGTTGTGTGGCATAATTCTTTGATGTGTGGAGGTAAAGGAGTGTTTAGGGATTTTGTATGAGTCCTATAGACTTATTTGGAAAATTTTCATGAAGATCTTTCTTGTTTCCAGTACTAGACAATTTTTAAGTTGATGTGGCCATTATGCTTCAAGGTTCATATGTTTTTGGTTAAAGCTATCCTATTTTCAAATGAGCGGAATGTCCGGATGTAATTCCTTGGTGTTTGAATTTGTGAAGGATGTTTTGGACCTAGTTAAGCAAGTGTTATTGTCTGGAAGGCATGGATCTTTCAGTGGTGTATAATGTGTGGTTTCACTTAGGACTTATCTTCTACATGTTTCATGTTGTGTGTTGTTTGGCTGACTTGTAAATGCATTTTTCATGTTGTATCTAGCCGATAAGAAATGTAATCAATGTAATAACTTGTATAAATTGTAAATCAAATTGAGTGAGGTGAGGTGTGATTGCAAGTTGATTGATAAGGTTCGCAAGCAAGATAAGGAGCAGAATACATGCATTTTGATGTGCGACTGAAGGAGAAATAGCATAAGTTGTAGATGCTATCCTGATTCATCTTGAAGACATATTTTTGATAGTGATCAAGTGTAGAGTGTGCCTAACTGATCTGATCATCAGAAGAAAGTGTGAGAAGGTAGAATTACAATAATCAAAGGTGTGAGTTTCAATGTCAATTTTTTAGACAATAGAAAGACTATCATACTGTAACCTTTTATAAATGTATTCTCAATTTAGGGAGTAAAAACTTCCTTGGGGGTGACCCTAAAACAAAGTCTTCAAAGAGTAGAATCTTCCTTGGGAGTGACCCTAAATCAAAGTTTTCAAGGAGTAGTAGCTTCCTTGGGTTGTAGCCCTAAAACAAAGTTGGTATTTGAGCTTCATATATTGTGAGTTAATCCTCACCGTGGTTTTTCCATTCTTGGGTTTTCCATGTATATATGGTGTTATGTGTTGATGTGCATTGTGTTAATCTTTGATGCTTATGTTAATGCTGTGAGGCTTAAGTTTTAATCTGCTTTGGATAAGTTGAAGTTGTTAAAATTGAAGATTGCTTAGATACTGATTCACCCCCCTCTCAGTATCCTTGTGTATCCAACAATTGGTATCAGAGATAAGTTCCTCTGAGGAAAACTTAACCACTTGAGGAAGGTCCAGAATGGCACAAAGTGGATCCAACAAGATACCTAGGTTTAATGGAACCAATTATGCTTTTTGGAAGATAAGGATGGAAGCGTATGTCAACTCTCTAGGGTGTGGTGTCTAGGAATCTATCATGACCGGTTACAAAGTTCCTGTTACTATTCCCACAATTGCAGATGGAGTTAAAAAGTATGATAACAATGCCAAGGTGAAGTTTGATATCATTAGTGGGTTAGCTGATTCAAGACTTTCAAAGGTAATGAGTTGCCATTCTAATAAAGAAGTTTGGGACAAAATTGAAACCATTTATGAAGGAGATAAGAAAGTAAAGCAAGCCAAGATGCAGATCTTCAAGAGTAGATTTGAGAACCTAAAAATGTAAGAGGATGAAGAAATTGTTGGATATATGCTCCAGGTGAATGATGTGGTCAATGGTATCACAAGTCTTGGTGGAGAAGTGAAGGAAGATGAGATTGTAAAGAAGGTTATGAGATCTCTTCCCAAATCTTACAGTCATAAGATATATTCCATTGAGGAGACTGTAGACTTGGATACATACATTGTAGACAAATTGTTTGGTTCCCTTACTACCTTTGAGATGAGAGAGTTTGGCAGTGATGCTCCAAAGAAAGAAGCTAATTTCAAAGTCAGTATGAAGACAAAATAAGAAGTTGTTGATGAAGATGACAACTTTGATGAAGTTGAAGCAAATTTTTTGAGAAGATTGAAGAAAGGAACTGACAAATACAAAGGTAAGTTATGCTTCAAATGTTTCAATTGTGGAAAGGTTGGTCATTTTGCTTCTAAATGTCCTTTCAAAGAATCAAGGGGTAGTAACAGAAGAGACAAGTTCAAGAGAAGTGTGTATTCCATAGAAAGCAATTATTCTTTAGAAGATGAGGATCATGATGATTCAAATGATGAAACACTTTTCATGCCCCTGAGTGTTGGTAACAAAAAGGATATCATGCTAGGAAATGTGAGAAGACTGATGCCTTGCAAACAAATCAAAATAGTGAAAGATCAATGGTTGTATGGACTGCCTTTCATTCAAGAGAGGAATATAAGGCTTGGGTAATTGACAATGGATGTTCAAATCATATGACTAGTGACAAGGAGAATTTTATCAACCTTGAGAAGTGGGATGGTGGTGCTGTCAAGTTTGGTGGTGATGAGTCATCATAGATCTGTGGAAAAGGAGCTATAACCATTGATGAGAAGAACAAGACTAAGGATGTTCTTTATGTCAAAGGGATAAAACACAATCTTCTCAATGTTAGTCAGATGTACAACAAAGGGTATAATATCACCTTTCATGCCAAAGGTTGTGAAATCAGGAAGGCAGGGTTTGGAAAATTAGTTGCAAAAGTTATCAAGACATATGGTGACATCTATCATCTGAAGGAGGTAAATGGTAGAACATGTTTGTTAGCCCAATCTAGTGAATGTTGGTTATGGTACAAGAGAATGAGACACAACAATTTTGATAATATGGTAAAGATTAGTTCTATTCATGCAGTGAGAGACATGCCTAAGATAATCAAGCCTACAAATACATTATGTAGAGAATGTCAAATGGGAAAGCAGACAAAGACAAGTTTCAAAAGCAAGGAGTATTCCTCCTCAAAGCCATTGGAGCTGATTCAGGCTGATCTATGTGGTCCTACAAGAGTGAAGAGTTAACAAGGTGAAAGGTACTTTATGTTGTTTATTGATGATTATTCTATAATGACTTGGGTTACTTTCTTAAGAGAAAAATTAGATGCCCTTGATTTTAATTTAAAGTGTTCAAAGCTATGGTTGAAAATGAAGTAGATACTAAGATCAAATGCCTGAGGTTTGATAGAGGAGGTGAGTTTACTTCAAATGAATTTGAAGTTTTTTAGAAAGATAATGGTATTAGGAGACATCTGTCAACCCCTAGGACCCCTCAGCAAAATTGGGTAGTGGAAAGAAATAATAGGATTGTGTAAGAGGTGTCTAGGGCAATGTTGAAAGATGTAGATCTGCCTAATATGTACTAGAAGGATGTAGTTCATACTGTTGTCTATTTAATTAACAAAGTGCAACTAAGGGTCAATAACACTAAGACCCCTTATGAGCTATGGTATGGAAGACCTCCACATTCAGATACTTCAAGATCTTTGGCAGCAAATGCTATATCAAAAGAGATGAAGAAGACCTAAGAAAGTTTGATCCAAGAAGTGATGAAGGAATCTTCCTTGGCTACTCAACTAGAAGCAAGGCTTATAGATGTTACAAAAAAAGGTTGGGAAAGATTATTGAAAGCACAAATGTTAAGGTGGATGAAGACTTGTATCAAATCTCACAAGAATTAGAGAACTCTAGATTTGACATCTTCCCTTGCATTGAAGAAGATGAAGAAGAAGTAAAAAAAGAAAAGGAACAAGAACCAGAGCAAGTACCTAAGTCTCGAGCAAAGTATGTTCAAAAGAATCACTTAGAAGATCAGATCATTGGAGATAAGAAGGAAGGTGTGTTGACAAGGAGAAAGTTTGCCAAGGTACATGAGCAAGTAAACTTGTGTTTGTTATCAAAAGTAGAACCTAAATCCTTTTCCAAGGCTAGCAAAGATGATGGATGGATAAAAGCCATGGAAGAAGAATTGGATCAGATTGAGAAGAATCAGACATGGGAATTGGTTCCCAGACTAGCAAATAAGAATGCTATAGGAGAAAAATGGGTGTTCCGAAACAAACTGAATGTGGAAGGTGAAGTTGTAAGGAACATGGCAAGATTGGTATGCAAAGGATACACAAAAGTTGAAGGTATTAATTTTGAGGAGACTTTTGCTCCATTAGCAAGGATGGAGGTAATCAGAATGTTCCTTGCTCTTGCAGCTCATACAAAATTCAAGGTATATTAGATGGATGTTAAGTCAACATTTCTGAATGGTGATATAGAGGAAGAGGTTTATATTGAACAACTAGATGGTTTCTGGATATCAGAAGATCTAGACATGGTGTGTAGACTCAAGAAGGCTTTGCATGGTCTTAAGAAAGCACCTAGAGCTTGGTATGCTAGGTTGAACAAGTACTTACTTTAGCAGGGCTTCAAGAAAGGTACTACAGATAGCAATCTTTACATCAAGGAAGAAGGAGACATGATATTGATAGTTAGAGTATATGTTGATGACATCATCTTTGGTGGAGATGATGATATGTGCAAGAGGTTTGCAAAGGAGATGCAAAAGGAATTTGAGATGTCTATGATTGGTAAAATGTCTTTCTTCCTTGGACTTCAAATTACTCAACTAGATGGTGGTATCTTTATTTCTCAAGCTAGGTATGTCAAAGAGTTGTTGAAGAAGTTTGGTATGGAGGATTCAAAACCAGTGAGCACTCCCATGGTCACTGGATGTCACTTGAGCAAAGATGATGAGTCTCCAGAGGTAGATCAGACTGTCTATAGATCTATGATTGGAGGACTTCTGTACTTGACTACTTCTAGACCTGATATTATGTTGTAGACACCTAAAAATGACCCTTCGCGTCGCATCACTTGCATTTCATCAAATTTGCCTAAATCACTTGCATACATTAATTCTTCCTCAATCATCTGCATTCAACATTAATTAAATAATCTAATTATTTAATTAATTTCGTCAAATTCATCAATTTTGTCTAATTTCCCTAAATCCCAACATTAATTAAATAAATTATATTTATTCAATTAATTTCATTAAATTCCTCTATATTCTTCCAAAAATTAAATACTTTTAATTATTTAATTAAATCATTATCTTCTTCCAATTCTTAAATCCACATTAACTAAATAAATCTAATTATTTAATTAATTCATCATTTATTTCCTCTTATCCAAAATTAAATAATTTTTAATTATTTAATTAATCAATTATTCCTCTAAATTTAAATAAATTTTTCAAATTTATTTAAGTTGACTCAATCTTCTAAAAATAAATAAAATCAATATTTTATTTATATATTTTATATTCCTCCATCATGCAAAATAAATTAAATGAATTTATTTGTTTAAATTATTTTCTATATTTAATCTTGTCTATTCTTCAACCATGCACAACTAATTAAATAAATTTATTTATTTAATTTGTTTTATCCTCCAATTCTTCCAAAAATATCATTTTCTTCTATGTGCACAATCAGTCTTATTTTTAGAACTTCAAAAAGCAAATCTAAAGTTAAGTTAATTGGCTTTAATCATTATTATTTTTATCATCAACTCATAAATTAGAAAAAAACATTCTAATTTATGAAATCAAATCCTATCTTTAGCCAAAAAGCAATTAATTCAATAAAAATAGCTTTAAAGCATGACACATGGTGTGTGCACATTCATCATGAGCTCTTAATTTATCTCGTCCATCCATTTCATTGATTTATCTCCACCGTTGATCGATCTTTCCCTGGAACCTATATATACCCCCTTCACTCTTTCACAAATCCTCTTCGATCATTTATTCTCAAGCATCCATATAGCGCATTGAGCATTCATTAGATCATTGAGCACATATCGTATCTTTGAGCACTTATCTACATCCACTTGTTAGAACCATGGGTATGAGACGTATTGAGCAATCCACATAAATCCAAGAGATCAATACAATCTAGGTGATAGCTTCTTTATTCGTAATTTGCATTATTCATTGATAAGCTTATCTCTTAGATTGATCTTTTGATGTTGTAGGATTGAGTTTATTATCATTGTTTTGATTTATCCTAAGCTTGATTTTACCTATACACATTCTGGTATTAAGACTTTCAATGAACTAGTGGAAGAATTTGCTACTTATTTCTCTTACAATAATGAACATGAGATTTCCATGACGGATTTGTGTAACAACAAACAACGAAATGGTGAAACCTTTACCTCCTTTGTACAAATATGGTGAAGTATGGCTAGCAAATTCCCCTTTCAAATACCTGAAAAGCAACTTGTTAGCATCTTTGTACAAAATTTTAACCCCGATCTTGGATTTCATTTACAAGTACAAAATGCTACCTCATTTGAGGAGATCATTCACAAAGGAACTAATATCGAAAAAAGACCTTATTGCAAAAGGTGTAGTCAAAATATTCAAGGAGACCAAAGACAACAATCCTCAACAACAATCAAATGACAAACCTAAATTTTGGAACAAAAACAAGAACATTGTAAATGATGGTGTTGTGGATTCTTTAACATGTCCAAACTCTCCAAATACCACTCAATCTATCAAAAGCAACCCCATCTACTCCTAGAGAACAACAACAACAACAACAAAACCAACAACAACAACAAGACTATCCTCCAAGACGTCATTTCACCCCTTTGGGCGAACCTATTGAATCTGTCTTCAAGATACTAATACAAAATGGACTTATCACGCTACCCAAAGCACGTCAATATGATGAACCTACTTTCAAACCAACATGGTAGAAAGATAATGAATATTGTGAATTCTATAGAACAAAAGGACACAAAACCTCATCTTGCATGAAACTAAAACACTTGATTCAAAACCTCATCAACAAAGGTGAAGTCATCTTTAACAAACCTCCTCAACATACATCAAACAAAGACCTCAATGTATACAAGGATCCATTCCCACAACATGGTAAAGGTCAAAATCCTAATAAAGGTAAGAGCGTTAACAAAGCCTCTTCTTCTTATGACTCCATTGTGGGCAATTTTGAGGAAAGTCAAATATCTACCCTTACCATTAAGAGAAAGAATCCTAAATGTGCTGTCACAACTCATCATGATCATTTTACCCTTCATGGTCCAACACCTAATCTTATAGTCAACTCTGATTATAACCTTGTTGAACATCTAGGGAAGACCCCCGCATAGATATCTATTTAGACCTTCTACAGTCATCTCCCACTCATGATAAAGTAGTGCTTGAAAAATCCTTACAGGAGTCATCCGTTCCCAACAATATAGCTTTCATGGATTTTCAAGCCATTATAGGTAATATTGCTTCACCATACAATGTGGTCTTTTTTGAAAAAGACCTCCTATCTCACAATCCATGTCATAATGATGCCCTCCACATTGAAGTCTTCATACACCAACATAAATTCAAATGCATACTTATAAATGGTGGTGCTAGTCTTAACATTTGTTCCCTCAAGTTGCTAAAGCAATTAAAGGATACTCTAAGGATCACATAGATGCAAATCACTCTATTATTGTCAAAGCATATGATGATGCCGAACGAAAGATAGATGGTGTGATACATTTGCCTATTCAAGTGGGCCCCGTCATGCTAGAAGCAAGATGCCAAGTCCTAGATATTGAGCTACCATATAATATTATCCTAGGACACGCATGGATTCATGCCATGAAAGTTGTGCCTTCAAGGTACCATCAATCCCTAAAGTTCCCATTCAATGGTACTGAAATCACTATCCACGAAGATCCTAATCCATTTGAATTTTGTTGCACCATGCAAGAACGTTACAAGAATAGTAACCAAGTACCCAACAATGATGCAGCCCAACCATCCCTGCTATATGTTGATCTAGATATCTTGCACAAAGCCTTTGCAGATATATCCAACCCCCTCCCAGAAATTAAAGCCCATATCAGAGACATGGGATTTCGTGAGTATGATATCTCAAAATCTTGTTGTGTGGGGAGGATGCCTCTTTCACCAAAATCCTACGACAAACCTCCCATTGCTAAAGTTACCAAAAATCTCAAAATAGCATCTCTTCTCATCAAGTTTACCAATGGGCGCTTGTTAGAAGAAGAAACTATTGAAGAAATATCTTCTTGGATCTATAAAGAGAAAGAACTAGTCACACTACCTATCAATAAGTATGGTAATGGCCTTAGAATTGTCAAATATATGGGCTATAAAGGCAAAGGTGGCCTAGGAAAGAATGGTCAAGGTCAAATGGAACCAATTATTGTGACTAAGAAATACAAGCAACAAGGGTTAGGATATGGTAAGGAGGTACCACAAGCCTCAGACATCAAGTTTATTCTCAACGAGGTAGCAAAAGCTTGGCCTACAGATTCAATCTCTAAAGAGGATACCATTGAGGACTCTTCCCTATACATCACAGACTTATTACAAGAAACCTCAATATTTATGATATCACCCATCTCCCTCACTTCAACCACAAAAACCTAGAATCTATCCCTCATTTACCCGGAACTCATTGATTGGGACCAATAAGAGGCTTCCATTCTGGACATCTTTCAGAATGATCCAAAATTTAAAAAAAAAATAAAAAAAATAGAAAAATCCAAAAATAATTCATCCTCTGGTGAAAACCTGGTAAATAGGTGCCTTGGATAAGTACCATAGTGAAAACTTGGTAAACAGGCTCTATGCGTAGAGTTAGCATCCACCATCGATTAAGTCGTGCATCCATCTCATCCATATCAATCCATAATAAACTCATTGACCTTTGCATTTCCATTACCCTATCTATTTTGGCTTGGAAATCATCAGTGTTAGCTATCCATAAGTTAGTTCATCCTATGTTAGTTATCCATTAAGAGTCAGTTCATCCTATGTCAATACATCCTATGTTAGTTCCTCTATAGTTAGTTCATCGATAGTCAATATATCCATCGTCATCCATAGTCAATATATCCATCATCATCCATAATAAAACCTCTACCTAAATAGGGGCAACTTTTTCCTTAACCTAGGTCTAGGAATGGATCCTTATTCGAGGTATGACAACATCATCCACCACATTTCATCTTATCCTACATCATCAAATCACCTAGAACTACATATGATCATCTCATCTTAGTCTTAATGTACCTTGATCCCATGGATATGGGTATGTAGGCAGTTTGGAATATGAAGGAAATATCTAGTACTCAGGTACATAAGACATCATCATTTCCCCTAACCATTCTCATCACATTTCACCCATCTCATCACTACCTAGAACTACATATTATCATAATCATCTTTCATCACAATGTGCTTTGATCCCATGGATACAGGGTATTTAGGAAGTCTAGAATATGAAGGAAGTATCTAGTACTCAAGCACATATGATCCATCATTCTTCATCCCAATCCATTCAACACTTTCACCTTTATTTTCTTTCATTTATCACAATCCATCCATCCACCTAGACTTGACTAATGCAAGCAGAAAATGAACTATGCATCCTTTAAAAGATAAAATACTTATCCAAACCCAAATCAAAACGACTACTCATAAAGCTATATGTTGTCCCTCATTTCCGCTTGCCACATTTGCTATATTCAATCCATCTATCTTAGATCAGACCAACAACCTTTACAGATATATATTTCCTACAACAAGGCTTTATCTATCTATCTACCTAGAGCAACCTCTTTGGCAAGAGAATATGATGGCTATGTGTTTACTTTGTAAGTTAGTCAATTTTCTTTTTGGTTTATCTTTTGTCCCTTTCTATTTACCTATTCAAGACTGCCTTGATTTATCTATATCTTGGTATGTTATGATGCAACATGGATTGGGCATAGTCATTGCTTTTGTATGCTGTGTTTGTGGGATGTTCTTATCATCTTACTAGGGCTAATATTTATCTTGTACGTGTGTTACAACCTAGCATCTTACATGTTAATATACTTTTTGCATTTATGTATTAAGTTTATTATGTGTTCAAGACTATGGCTCATTCACATGTGTGTGTTACAACCTAGCATCTTACATATTAATAGTCTTTTGCATTTATGTATTAAGATTATTTTATGTTCAAGACTATGGCTCATTCACATATCCAACAAGGTTATATTATGTTTAGTAGATATAAGTTCAATCCATTTTCTTGCAGAGTCAACATCCTTGCACCGAATATATCAGTACCTTGGTCTTATATACCTTGGTTGCATAACTATCCATGTGCAATATTAAAATCTAGGATTGCTCTTTATAAATAATTGTGTAACCATTGCAACAAGTTATCCATTTATCCATCCATACATCCAAAATCACAATATAGTTTTCATACAAAGATCGATCAATAATATATCATTTTCTATCTATTATATTCTATTCTATCTTATTTTCTTCTATCTATCATCAAGGTCTTCCACATACCTGCAAAACCATATGTTAGACATTTCATCCATACATCTATAAGCATACACATCATCATGTAAACCCATAATCATAACATAATGTCATCACAATCCATACATCTATAAGCATAAGTATCATCAAGTGACTCCATAATCATAAGTACAACATCATCATATCCATAGCATATAGAAATACATCACCATAAGCATGAACATCCATAAACATCATCATACATCATAAAGATCATCACATATATCATATATCATCAAGGTCACCAAAAGAATACAAATGTCCATATATACATCATGTACATAAAAAAATGAATTATATATACAACATGGCTATCATGAGCCTCAAAATGTACATAGGATGCTCGCAGGCATTGTAATCAAAATACATAGCTGATACATATGATACAATATACATCTGGTACAATATATACAAGCATGCTCTAGTGTGAGCCATGCATTGAGTTCCCAGCTTGCTGAGACCCCTGTGCTCCACTTGCACTTGGTGAAGGTCCTCTGGCTGGTCCCCCTCCATGTGAATGAAGGGGAGGACCCATGACAGATGAACCTAATCTCCTCGTCCTCCGTGAAGAGGAGGCCCCTGACCTTGACCTGCTCCTATAACTGGGTTATCTCTGATTTGGTGGTACAACCCTGAAGTACAAACCTCTGTAATACTCTGTCTCATAGCCTGCGGATGCCAACTCATCCTGTACCTGGGTCAACTCCAAGGCTAGTATCACTATGGCCTGGTCTATCCCTAGTACCCTCCTTGCTGTGTCTCTCTCGTAAGTCAATCTCTGCACTAGGGCCTCAGCTGATAACCTCGCCTGAATGGTGGCATCCCTCTTTGTTGTAACCTAGGCTAAGGCACCATCATCTATGGGTGGTGGAGGTGGTGGTGGTTGTACTACTACTTCTATTGTGTGTGCATGTATCTGTGCTTGCGCCTTTGCCTGTCAAGCATCCTGCCTAGCCCTATCTCTTTCTCTCCTCATCCTGACAAATCAGAGCTCTATATGAGTCCTCCTCGCGGTCTCATCATGTAGCAATCTCTGTGTCCTCTCCAATGTTGTCTCAGCCTCAAGCACTAGCTGCCTCTACCCTACATCCACCATCTCCTCATCTCCATCTCCCTGTCTCTATCCTCTACCTTTCCCTCTAGCCTCCCTATGTGTCCTACCCTCCTATCCCAGCCCTGCAAGATCTACAGCTACACCTAGTACACTAAGACCTATAAATCGTACTGGTCGGTGTTGTGCCTAGTAGGCATCGTACTCTGACATAGTCCTAGGGTCCACCTCCCCTAGAATCCAATCCCACATAATTGGGACCAATCCCCGTACTGTTGCTAAAGATGTCACCCCGACAATCTCAGGGCCCCAATCACTGATCTCTCTTTGCAAACACGCATGCATCACGTCTCCCATTGGCTCTCCTTGGGGCAGTCCAAACTGCTATAACACCCTCTTAGGTAAGTAGTGCTTAATCATGTCTATGATCTGTCTAAACAAATATCTAGCCTGCCAGTAGTATACCAGCTACTTGGTGTCATCATCCCACATCTCGCAATCCCTCCATGGTCTCCAAATGAACATATCCATCTCATCAATCTGGCGTTTCTAGAATGTAATAGCTCCCACTCGCCTCTGTGTAAGTGCCCCCTCATAAAGAAACACATAGAGCTCCCCGTCCTCTTGGTGATAGGGAGAGATAGCCCTCATGACTGGGATATGCTCCCAAGCCCACACGTGAAGAAGATTAACCCCTGCAGATAGACTTCCCCCATCTCTATATGCATAGTCGTGAAGATCATGATATAGTTGTCCAAGAACACATGGCCCCTAGGCATATCTAATGCCATGCATGAACATCCCTAATAATACTATGCCCCATCTAGTTGATAACCCTATGGAACATTGGTCAGGACATAAGAAGCCTCCGATCAGAGCTACAACAATCCATTGGATCCTATCGCAGAGGCTCGATACTCAACTCCAACTGATCTCAAAAAATTGTACACCAAGGTCATCCATGCAGAACACCTCTCTCAAGCTGTCCTCATCCCTCTTAGTGTCATAATCCACGCAGGCTCCATCAATTAGTATCCTTAGGATGCACCATACATCCTCCAAAGCTACTATTGCCTCGCCAATCGGGAAGTGGAAAGAAGAGGTCTCACTGTGCCACCTCTCGACCAAAGCAGTGATCAAGGCTAGATTAGCCCTAGAATCGGTGTAAGACGAGCAGTATGCCAAAGTACCATAACCTCTAGGAAGACCTCCTCCTCCCAACCAAGCTGGACCACCTAGTCAACATTTACAAAATGCCTCACTCTCAACTACAGTAGCAATAAAATAACCTGCATCAACATGATCAACTGTGTTAACCTTTGAAAAACTACTTGCAAACATATCACATCCTAGTCAAAACCTAGTCAATCACAGTCTACACTAAGTCAAACATGGCATAACCCTAGTCAACCTAGCTAGAATCAAGTCAAACCTAGTAAAAATGGGGCAAACTCCTAAAAAACCAAAAGCGCCTAATTGTTAGCCACTAGCACTTGACTGTTACTATATGCGCTGGATTGTTTATCGTATACACTTTATACAAAACCAAATGCACTTGACTGTGCTCCATTTGCACTTTTTCAATGCCAAAAGTGCTTAACTACACACCATTAGCGTGTTTTTCATGCGCCAAAGGCGCTTCGAAAAACCCCATTTGCGCTTCGAACCTACAAATATTCCTAGGCAGCCAAAAGCACTTAAAATGACAGCATATGCGCATTTTTTCTCCATATGCGTGTCAATTCATGCCATATGTGCCTAATTCCTAACGACGTGCTTTTGACCAAAAATCTAAAAGCCCTAATAAATGCAATCAAAAGCAAGTTTTTAGATACTTATCATTGCATCCACTCGCACAGGTCTCCCATATGTTCACACACACTCACCTCAGTTTCTATCCATTGGAATCGACATCTTTATAACTGTCTAAGCTCCTCTAAGCACAACTCTCTCAACTAAGCACTAGACAACTAGGAGCTCTGATCTATGTGAACTAGGAGTGCACAAATGAACTAAGAGGGACCCTTGGGCCCTATTTATATTATCCTAACCTTAATTCTTCCCACCCCTTCTCCCATTTTTCTTGTCTTAGCCTATTTTCTTCATTATGTCAACCTCCATTTATCCAATCTCGACCTTTTCAACCTATTTTTTCTGTCGTGTCACTATCCTTTCTTCTAATCACAAGTCAACCCAGTCCTTCTGTCACTTCCTTGTCTTTCCTCTCGAGGGGGCATCCTATGCCAGCTACACTGGGGCATGATTGTATCATTTTTTTATCACTATTTTCTTTGAGACAATGCTATAAACCACATTGTATCAAAGAGGGGCAAAATGTAGACACCTAAAAATGACCCTTCGCGTCGCATCATTTGCATTTCATCAAATTCACCTAAATCACTTGCATAGATTAATTCTTCCTAAATCATCTGCATTCAATGTTAATTAAGTAATCTAATTATTTAATTAATTTCGTCAAATTCATCAATTTTGTCTAATTTCCCTAAATTCTAACATTAATTGAATAAATTATATTTATTTAATTAATTTCATTAAATTCCTCTATATTCTTCCAAAAATTAAATAATTTTAATTATTTAATTAAATCATTATCTTCTTCCAATTCTTAAATCCACATTAATTAAATAAATCTAATTATTTAATTAATCAATTATTCCTCTAAAGTTAAATAAATTGCTCAAATTTATTTAAGTTGACTCAATCTTCTAAAAATAAATAAAATCAATATTTTATTTATATCTTTTATATTCCTCCATCATGGAAAATAAATTAAATGAATTTATTTGTTTAAATTATTTTCTATATTGAATCTTGTTTATTCTTCAACCATGCACAACTAATTAAATAAATTTATTTATTTAATTTTATTATGCTCCAATTCTTCCAAAAATATCATTTTCTTCTATGTGCACAATCAGTCTTATTTTTAGAACTTCAAAAAGAAAATCTAAAGTTGAGTTAATTAGCTTTAATCATTAGTATTTTATCATCAACTCATAAATTAGAAAAAAACATTCTAATTTATTAAATCAAATCCTATCTTTAGCCAAAAAACAATTAATTCAATAAAATTAACTTTAAAGCATGACACATGGCGTGTGCACATTCATCATGAGCTCTTAATTTATCTCGTCCATCCATTTCATTGTTTTATATTCACCGTTGATTGATCTTTCCCTAGAGCCTATATATACCCCCTTCACTCTTTCACAAATCCTCTTCGATCATTTATTCTCAGGCATCCATATAGTGCATTGAGCATTCATCATATTATTGAGCACATATCGTATCTTTGAGCACTTATCTACATCCACTTATTGCAACCATGGGTACGCGACGTATTGAGCAATCCACATAAATCCAAGAGATCAATACAATCTAGGTGATAGCTTCTTTGTTCATAATTTGCATTATTCATTAATTTGGTTATCTCTTAGATCGATCTTTTGATGTTATAGGATTGAGTTTATTATCATTCTTTTGATTTATCCTAATCTCGATTTTACCTATACACATATGCATGTAGTATGTGTGGTTGCCAGATATCAAGCTAATCCCAAAACACATGAGAAGGTATTGAAAAGGATATTTAGATACTTGAAAGGAACTTCGAATTATGGCCTATGGTATCCAAGAGGTAATGACTTTGACTTAAATTCCTACACTAATGCTAATTAGGCAGGTTGTATTGATGATAGAAGTACAAGTGGAGGTGCTTTCTTCTTAGGAAGCAGACTGGTTTCATGGCAGAGCCAGAAGCAAGATTCAATGTCCATATCTACTATAGAGGCAGAGTATATAGCAGCAACATCCTACTGTACACAAGTATTGTGGATGAAGCAAAACCTAAAGGATATCAAGGTGTTGTATGATGAGCCCATTCCTATTTTGTGTGACAATACAAGTTCTATTAATATTTCCAAAAAACCAGTGATGCATTATAGAACCAAGCATATAGCAATCAGGTATCACTTTTTGAGAGAGAAGGTGGCAGATAAGGAAGTTAAGTTGGAATATGTTCCAACATAGGATCAGATAGCAGCCATTTTCACAAAGGCTCTTGCAAAGGATACTTTTAAAGATCTTTGGCAGAGGTTAGGGGTAATTGCCCCTCCTTCTTGCTAAATGGATAGTGATACATCTATCTAGGGGGAGTTCATGTTATATCTTGTTCTTGGACTGATGGTGGCTACCTCTCAGGGGGGAGCAGGTAGTGGTTGTTGGTGATAGGGGGAGTTGCTTTGCTACAAGAAGTCATGCCCTAAGGAAAAATGTGCAAGCATGTGGTCTCTGATGAGCAGGTAGTAGTTGCCTTTTTCCCTTGATGTCAAAGGGGGAGAGAAGCATAGATATGTTGCCATCAATGCCAAAGGGGGAGATTGTTACACATATGGTTCCTAGGGTTGTCATTGATGTCAACATTTTCATTAGGTTGTCATTGATGTAAACACTATCATGGTGGTGTGATGGTGTTCATGGTTGGATTTCTTGTCCCATCCAACAAGAGAAGATACAGTTCACGGTTGGATGTCATGTCCCATCCAACAAGAGAAGAAGATACATTTCATGGTTGGATGTCATGTCCCATCCAACAAGAGAAGAGAGAAGATATAGTTCATATTAATATGGGGATTAGAAGCATGAAGATGATTAGTTGTATTATTGATGTTGTTGATGACTTGAAGTATTAATGTTCCAAAATCTATGATGATTGGATTACCGGAAGAGTGTTTTGTTGTTGACTAGTTGAAGACAGTATTGTCTCTATGAAGGTGTTCTATGTAGAACAGTGGAATGCTCTGCATTCCTTCACATTTGTAGATATGGCCATGCGGTTTTGGAACTATGTTTAGGATGTAGTGAAGGTGATAATTCAAATTTTTTAGATCATTTATCCTTCTGCTGTGAAAATTATGCATGATAGAGTACCAGCATGTGTTCTGGAAGAGTAAGCTAGTGTTGAAGGCGTGTTGGAATGCTCTGCATTCCTCTAGAAATGAATGATTGCCCATGTAGTTTTTAGGACATTTTTATGGATGTGTATTACATGTTTCCTTGCATTTTCAAGGTCCTTAGTGGTCCACAGCTCAGTTTTTCAAATAACATGTTGCAGTGTGTTCTGGATGATATATTGTTCTCAAAATTCATGATTGAAGTTGTGTGATACAATTATTTGATGTGTGGAGGTAAAGGAATGTTTGGGGATGTTGTATGAGTTCTATAGACTCAACTTAAAAAGTTTCATGAAGATCTTTCTTGTTCCAAGTACCGCACAATGTTTTCAAGTTGATGTGGTTGTTATGCTTCAAGGTTCATATGTTTTTGGTTAAAGCTATCCTATTTTCAAATGAACAGAGTTTGCAGATGTAATTACTTGGTGTTTGAATCTGTGAAGGATGTTTTGGACCTAGTTAAGCAAGTGTCAGTGTCTGCAAGGCATGGATCTTCCGTTGGTGCAACATGTGGTTTCACTTAGGACCTATCTTCTACACGTTTCATGTTGTGTGTTGTCTGACCAACTTGTAAATGTATTTTTCATGTTGAATCTGGGTAACAAGCAATGTAATCAATTTAATATATTGTATAAATTATAAATCAAATTGAGTGAGGTGAGGTGTGATTGCAATTTGATTGATAAGGTTCGTAAGCAAGATAAGGAGTAGAATGGATGCATTTTGATGTGTGACTGAAGGAGAAAGAGTAGAAGTTGTAGATGTTGTCCTGATTCATCTTGAAGACATATTTGTGATAGTGATCAAGTGTAGAGTGTGCCTAACTGATCTGATCATCAAAAGAAAGTGTGAGAATGCATAATTGCAATCATCAAAGGTGTGAGTTTTAATGTCAGTTTTCAGATAGTAGAAAGACTGTCATACTGTAATCTTTTGTAAATGTGTTCTCAATTCAGGGAGTAGAAGCTTCCTTGGGAGTGACCCTAAAACAAAGTCTTCAAGGAATAGAAGCTTCCTTGGGAGTGACCCTAAATCAAAGTTTTCAAGGAGTAGTAGGTTCCTTGGGTTGTAGCCCTAAAACAAAGTTGGTATTTGAGCTTCATATATTGTGAGTTAATCCTCACCGTGGTTTTTCCCTTCTTGGGTTTTCCATGTATATCTAGTGTTACGTGTTGATGTTCATTATGTTAATCTTTCATTCTTATGTTAATTTTGTGATGCTTAAGTTTTAAATCTACTCCAGATAAGTTGAAGTTGTTAAAATTGAAGATTGGTTAGATATTGATTCACCCCCCCTCTCAGTATCCTTGTGTATCCAACACAACGGACTCTATCTCAAAAAGACTTGATAGATTTCTTATCTCTAATTTTTGGGTTGGTAGAAATTGGATTTCATTCTCAAAAATTTTAGGGTAGAAAAGGCCTGATCATTGGCCCATCAAATTCTACTCCTTAATGTTTTCATCTCCAAAAAGTCCTCCTTTCAAATTCCAACTTATGTGTCTGTGAGACTCTAATCTACATAAGCTTATGGAAGGATGGTGGATGGAATGGAAACTAACATTTGGTACAATTGTGCATTACTTTTTCAAGAGGCTACAGTTTGTTGAACTTCAGTGTAAGAAGTGGAACAAAATCTCTTTTGGAAATCTCTTTCAAATGAAGACTTACCTTCAAGATAAGTTGGAGAGAATTACCTTTTAGATCAAGGATGAAGGCATGACTGAAGAGCTATTATGGGAAGAATCTTTCTTCTCTAAGCAATTTTTAGAATGGGAGATTCGAGAGGAGATCTTTTGGAAACAAAAATCTTAGATTGACTGGCTACAAGAAGGTGATTAAAATACTACTCTTTTCATAATTTATGAAGGATCATAGAAGTGGTAATGAAATTTTTTCTCTTACATCAGGTCAGGGGCAACAATTGACTTCTTTTCAAAATATCTCCAAGGAAGTTGTTAGACACTTTTCCTTATTATTTACCGAGTAGAGTCCTTAAGAGGCAAAAAAAGAGAGATTCATTCTTGATTGTATTCCTCCCTTGGTTTCAAAGGACTCTATTAATTTTCTCTTAGAGGCCATCTCAATGGAGGAGATTGATTCAATTGTGTTCCAGATGAAAGGGGTAAATCTCCTGGTCTAGATGGTTTTTGAATTGAAATTTTCTAGGAAATCTAGGATATTTTAAAGTTAGACCTTTTAGAGGTTGTACAGGAGTCCCAATCTAACAAGCAAAGGCTAAAAGCCATCAATTCTACATTTTTTTCTCTTATTCCCAAAAAAGAGGGAGCTTCTTCTTTGGATTTATTTCACCCTATTTCTTTATGTAATGTGACTTACAAGATAATCACCAAGATTATTGTAGATCATTTAAAGAAGTGTTTGGTCTCGTTGATCTCTCCTCAGCAAGGGGGTTTTATGAAAGGGTGCCAAATCTTAGATGGGATTGTTGTGGTAGTTGAAGCTATTCATTCTATGTCCATCTCTAAGGAAAAATCACGTTCATCAATCTTGATATGTGTAGAGTAAAATACTCTACATTTTGTTTTTGAGTTTCAGTTGCGTGAGTTCCATTTTTGTCTCTACGTGTTTCAGTTTTGACAGTGAGGATTTTGATATAGAGCGCAGGCGTGCGGGTTTTATTTTGTAAATTTTGCCTAAGTCCCAAAGTGTAGCGGAAGCCACCAAGTGTTAGCAGCTGGGACACATTATAAAGTTTCTCAAAGTGGTACGGATAGTGCCACGTATCTTTTGCATTGAGGTGGAGATTGCCAAGTGTCGGCATCCGTTTCTGTTTCTCTAAGTTTCAAAAACCCCTTTAATGTTTCTCAGATGTGGCGGGTCCCTATTTCAAAGTTTCAGTGAGGGCAGAAGGCACCAAGTGGCAGCTGCGGAGGGTTTCAATAATGTTTCTCTAAGTAATGTGGATAGTGCCGCGTGTCTCATATAATACCAGCGGAGTGTGCCAAGTGTCGACATCTGCAGGTTCTCTTTTGTTTCATCGATAAGTAAAGATAGTGGTGGACCCCCGGTAAAGTTTCTAGAATAAGGCGGAGCACGACAAGTGTCATCGTCTGCGTGAGTTTGAGTGAGTCTCAAATATTTCTATAAAGTTTCTAAAGCTCAACGGAAGCCACCATGTGTCATCTTCCGCAGGACTCCCTAAAAGGTATCTACAGTTTCTTTGAATAAAGCGGAAGCTACCACGTATCACTTAAGAATTGCAGCGGAAAGCGCCACCTATTCCTGTTTCTTTTTGAAGCTGCTCGAGCACGGGGTATGGTGGGTCCCATTTTTTTGGCAAGTGATTAAAGGCTCGAGGCAGTGGACCATGACAGATGTCAACGGTGGAGCATTCCTAATATAAAGGCACAGTAAAGACACAAATAAAGCAGACACCGCCATGTATCTTTTTGCAAAGGCCGCGGATGCTGCCAAGTGTCATTTTCTGGTGCCCTTTGAATAATGAGACAGTTTCTAAAGTGAAGCAAGCGGAAGGTGCCATCTGTCTCAGGGGTTTTTTTGTTTTTGAATGCAGTGGAGAGTGCCACGTGCTAAGTTCCTGTTCTTTCCAGAAAGATGAAGGAGTTTCAAGTAAAGGGCACGGATGCGTGCCATTTATTTCAAGGGTTTATAGTCGCAAAGACCCGTGGACACTGCCAGGTGTCCTCGCCCATTTCACAGAGGGGAGTGTCACATGTATTTGTTTTAGCCAATGAATTTGCCGAGAATCTAACCGTTTCAGATTTGAAAAATATTTTCTGTCAGACACTTCGTTAAGTTCCAGCTCGGTTAGGCCATTGGGATTTGATCGTGCAGGCAATCTTGAGCTAGTTCTATGCTATAAATATGGGTTCAGATCGCAGTTTAAAGAAGAGATATAATATAGGAGATATAGAGATTTTTCTGCATCACAGATTGTTATCAGAGATTTAAGAGAAGTTCGAAGATCTTTTGTAGTGGCTAGTGATATCATTTGCCTTTGTTCTGTTTTCTTGATTTAGAAAGTTTGTATAACTGTGCATACATCAGTGCCTTTTATGTGACTGGAAAATTAAAAAGAAGACTGAGTTTTGTGCCTTTGCTGATATTTTCTATGTTATTGCAAAATCTTCTAAGTTGTGAGCCTTTGATTCTATTTGCTTTTCATCTTTTACATTGATCATGCATTATTTGTTCTTTAATGTAACTAAATCCTGAAGGTAGCTTCATTGTGCTTAGTGTTGAGAAACAAAATCACATTCAAGTGCATCGCCATAGTTTAGTTTTCTTTTCAGTTGCATTTGTGATTCTGTTTAATTCTATCCCTTTTCCCAAAACACATTTGAGATAAAGAAGAGCCAGCTTCTTTAAAATTTGGAGGTCGTTTCAGGTCGCAAGTCCCACATACCTAAAACTTCCCATGTTGGTGTTGGAAAGAGCACAATTCTAAGCATCAACAGTTTTTGGCATGCCCGGTGGGACAATTCTTGAAGTTCCTTTCAAGACTGTATGAACCAGAGAGCTACAGGGAGTCAGAGTTATGGACCAGTAACAAGGGCTCAATCTGCTGTGAACCCATGTATTCTTTTATCACCATTGATAACTAATTCAAGAAGAAGGGTCAATCGGTTTACAGCAACACCAAGAGCAAATATGGGAGCACCTATAGCCCCAAGGAATTATGCAAATTGGAACACTGCAGTGCTCTGATCCTCCCAGTACCACCAGCCACTTGGGATCCTATTCCAGCAAATGCCCTGAAGGCTCTGCCTAAGTTCAATGGGGAAGATTTCAAAACACCTGAAGAACATTTACAGGATGTATCTGATGTCTGTGCAATACATGTGATCACACAGCAGAATGTGGCTATAAGATTGTTAGCAGCTTCTTTTAAGGGGAAGGCTCTAGACTGGTACAGATCTTTGACCCCAAATACAATATCTACATGGGACCAGCTGGGAGATGCTTTCTTTGCAAGATTTAAAGAAAAGGGTGATAAATCTTCTTTGTTACAACAATTGATTACTATCAAAAGGGCACCACAAGAAGCAATGACTGATTTCAATTCAAGGTTTCAAAAGACTTGGGAAAGAATTCCTGCTACAGCAAGACCATTACCAGGTATGGCTATAGTGTTTTATCTTAAAACCCTAAATTTAGATATATCAGTAATGATTCAGTCACTTGGAGTTCAGACCCTGCCAGAAGCCTATGACTATGTAGTCAAAGCTGAAAACAACTTAATAAATGCTAGAAAGTTGCCCCCAAGGCCTCCCATGCCCATGTTTCCAGAGATTACCTTACCCTTGCCTCAAGAACCCCCAAATCCCATAGTCCCACCTGTGCCTATGTATACATTTCCTCAACAACCTGCTAAAGCAGCTGTCCCTATCCAGTCATCTGAGATGGATGATGTCAAGAACATATTAAGGACATTTTCTAATGAGATAATTAACCTAAAAAGACAGCAAAATCCTTATCCTAAGCCCCAATATCAAGGTTACCAAGGGAATAGACCTTCCTTTCAGCCAAATCAATACCAAGGCCCTTAGAGACAGGCTAATCCTCAGCCATCAAACCAATTAGTTACAGTTCCTACACCCTTGCAGACTGTTCCTCCCAATCTAAATAGAGAGATTGTCCCAGGGCAGAATAATTATGTAGATGGCACCAATGCCTAGTGTTTCCCTTGTAATAATGCACATATGCCCAGAGATTGTCCTAGGGGTAATGTACAGAAAAAGATAGCAGAGCAAAGAAGAGTAGATGGACAATTTGCAGATACTTCAGACACTCAGTCCTACCAATCTCCTAGTATGCAAAATTCAGTCCTGGTGGCTCAGATGCAAGGGATGTCCTTACAACAAGAAGAAGAAATAGCCCCTGAGCATGCTTTGTTTTCATGGATTGAGGATGAAGAATCAGTATTCTTGAATGGAGCTTCTACTTCCAAGAAGCCATTGGTATAATCAGATTACTACACCAGAGCCAAGAGAAGGATGATGGAACAACTTGAAGTCACAAATAAGGAAATTATAGGGATGTCTCCATTTCAAGATCATCAAAACATAGCTGTTAGACAAGAAATACCTCAGCCAGTGCATAACCAAGTAGTTTCTAGACAAGTTCAAGAAAAAGCAAGGTACCCTTATTATCCAAGAACCCAAACACTAGGACCTGTGAATGTGGTGGATCAGCTGAAAAGGACTCCAGTACACGTGTCAATATGGGACATGTTAGCTATCCCTGAGCAAAAGACACTGTTGCAAGAAGCTCTACAGGGCCAAGCAGTGCCTAAACATACTGTTACCAAAGGAGGACCTGCTGATAAGGAAAAGCTCAAGGATACTGTTCCTCTACAGACAACAGCCCTTTTGAACAATGCACTAGATGTAAGCAAATCCAAACTAGAGCCCTTCTATTTGACTTTGATAGTTGGAAAGAAACTGTTACATAATGCAATGATAGACTCAGGGGCTAGTACTACAGTAATGCCTAAACAGATAGCAGATGCTTTAAAGATAAAGTATGAGCCACTTACTAAGGGAGTTATGCAGCTGGATGGGAAATCAGTGCAAACAATAGGAAAAATTAAACAACTCCCATTGCAATTGTATGCTTGCCCTAATATAATTGTCAATCAGGATGTTGTAGTCATAGATATACCCCCTGTATTTGGCCTATGTTTATCCAGAGATTTCACAGCCAAGATAGGAGGTTATATGTCAGTTGATTGGTCTCACCTCATCCTAAGAACCAAGTATGGTATGAAAATGAAAATACTATCTGAGTAATTATCCAAAGATCACATCACAAATGAACCAACCCCAAAATTAGAGGCAACTCATGCAATGCTAAATAAAGAGGAAAAGGTCTTTGTTGAAGAGATAGGTGATTGGACTGAGCATAATCAAGAGGAAGAAAATAACCAGCTATTAACCATGATGGAAAGTGACCCATATGGAAATTATGACTCTATTGGTTTGGGCACTTATGTCATATTTGATGAAGACCATGAAATCCCAAATGTTTTAAGGGGAGAAACACCAAAGACTCAAGAATCTGAAAATGACTCAGAAATCTGGACCCTAAATTTTGATGGGGCTAGAAGTAAAAATGGGGCTGGGGCAGGAATTTGTCTTGTTGCTCCAAATGGTGAGAAAATTTTAAGAGTTATCCGTTTCCAATTTACCTATACTAATAATGATGCTAAATATGAATCCTTAGTACATGGGCTCATGCTAGCCAAGAAAAAAGGAGTAAAGAATCTAATAGTCAAAGGAGATTTAGAGCTAGTGGTGAAACAAATCAGAGAAAAGGCAGTAGCCAAAAATGTAAGGATGAGGTCCTATAGACACAGAATTTGGGACCTAATAGATGATTTTGAAGCTTTCAATATTGAAGTAGTTCCTAGAGCTCAAAATTCTGAAGCAGACAGGATGGCACATATTGGCTCACAGTTTGACCCAACAACTGATCTATTAGTAAATAATGAGTCAGTCAAAGTCATAGTAAGGCCAACTATCCCAGACAATGATGAAAATTGGCAAGTCTTTGAAAATGATTTTCAGGTACTCTCATTTTTGCAACAGTCAGGGGAGTTTGCTAAACAATTGCAACCCAAAATTGAAGAATCTTATGGAGACCAAATTACAAGTGAGTGAAGGGAGAAAACTAAAGATTGGAAACTCCACAACCCAACAGGAAAGGGAAAGACTAATTGACTTGTGTGAAAGATATGACAGAGTAATCGCCTGGACCTATGAAGACCTTCATGGCTATAACAGAGACATCATTCAGCACACCATAGAACTAACTAAAGGATCTAAGCCAGACAGACAAAAATAGAGGCCAGTTAATCCAAGGATTGAACCTCTAATGGTGGATGAGTTGCAGAAACTCTTAGAATCTAAAATAATTTTTCCAATCAAACACTCAACCTGGGTATCCAATCTAGTACCAGTCAGAAAAAAGAATGGTGATATAAGGCTCTATGTGGATTTCAGAGACCTAAATAGAGCATCTCTAAAAGATCACTATCCCCTCCCCTCTATGGAACAAATTTTACAGACTGTGGCTGGATCAGAGAGATTTTCCTTGCTAGATGGTTTCTCTGGATACAATCAGATTTGGTTGGCTGATGAAGACCAACACAAGACTGCATTTACTACCAAGTGGGGAACGTTTGCATATGCCAAGATGCCATTTGGCTTATCAAATACTAGGGCCACTTTTCAAAGAGCAATGGATGTAGCATTTGGAGAACTCATAAACAAAATCATTCTGATTTATCTTGATGATCTCACTATTTTTTCCAAGAATGCTGTTGACCATTTTGATCATCTAGAATCTATTTTTAAGAAGTGTCAAGAGTTTGGAATATCCTTGAATCCCAAGAACTGCATCTTTGCAGTACCTCAAGGCAAATTACTGGGACATATAGTGTCCAAAGAAGGGGTCTCTATAGATCCAGAGAGAGTCACAGCCATAATGAACTTGTCCCTGCTAGTAAACAAGAAGGCAGTTTAGTCCTTTTTGGGAAAGATTAATTTTGTCAGTCGGTTCATATCAAACTTTGCATGCCTAATAAGACCAGTAACACTCTTGTTGAAGAAAGACCTAGTGTTCAAGTGGACTACAGAAGGGAGACAGGCTTTTGAGGAGGTCAAGAAAGCAATTTCAACAGCCCCAGTACTTAAGAATCCAGATTTCTCTAAGTCTTTTATAATGTATGTCTATGGAGGAGAATTCAGTGTTGCTACTGTCCTAACACAAAAAGATGATCAACAAGAGGGAGAACATCCAATAGCCTTTTTCTCAAGAACTCTTAGGGAGTATGAAGCCAGATACAACTTTTGGAGAAACAGGCATATGCTATGGTAAAAGCCCTCAAGAAATTTAGGCATATGGTGACATGAAATAAGATTCTGATACTTGTGGCTCATCATAGTGTCAGAGAATACATTATGGAAGGTGAAATCACTAAAAAAAGAGCAAACTGGATAACAAAGATCCTTGAGTATGATGTAGAGGTCAGACCCACTAAGCTGGTCAGAGGTAGGGGGTTGTGCCAATACATGGTTCAAGATATGGAAAAAATGATAACTAAAGAAACAGAAAAGGAAAATGTATTGAGGATACAAGAAATTGATCAGAATTCTTGGGTCACAAATAGAATTTAGTTTATGAAACATGGGATTTTCCCAAAAGAACTCTCTCAGGATAAGAGGAGATATTATAGGCAGCAAGGGGTTCATTTTGTTTTAATTGACCAAGTTCTTTTCAGAAGAAATACTAATGGCATACTTTTAAGATGCATAGAGAAACGTGAAGCCCAAAGAATACTGCATGAAATGCACCACGGAGTGTCAGGTGGACATTTTTCTGCAAGAACCACAGCTATAAAGATAAGTCAGGTAGGTTACTTCTGGCCCACTTTATTCACAAACTATTATCAACTGGTCAAAGAATGCCAATCTTGTCAGTATTATGTAGGGAAGAGAAGGAATGTAGCAATGCCCCTTAGTCCTATAATTGTTGATGAACCTTTTGCTCAATGGGGTCTTGACTTCATTGGAATGATCAATCCAGTGTCAAGTATGGGGCACAAATGGATTCTAACTGCCACAGATTATTTTACCAGATGGAGTGAGGCAATGCCACTAAAGAAGCAACAGAAAAGGTAATCCTAGACTTTCTGGAGGGTATCACTACTCGCTTTGAGCCTCCTCATACTGTAATTTCAAATAATGCTAAGGCATTTTTAGGGGCAAAAATATCTGACTTTGCACTAAAGTATGGAATCTGCTTGAAAACCTCCTCAAATTATTATCCTCAGGGTAATGGTTTGGCAGAATCAACTAACAAGAATCTGATCAGACTTATTAAGAGAATAGGGGTTGACCATCACAAAGAGTGGCATAAAGTGCTTAATATAGCATTGTGGGTAGATAAAATTACACCTAAACAAGTGACAAAGATGTCCCCATATGAATTGGTCTATGGTAAACCTGCTGTAATGCCCCTGAGCTTGGAGATTCCTGCTCTCCAGTTATTAAAACAGATTGAGATTGAGGAAAATGGCCCCATGTAGGTTAGACTTGCTAAGCTCCTGGAAGTTCAAGAAAAGAGGGATTCCGCACATGAATCATTATTGAAACATCAGAAAATAATCAAAGACTGTTTCGATAAGAAGACTTCAAAGCCCCATTTTGAAGTAGGATCAGTTGTTTTGAAATGGGATGAGAGAGCCGCCAAGCCGGGTCGACACAGTAAATTTGAGTCATTATGGACTGGCCCCTATAAAATCCGTTCATGTAAATAGTAGAATTCATTTGAGCTTGAAACAATGGAGGGTGAGCCTAAAGAGATTCCTGTCAACGAGATCTACTTGAAGCATTTCAATTAGACAGTCTCTCCTGTGTATTATAGTTAGTTAGTTTCCCCTTTTCATTGTTGCTTTATTTTTCCCACTTTGTTTTTCCCGCTCTTTCTTTGAATAAGTGTTTTATAAACACGTGGCCACAGCTCAAGTCTTTTCTTTTTTCAAAACTCTCACATTCATTAAGTCTCTCCAATCCCCAAAATTCCCTAAAAGTACTCGTATGCAGCCACTTTTATGACGTGTCTGACACTCTGTCCCACTTAGATCTCTCAAGATTTTTTATAACGGTTTTCCAGTTTTAATGCCATTTATGAGACTTGATGTGTCATTAAAATGCCCTAATAACAAGAGTTAAAGCTTAAGCTGTGTCTCATTTGTTCCTACGACTGCTAAAGAAAATCCCATTACCTACATTTTCAATTCATAGCAAAACCTGCTTCCTAAGTGAGTCTTCCCTGTTGCAAAGCTTCTGTACTTGTTACATAAGTTACCAGTTCTCAGTACAAACACAAATATGGCAGAGGCATAGTCTTCACAACAGGGACTAGGGATTTATGAGTCCATTGACAGGCTTCTCACTAGCAAATCATATGCTTTGGCCCCTGCTCAACCCTTAAGGACTTATCCAAGGACCAGGGTCCCCGAGGTTGGTTATACAGTTGACCTTGCTAAAGTGAAGGATTTCGCTAACGGTATTGCAGACCCAGCCCTTCAAAAGCCTGGCAAAGCTCTGTGAGAAGGGGTACACCAAAGATGTCTCCAGAAGGCCAAGGCTAAACAATCTGAAACATTCAGGATGAGGATATGGACCTCTCAGTTGGAAAAATTCATTGTCCCAAGTGTACATTTGTGCCCCGACCTGATTGAGTTGTGCGTAGAATTATTTCATGCACCCTCAAGTACCATACAAAAGGGTCCCTTCGTGGTGCAAATTACACCAAAGGCTATCAGGGACATGTTTGCCCTATACCATGACAAGACAGCCACATTTCCCACCATTGCCAAAATGCAGAAAACATGGGCAAATGTCAATAATCAATTGAGGTTTCTCAATTCAGAGTTACAGCTCAGAGATGAAAACACCCAAATGCCAGTGCTACCGATAGGAAGGGTACAATTTGCACAGGCTAGCTAGGAAGCACTATCCATGATGGCATTTATCTTCGGAATGAAGGAGGACATCACTGTTTATGATTGGCAAATTGCCATTTTGTTCTAACTGAAGACTGTGGACAAGTCTCAGGAGTTTCGGCTGGACTTTTCAGAGCAGATTGCCTATGCAATGGCCGACCAACTCACCCATTTCAAATCCATAGGGGTTTTCAGGTATTCTTCTTATTTGTTTCACCTCATGTTATATCAAAACCCTGCCATTTTTTCACAATATATGCATCTGAATATGTATGACCCAAGTTTTGGTCACAATAGGACCATTCCTGTGTCTGCATGGACACATGTCTTATCCAAAGCATCTGACCCCTATGAATTTTGGGAACTTTTTGTTGCCCTTGCTTTTCGTCACCTAAGCCCAAAGCCTATTGAGAATAGATTAACATTAAGTGTCAAAGGCCTCATGGCGAATTCCCCCATTCCCTATGATTATTTCTTTGGGTCTCACCATACTATCATTAGGGTCCATGGTTTTAACGGAGAGCCAGTGTTGCTACCCAAGGTTTTGACTCCTAGGTTAGCATTCTTAGAGGTCACCCGACAAATGTCTATGGTTGATAATGATTATGGCACTGGGAAGAAGAAAAAGAAAATGTATGATATCCCATGGGTGAAGAAAAACATGGCCCTATTGGTCAGAGATGCTGAGCACTTGTTGCTGAGAAAGTTAGCTGTCTTGGGTTTCTTTCTGATTGAAGATAAATGGAGATATGACCCAAGCAGTTTCATAACCTTGTGGGTCAAGAATAACAATGTTGGTGCCAAAATTGTGCATGAGGGCCATCCCTTTTGGGAAGATAGAAGAAACCCTAAGGCAGATACTCTTGATTTATATGTAGAACTAACAGATTTGCCCTTTGAGGGACCCAGGCCATGGGAAGTATTTTATAAAAAGGAAAAGGCCTATGACCCTAAGCTCAAAATGGGCACTGGTTTGAAGAAAAATCTATTAAGGGACAGGGAGTGGAAGGTAGATAAAATTGAAGCCTATTGGAAATATAGGCAGGAAATATCTGCTACAACTCGCTCTTTTGGCAAGGTTGATACAGATGAGAAATGGGAGTCCATTTGGGACGAATGGCATCCCTCTCCAGTCTCTAGCCCTGATACAAGCAAGATCCATAAAAGGAGTGAGGAGTCTGAAGAAGAACCTGAGTCCACTCATACAGTACAGGCCCCTGGACAAGCCTCATCTTCAGCCACTATAACTGTTTGGCCCCAATCTCTCAGTGCCATTAAAAAACAAAAGAGTGTGGTATCGTCACCACCTAGAGGGACTCCATTAGTGTCAATCATTGGGGTTTCCAGTTTTGTGCAAACACCACTAGCAGCAGTGGTAAATGTTGAAGAGAAGGAAGTACAGTAGGAAGAAGAAAGGCCAAGGAAACATAAGAAGCTGAAACTTTAGCCTGATTCAGATGAGGAGGTAGAACCTTTACAGCAACAACCATTGAGTACATCTGTTGCTCCTCAGGTACGTGCTTCTTCTCCTTCTTCTTCTCAGTCTTTTTCTTTTTCCATAGGGGTGGCAATTCCAACTGGCCAAATATTATCCCCTGCCACCTCTACTGTGCTAATTTCCCAATTTTCCCCACCTGTCACTACTTAGGCCATGTCATCACAGGCCACATCATTGCCTCCCTTTTCTCCTTCTTTTCCAAGGAGAATACCTCCTCAGATTCCTCCTAGCCAACATTTGGCTATTCCCTATGGCTTGCCACAGGGTCATCCTTTTGCGGGTGGGTATATTGCCTCTCCCCCTACCTTCCAAGCTTAAGCAGACACTACTAAAAAGGCTAGGGAAGCCCGGATGGATAAAAAGAGGAAGAAAGATAATAAATCTCAGGCTATACCACACATGAGGTCACTATTTGACCCAATCTAGCAGCAGCTAACTGTGACTCATCTGTCACCAAATGTAGTTAGGCCAAATGAGCAGATGCAGCCCCAAGATTATACCATGAGTGCAGTGGCTATGGATATGTCACTTTTTAGACCATAAGACAGGGTTGAGCTGCTAAATGAAACCACTTCTGCTATAGCTACTGACTATTTGAAACTATCAAGGAAGTTGCAGAAGGTGGAAGCTGATTTAGCTCAAGAAAAGACACATTCTGGCAACCTTGCTGCAGAGCTAAAATCAAAAAATGATGAATTAGAGGATCTCAACAAGTAGTTGCAAAATACTGTTTCTTGTCAGATTCATTAGGCTACATAGAGCCAAAATGCTTCTATGAAGGAGGAGCTGGTACAAGTAAAATCTGTAGTGGCAACCCTAAGGCAGGAAAGGGCCATGCTATAGAAGAAGGATCAGGAAAACTTGCAACAAGTTACATAGTTTCAACAGAAGCTACTGATTGAACAAAATAATGCTGCAGCCATGCAAGCCCAACTTCAAGCTAAGCAACAAACATCAAAACAGTTGACACTGGAGTTGGCTAATAGGCCTAAGAATGCAAGGGTGTTGAACCTGGTTAAGGAGCTATATGTCTCAGTGTGGAAAAGAATCTCTGAGGAAATTATTCAGCTCAAACCTTCTTTAACCTTCCTGCTACATGCACAACAATTGTGTGAGAAGGTTGAGACTTCTGTTTAGGCCACTCTGTCCACTGTTTCCTTGAGGGTTTTAGATTCTCAACTGCTGCTAAGGAAACTGTATGACACTACTGATGAAACATTATTAGCAGCAGGGATTAGTGACAGAATGATTGCTGCAAAAGGGGTGAATGAGGTTCTCAGTCGCAACTTTGCTACAATTACTTGCAAAGAGCTCCTCAATGTGGTCAAGGAGGGGGTAAAGGACATGAAGAAACATATTGAAGATCTGGTGCACTTGGGTCTTCCCTCCCCTTTTCCTGATAGCAACACTATATTAATGGTTGATGAAATCAAACCTTTGTTGCTAGCCAGACAAAATGACCAGTCAGTTTTCTAGGGTTTAACAGATGCTTCATCAGTGTCAGAAGTGGAAGCTATTTTGATTCCCATGGCCTAGCTTGATTTCCAATTGAAGGTTGTAGTTCATGTTTTGCAGAGTTTTTCGCACAAGGACATTATTAACCTTGATTTAGCCTTCCAGGATTTGCAGAACAGACAGGGACTATTCGATGCTGAATGGTTTGTTTATCAAACGACCTTGCAGAATCTATGAAATTTTGCTCTGTATATACATTTTTGGATTCTTTTTGAGCAGGCTCAAAAGTCCTCGAGGTTGCCAAGAACTGTAGAGTAAAATACTCTACATTTTGTTTTTGAGTTTCAGTTGCACGAGTTCCTTTTTTGTCTCTGCGCGTTTCAGTTTTGACAGTGAGGATTTTGATACAGAGCGCGGGCGTGCGGGTTTTATTTTGTAAATTTTGCCTAAGGCCCAAAGTGTAGTGGAAGCCACCAAGTGTCAGCAGCTGAGACACATTATAAAGTTTCTCAAAGTGGCGTGGAAAGTGCCACGTATCTTTTGCATTGAGGTGGAGATCGCCAAGTGTCGGCATCCGTTTCTATTTCTCTAAGTTTTGAAAACCCCTTTAATGTTTCTCAGATGTGGCGGGTCCCTATTTCAAAGTTTCAGTGAGTGCAGAAGGCACCTAGTGGTAGCTGCGGAGAGTTTCAATAAGGTTTCTCTAAGTAACGCAAATAGTGCTGCGTGTCCCATATAATACCAGCGGAGTGCGCCAAGTGTCGACATCCGCGGGTTCTCTTTTGTTTCATCGATAAGTAAAGATAGTGGTGGACCCCCGGTAAATTTTCTAGAATAAGGCGGAGCGCGACAAGTGTCATCATCCGCGTGAGTCTGAGTGAGCCTCAAATGTTTCTATAAAGTTTCTAAAGCTTAGCGGAAGCTGCCATGTGTCATCTTCCGCAGGACTCCCTAAAAGGTATCTACAGTTTCTTTGAATAAAGCAGAAGCCACCATGTATCACTTAAGAATTGCAGTGGAAAGCACCACCTGTCCTTGTTTCTTTTTGAAGCTGCTCGAGCACGGGGTATGGTGGGTCCCATTTTTTTGACAAGTGATTAAAGGCTCAAGGCAGCAAACCGTGACAGATGTCAACGGCAGAGCATTCCTAATATAAAGGCATAGTAAAGACACAAATAAAGCGGACACAGCCACGTATCTTTTTTGCAAGGGCTGCGGACGCTGCCAAGTGTCATTTTCCGGTGCCCTTTGAATAATGAGACAGTTTCTAAAGTGAAGCAAGCGGAAGGTGCCATCTGTCTCAGGGAGTTTTTTGTTTCTGAATGCAGCGGAGAGTGCCATGTGCTAAGTTCCTATTCTTTCTGGAAGGATGGAGTTTCAAGTAAAGGGCGCAGATGCATGCCGTTTGTTTCAAGGGTTTATAGTCGCAAAGACCCGCGGACACTGCCAGGTGTCCTCGCCCGTTTCACAGAGGGGAGTGCCACATGTATTTGTTTTAGCCAATGAATTTGCCGAGAATCTAACCATTTCAGATCCAAAAAATATTTCTGTCAAACACTTCTAGTTAAGTTCCAGTTCGGTTAGGCCGTTGGGATTTGATCGTGCGGGCAATCTTGAGCCAGTTCTATGCTATAAATATGGGTTCAGATCACAGTTTAAAGAAGAGATATAATATAGGAGATATAGAGATTTTTCTGCATCACAGATTGTTATCAAAGATTTAAGAGAAGTTTGAAGATCTTTTGTAGTGGCCAGTGATATCATTTGCCTTTGTTCTATTTTCTTGATTCAGAAAGTTTGTATAACTGTGCATACATCAGTGCCTTTTATGTGACTAGAAAATTAATAAGAAGACTGAGTTTTGTGCCTTTGCTGATATTTTCTGTGTTATTGCAAAATCTTCTAAGTTGTGAGCCTTTGATTCTATTTGTTTTTCATCTTTTACATTGATCATGCATTATTTGCTCTTTAATGTAACTGAATCCTGAAGGTAGCTTCATTGTGCTTAGTGTTGAGAAACAAAATCACATTTAGGTGCATCGCCATAGTTTAGTTTTCTTTTCAGTTGCATTTGTGATTCTATTTAATTCTATCCCTTTTCCCAAAACACATTTGAGATAAAGAAGAGCCAGCTTCTTTAAAATCTAGAGGTCGTTTCAGGTCGCAAGTCCCACATACCTGAAACTTCCCATGTTGGTGTTGGAAAGAGCGCAATTCTAAGCATCAACAATATGTCTAAGGCTTATGACAGGGTTAGCTAGTCTTTTCTTTGAAATATTCTACTAACTTTTGGTTTTTCTCTGACTACGTTAATTGGGTTATGAGTTGTGTGACTTTGGCTTCCTTCTCAGTATTAATCAATGGTATTCCCTCATCTCTTTTTTTAGCAACTAGAGGTCTTAGAAAAGGAGACCCTTTATCTCCTTATCTGTTTATTTTAATGGTAGAAGGACTTAGCCAATTGTTGAAGTAGTATAAAGTGAGGGGTCTCATTCAAGGTTGGTCCTAGGTGTGGAACCTTGACTCTCCATCTCATCTTTAGTTTGTGGATGATACAACCTTGATGGGGATGGATAAAATTAGGGAGGCTATTAATTTTAGGGAGGTGCTAGATAGTTACTTATTAACTTTAGATTACCAAATTAATGAGAATAAATCTATCATTTTCTTCTTTAATACAATTGAGATTATTTAGTAGAGAATTGTAGATATTCTTCACTTTTAGATTCGTACTCTTCCTGTGTAGTATCTTGGAATTCTCTTTTCTACTAGAAGCCTTAAAAGAGATCAATGGAATAATATTTTGGATAGATTTCACATGCAGGTTAAGCATTAGACTTATTAGTTGTTATCCTTTGTTGGTCGATTGACTCTCTTAAAATCTATTTTTCAATCTTTGCATATATACAAATTTTTAATTTTAGCTATTCCCAAGAGTTTTCTCAATGAATTTGATTCTCGTTCCAAGAAATTTCTATGGGTAGGTAATTCAGAAGATTAGAAATGGAGTCTTGCAAGATGTGATTTAGTTTGTAGACCTAAACAAGCTGGAGGTCTTAATCTTCAATTGTTTGAGCTCAATTGCCAAGCCTTAGTGGCCAAACTCTATTGGAGATGGTGTAAATATGTAGATCAATCATGGGCTTGTATTTTCAATTTTAAGTATTTGGGAGGGGTTTTGGATGAAGATATCTCACAATGGAGTTGAACAAGAAATGCTCCTTTGTCTAGAATACAATTAAAAAAGGGGGATTTTCTTATAAAGGAGGGGCTCTTCTAGATTATTAATAAGGGTGACAAAGCTTTGTTTTGGGATGATTCCTTGGATAACTAGCCCCCTATTCTCTCATCTTTTCCCTAGATTCAACCTCTTCATGACATTTTCTTGGAGGCATGACAGACCAGAGTTGTTGATTTTAAGTGTTCCTTTCCTTTAGGGAGATATAGAGTTCAATGGTGGAAAGAGCCTCATAGTTGGCCTTGTGGGGTTTCTAAGGAGGATAGGGCTACTTTATCCTCTATTTTGGCTAAGAGACCTTGCAACTCTTTTTAGGAATCTGATATCCTTGCTTGGAGCTATGATCTAAAGGGAGTAAATTCAATGGCTCTTAGCTATCATTATTTAGAACTCCAAAGAAAATAGAATGCTAAGTCTCTGTGGTGGAAAAGAATTTGGAACAAATTTGGTTGGCCTAAGTGTAATTTTTCATGTGGCTTTAAGTCAGAATAAATGCCTCACTTGGGAGAATATCAGAAAAAGAGGATTCTAGGGGCCCTTCATTTGTTCTCTCTATGGCAATAATGTGGGTATATTTAAATGCATTTTTCACTACCATTTTTTGCTCCTCAATCGCCTACCCCGTAAAATTATCATAAAATTATCATTGTTTTTTATTTTTTTCTCCTTATCTCTTTGGAAAGTTTAGTTATGAAAGTGTAGGTGAAGCAAAATCCCAACCAACCTCTCATACCCTTACATCAGGGTTCTGTTTATAGGCTTTATAAATTCCATCTTGGCTTGTGTCTTGGTAAATCCATCAAAGCTTGCATTTTAGATTATGATACCCTACCCTCCCCTTCTAGCCACTCTTAGGGAAAGGGTAAAATTGTTAATAATTCTCCTACTAGGAAGATGGGAATTGGGTCAAGCTCTCCTTTAACTACTAATCCCATGCCTCCCTCCAAATCTAAGCCCCAAGAACAATGTACCATTGGTGTTGGTGGAAACCCTAGGAAGGTAGGTAATATTGTGAAGAAGAGGCTTAACCCAGTTGACAACAAAAAATATTCTACAACTACTAAGGATATGTATGCCCCTAAGGAGAATTTGCAAGTGGCCTCAAGAAAGGATGAGAAGCCTAAGGAGAATTGTTCTTCCATTTGTGAAACTAATTCCAAAATGATGTCTTCTTTACAAGATAGAATGGATTCCAGGGAAGACAAGATCAATAAGGTTCTTAATTTTAGCACAAAAATCATGCACAAGTGTGTTACCACTCTTATGTTGCTCCAATATGTTGAGAGGAAGAGATACTTAGATAATAGCCTCAAGTAGGAGAAGAATAAGAAGAACAAGTCCTCTGATGATCTACATAATTTATTATTAGATGATTGGGGGAGTGTTTCTACCCCCTATAGTTTGTCTTAAGTTGGTTGTGTTTTTTGTTTCTCTATTGTTCTTGGTGTTGTTGGTCAGTTGTTTCTCTACTGTTAGTTATGTATTTTCACCTTGTGTGGGCCTCTATCTATTTTCCCTCCAGTCTAGATTTGTAAAAAGGGTCAAGCCCCTAGTTTTTTCCATTTTCTCTTATCAAAAACAAGATAGGAAATATTTTATTCTTTTCTTTTTCTAAACTACAATAAAATATAATTATTTATTTCTAAATTCTAAGAAGGACTTGCACATAAAAATTCCTTTCAAAATAAATAATAATTAAATAGTTATAATAATAATTATAATAATTTTTATAATTATTATAATAATAATTCTAATAATTAAATAATTGAAATACAAATTGAATTAATTTTATTTCTAAAAATACTAGAAATTATAATTATCTAACTAGATAAGTAATTTAAAATAAAATCTAAGCATCAAATAAATAGTTAAAATAATCTTAATACTTTATCTATTTATTTCATTTTCTTATTAACCTTAAGAATTAATTATCAAACGACTAAATAGAATTACTTCTATGCACTCAAATAAATTAATTAAGTGACTAATTAATTTATTTCTAATTAATTATTTATCTTAATTTAATTTAATATTTAATTACCCACACAATTGGATCATTTCATGACACTTCAACACCAAGACCTAGTTTGCCTTCTCTGATATTTGTGTCTACCACACATCATAATCTTGCAACACATACCTTAGTAGCATTGTTAGGAACAATATAATCATATAATCACCTTTATACAATTAAGCATGGCAATGTATCACATATTATGCACATAACATAGTAAATCAACACTTTACACTTAACAAAAGTTAATAGAGCTTATACAATTTTAACGTAGAATTAAAACATCATAGATTCACAAAGAATCTAGAAATTAGGGATGTTACATCTTTCCCTCTAGGACTAATGTCAGCCCATATATTATTTACAATTAGAAATATATCACATAAATACATAGCACTCAACTAAGCAAATTCTAACTAATCTAATTATTATGCCATCAAGTATTTAAATCAAACAATAACAAAACATCAAATTCACACCACTAGGAAGAACTTAGAACACAATTTCTCTAGAAATACTCCCATACAAGGAATTTACACAAAAAAAAAATCAATATCAATAAATACTTCCAAAAAGGTCTATTAAATCAATAATGCTTCATCAAAACATCACAAGCAACACAAAACTCATGGCAACAAAAAAATGACCATGCCTTCCTTATTAATAAATAATAAACCTAAATCATCAAACCAAAATAAAAGTGATCTTAAACACCTAAACTCTTAATCCATCAAGAATTGTTGAGCAAATTTTCAAACATAAATAATCAAGATTAAATTCTAGACCAAAATTCAACTACACTCTTAAGGAATCACCATTTAAATTCAAATTGAATTAACAAATAATCAATAATTCAACAACTTATCATAAGATTTCTTTTCCTCAAAATAATAAGAAGTATAATTTCGACAATAATAACAATGATCTATTGATCACCCAAAAATAAATTGCACAAATCACCAATCAATTTATTGGAACAATAAACATGTCCTTACAAAACTCAACAATAAGGTAAATAAACTCCAATGTTCAAAAGACAACTTTAGCACTAAATTAAAAATCAAGGTTCAACAATAAATAATATCAAATCACAATACTGAGTATAATAGGAAATGATGAAAACATCATGATCAACCAAAGTTTGTCACAACAATAAATATGACCTCACCAAAAGGAAATTAACCTTCTACTAATTAAAGTATTAAAAAATACATTTATACTTGTCTATAAAGAGTATAAAAACTCAAATAAGACGACCAACATGAAAGGATCCTAAATCCTCAATCAACCATCCACAAGGATGCAACATTCCTAAAAGGAATCACATTAGCACAAGATAATCTCAATAACAAAAGATTTTCTACACAAAAATGATAATGTACCTTAAGTCTTCATAACATCAACAAAATTACATTGCACAAGAAACTCAAACAAAGTATAGCATTACATAGGAAATTCATATATAAAGATCACAAATCGTTAACTACTAACCATAAAAAATTGGATCCACAATAGACATAAGGAAAAATCATACTATCAAAAAGTGTTCATACATAAAATCACAAAGGATTTCATCACCTAAATGCACATACACCATCATGGCATCATACATAAGTCATTAATATTCAACCCAAAATCCATACATGAAAACATACAAGAAAGGACCATTAAAAATAATTATCTAACAAGACAAACATACACCCCATATGGTGGTTCTCAGCATAATCACATGGAGTCTCATGCATGCTTCACACAATTAATAACACACAATAATACATAAGTCAAGCAAGGACCAATGTTTTTTTATAGCTTAGATTTAATTAATGTTATCTATTCATTAAATTTCACACAAAGTGTCATCTAGGCCCAACAAATATTTCCAAGTTCCCAATGAATCATTAATTCATCCTTGAACTCTAATGCCCCTCCTTGACATTGAAAGATAGGCCACAAACCTCTTATTACTCAGTTTCCTTCTCACTAAAAAGTTTTAAAACTTCTTTTAGAAACACAATTTACACCAAAACTTCCCCCTTATAGAAACACTTTTATAAGCACAAAGGCCAACTATTTCCTACTTGTCCTTCACTAAAGACAAACAAATTTGATCCAACATTTCTTCCCATAGAACTAAATACTTAAATTAACACAAAACTCAAAACAATGGTTAGGTACTCTTATGTGACCACTCTCAACCATTTATCATTTGAACTTATCTTTACTAATTTATACTACATTAGTTCTTCCTCAAAAAAATATTATCCAATAGATAAGCTTACCTTGAAACATTCATCTTTAACTTCAAGTGGTTGTAAGTTCGCAAGGTTCATAATAATCATTCCACTTTTCACTCTTCCAAACTCATCATAAGAAGAATTCATGAAAAACTCAAGTGTTTTTTAACACTATTCCTTTTGTAGTTCACTAGTAGGTTCAAGTTCCCTAGTGCTTGAACCTTTGCTCTATGTCATACCCAAACTACACACTAGGGTATTTAACACATACACATACAACTTCCTTGCATTGATTAATCAATTCATAAAATTTAGTTTTGAGATACAAGTACCTTGATAGAACAGGAGAACAATTCACCATACATTTATTTGTTCACCTTATAAATTTAGCTAGGTAAGGCAGTTGTTGCGTTTTAACATAGCTAATTTTTTTTAATTTTTAGTATGTAGATTTGACAAAGAGATCACCTTCTCAAATTAACTAAACTTTCCTATGCACATGTTACAACCCTATTATCTTACTATCATAACACCTATCAAGTAGATATTTACTTTAACAAAAGGAAAATAAGAAATGAAGTTATTTGAATGAACTTCTAATTAGTTTCGATACCAAAAATGAATCACATTAATTCGTTGCATCAACATACCCTACATAGGGATGACCCTTGGTGAAATGGTGGGGCTTCTTGCCTGTACTACCAACAACCAATGTTTAAACCCCGTGGGGTCACCCTCTACCACATCAAAAATTGAGGTTGCTTACCCTCCAAGAGGGGATACTTTGTGGTGAAATGGTGGGGCTTCAGCCTGTAGAGCCAACAACCTAGATTCAAACCTCCTAGTAAGTTTTAAAGGGGATGACCCTTTGGTGAAATGGTGGTGCTTCTTGCCTATAGTGCCAACAACTAAGGTTCAAACCCCGTGGCGTTGCCCTCTACCATGTGAAAAATTGAGGTTGCTTACCCTCCAAGAGGGGAGACTCTATGGTGAAATGGTGGGGCTTCAACCTGTAGAGCCAACAACCCAGATTCAAACCTCCTAGTAAGTTTTAACATCGTGACTGACAGTGCTCTAGCTCTGTATATGTTTCTAGGGTTTTGTCTTGATTCGGTCTTTCTGCCACATGGGGATGCAGGGTAATGCCTCGGGCAGTACCTCTGGGCCCCTGCCTGAGACAAGTAGTAATTGTTCCAAGATCTAGAAAAATGTTTTGACGGGACAAGAGAACTCTTCTCCTAAAAATACATTTGCAGTCCCAGTTTAGAAGGAAATGACAACAGGAACAGCTCTGGACATACCAGATGATTTGGTTGAGGAAATCACTACCTCCATGGATCTCTCTCTAGTGGGTAAGTTATTTTCTATTTGGCCTAGTATTGAGATGGTTCAGAAATGGGTTTCCAACCATTGGCACATTAAGGGTAGTGTGACTGTCATCGCTATGGCGCGGGGGCTTTTCCTTTTTCATTTTACTAGCAGAGAGGATATGATAGCTATTTTAGTAGGAGGGCCATGGCTCTATGGTACTCACTCACTTGATCTATGTAGTTGGCAACCATGGTTTGATCCCAACTTTGACTTGAACTATACTGCCCCGGTCTGGGTAAGACTTCCAAGATTCCCCTTAGAATACTGGGATGAAAAAGTTTTTTCTACTATTGCTAATACCTTTGATCAGTTTGTCACCTTGGATAATACCACTCAGACTAAATCCCATTATGTGTATGCTATATTTTGTGTTAATGTGGAAGTACACAAAACTCTTCCTAAGTCCATTGAACTAAACTCAAAGTTTGGGGTCTAGACGCAGCTAATTCTTTATGAAAATGCGACCATGTTTTGTCAACTCTGCAAAAAGAAGGGGCACTTGATGTCCCATTGCAAGCTTAAGAAAGCTGAGGAACCCACTAATCAAGAAAATGAGGAGAGTAACCCTAGCTCCTCTGAGCAGTCTCTGGATAAGGGATTGGAGGGTAATAAGGATCTGCAGGGAATGGGTGGTAATGGGGAACAACTTTTTGAAGATGGACAAATCCATAATGATGAAGAACAAGATCTTTAGCATGCATCAAAAGATCCGTCGGTGTTGGAAGTTGGAATGACCCACAATGATGGAGAACAAGTTCTTCAATCGATCTGCCAGTTTTGGAAGATAGAGAGATCCAAAATGAATCCCATTTGGATGGACAACAAATTCCTGGTGGAAATAAGGAGGTTCAAGGTGTGTTTTCTAACCCTCCTCCCCTTCTGAAGGTAGTCCTTAATTTTGGGGGGATGAGTTCTCAACCCTCTTCAAGACAGAGTCCACCTCCTATCTACCCTGGGGTAAGGACTATTGAAAGCTAGCATGCAGACTCTATTAAGGAAAGATTAACCCCAAAACAAAATATGGACCCAAATCCACCCCTTGGAGCAGGGCCCAGTGGTAAAAGTAGTGACCAAGATGAATGGATTACTCCAAAGAAGAAGGGTCATAAGCCCAAGAAGTCTGCTAATGTTGGAATTGATCCTAAGATAGGTAGGCCATCCTTAAGGGAAACAAGACAAAGGGAGGCAACTAGGGAGATTACCAGTGGTAAATAGAAGACACTGGAGGCTCACTCCCAAAAACTCTTTAAATGAGGTTTTTATCATGGAATATGAGGGGCCTTAACAGCCCTTCAAAGCAATTTGAAGTCAAGAATTGTATTTTAGATCATAAAATTGATATTCTCTTACTTTAGGAGGTTAAAATGTCGGAGGAAAAATTCAAAATGATTGCTGATAGGATCTGGCCTAATGCTGCTTTTTGTATTAGTCCTGTTGTTGGTGCCTCTGGGGGGATTGCTACGATGGGGAATAAAGATAGGTTTAGAGGTATTCCTTCCTTCTTTAATAAGCATTGTCTTATGGTTAACTTTTCTTTACCCTCTTTCCACTGGACTTTGGTCAATATTTATGTCCCCAACACAAGGGTGTTGCAAAAAACTCTATGGGAGGACTTGTCTGTTCACCTCTCTTCTTCTAATAATTCTCACTGGATGTTTGTGGGTGACTTCAATACTCCTTTATACCCCTTTGAGAAATCTGGAGGCATCCTTGACTACTCTAATAGTATGCTTGATTTACCTGATTTTATCAATACTTTTGGGCTCCTGGATATTGAGCTGCAGAAACAGGAGTTTACTTGGTCTAACAGAAGGAGGGGTGATCAAATGATTCAAGTTAAATTGGATAGGTTCCTCATTTCCAATAACTTGGATAACAATCTTAACCTTAATCTTACTGCCATTCCTAGGACTGTTTCAAATCATAATCCTATTCTTATCAGTTGGGTTGATTAGAGAAGGAGGAGTCCCTTCCCTTTCAGATTTGAAGCAATGTGGATTAAACACCAGGATTTTAGAAGTCTTTTGGCTAGATGGTGACAACTCCTGGTCCAAAGTACACCTATGTTTAGACTATTTAAGAAGCTCTTGTACATTAAACGAGAGGTTCGTGGTTGGAATAAGTATAGTTTTGGAAATGTGTTTACTTAGAAGAAGATCATTTCTGGAAAATTGGCTGACATTCAAACAAGGATAGCCCACAAGGATTCTATTGAGGATACTACACAATCTAAAAATAACTTAATTACTAAATGGAAGAACCTTATGAACAAAGAGGAACTCTTTTGGAAACATAAATCTAGAGTTCAGTGGCTTAGAGAAGGAGATCATAATACTGCTTTTTTCCATCTTTCAGCTATGAAACACAAGAAATATAATACTATTTCTAAATTATGTGTGGAAGATGATATTGAAATCACTAATGAGAATGAGATTGGTAATCATGCTGCTAGCTTCTTTCAGAACTTGTCGGAACACGTTGTGAATGCTGATAATAGGTGGATAATGGATCATCTCCTCAATAATATTCCTTCCCTGATTACAAAGGAGGGCAATGTTGAAATTCTGAAACCTATTTCTAAGGAAGAGGTTCAGGGAGTTCTGTTCTCTATGGGACCCTTTAAAGCCCTTGGCCCTGATGGTTTCCCTCCAATATTCTTTCAAGAGTTCTGGGACATTGTGGGCTATGATGTTATTGCTGATGTTCGTGACTTTTTCCGAACGGGAAAACTCTTAAAACAAATTAACAATACTTTTATTGTGCTTGTCCCTAAGAAGCCCAATCCTGAGTTTCTTGTTGATTTCAGACCTATAAGTCTGTGCAACACCATATATAAATTATGTACCAAACTACTTGTTCTTAGAATCCAACCCCTTCTGGATAAAATCATATCTCCTTCTCAAAAAGGTTTTGTTTCGAGAAGACAGATATTGGATGCTGTGTTAGCCACTCATGAAACTATTCACTCTATGGCTAAAAGCTGGATCCCAGGTATGGTGCTGAAACTTGATATATCTAAAGCTTATGATAGAGTTTCCTGGCAGTTTCTATTTAAAGTCATTCAAAAGTTTGGTTTCAATGACAAAGTGGCCCTCCTCATCCGGGACGTTGTTACCACTCCTAAGTTCTTGGTTCTTGTCAATGGGATTCCTTGAGGTTTTTTCTCTCCCACTAGAGGTATTAGATAGGGAGATCCTCTTTCCCCCTATCTCTTTATCATGTTACTTGAGGCTTTGGGGAGATATGTTCATTTTAAGGTTCTTGCTATGGAAATTGTGGGGATCAAACAAACTTCTTCTCTCCCACCTATGTCTATTCAATAGTTTGTGGATGATACCATCCTTTTTGGCATATCCTCAGTCATGGAATCCCATTTTTGGAGAAATATTCTTAATGATTATGCCAAGGCTTCTGGTCAACACATCAACTTCCATAAGAGCAATGTTTATTTCTTCAATACTCTTGGAGACCTTCAGAGGAAAATTATTAACATCCTGGGTTGTGCAGCTACTGTTCTTCCTTCAGTGTACCTTGGGCTCCCTTTAACTGTCAAAAAAGTTACTCCAGGCTTCTGGAATGGTATCTTGGAAAGAACTCAAAACAAGGTGATTGGCTGGAAAGGTAAACTTCTGAGTAGTGTTAGTAAATTGCAACTTCTTTGTGCCTCTCTACAAGGTATTCCCACTTACTTTCTCTCTCTCTTTAAAATGCCTAAGTATATAGCTGACAAGATGGAAAAAATCTAAAGAACTTTCTTATGGATAGATGTGGAAGAGGAGAAGAGAATGTCCCTGGTCAATTGGGAGAGGGTCTGTCTTCCCAAAACTCATGGTGGCCTCAATATTAGAGCTATAAATAATTTGATTAAAGCTCTTTTATCCAAAGTCAATTGGAATCTCATTAGCAACAATAAAGAATGGGGGATAATTATGCAAGCTAATTATTTATAGGGTGCTGATACTTATAACTTCCTTCATCAGGAGGGTCTACCTCAGGGGTCTGTGATTTGGAACAAAATGATCAAATCTAGAATCCTTACCAAAAAGGGGCTAAAGTGGAAACTGGGGGATGGTAACCTCATAAACTTTTGGGAGGATCCATGGGTGGCTGACAAAGCCCTTTCTGTCCAAGAGAGTAATGAGGTTATTGCTGAGATTGTTGAACATTTTTTGGTACTAAAGTTTGTTAGTATATCCAGCAGGGGAATGGAGTTAGACATTGGAAAAACCTTCTTGAATGTTGCATTAATCGTCCTGAGCTTCTCCCTTGAATGATTTCAATTTAGTAGATGTTGTTGAGAAGTAGAATTCCTCTCTTTCCTAGATCTGATGAATTACTCTAGACTGTAGACAAACAAGAGCTCTTCTCTGTCAAATCTGCTTACCATCTGCTAATTTCAGATGATCTTAGGGATGAGCTTTGGAGAAAAGTTTGGAAACACAAAATTATTCCTAAAGTTAATATGTTCTAGTGGACTGTGGCCCATAACAAGATTTTAACTCAAGATAATCTTCAAAGAAGGGGTTTTTCTCTAGTCAATAGATGTGTGTTATGCCTTAAGGAAGAGGAAATTGTTCCCCATTTGATTCTGTATTGTGAGTTTGCCAGAGAAATATGGAGTAGAGTGCTTCTGAATTTTGGATTGCAATGTGTCTGTAATAAAGATATTAAGGAAAAGTCATTACTACCTAGGTTCCTACTTTTTCTCAACCCTGGTTAGTGGAGCTATGGAACCAAACCCTTCCCTTTATTGGTTGGACACTATGGAAGGAAAGGAATAATAGAATTTTTAGAGATTCCGTCAAAGATTGTTCTCAAGTCTACCAGTCTTTCTCTAAGAGCCTTATTGAAAGTGTTTCCAATTCTCATGTCAAAAATACTGACAAACCTCTTACTCAACAAGAGGAAAGTATGGCTATTAATTAGGGGATTTTAAATCAAATCCTTACTTTTGACAATTCTAAGCAACTTCGGAGATTAAATACTAGGTGGACCCCCCTGAAGTCTAGTTGGCACAAACTAAATTTTGATGGAGCTTCGAAATGTGATGGTAGAGCTAGTGGTGGTGGGGTTATCAGGAATGAAATTGGGGAGTTTGTTTCTTCCTATGCTGGAGGATTAGGTACTCAAAGTAATAACTTTGTTGAGGCTTCATCTCTCTTATGGGGTATCAAGCTGGCAATCACGTTGGGTATTCAGAAGCTGTATATAGAGGGAGACTCTAAACTTGTTATTGATGTTTTTACTAAGATTTCGGTGTGTGGGTGGTGGCTTAAGGATATAATTACTGATATTCAAATTCTTATTTAGAATATTACCTAAGTGGATTTCTCTCACATATACAGAGAGGGGAATAAAGTTGTTGATGCACTTGCTAATCATGGCCAGTAGTTTGAAAATTGGCAATGTTGGTGCCAACAAAATAATATCCCCCGTGCTATAGGGGAATTAACTCAAAAAGAGATGACTTTTCAATGATGCCACATCACAATGTGAAAGCAAACTTGGCAAAGACAATCCCTTGTGGAAAGATGAGATGGCTACCTAAGGACATTGTAAATATGATGAACCGTATTTTTCTAACAGATGCCAATTCGACAATGACAATCACCTGCGATATGTTGAGATGGTTCTATGATGTTGATAGGGAGTTTAAATATATGATTTTGAAGCATGGAAAGGACTCATAGAGACTGGAGAATGAGGTGGCGCATCTAAGTAATGATGACTTAAGGATACTTAATAATTTCCTCATTTATTTCATATTCATGCTTCTTTATGCTTGTAGGGTTAATAATAGGGGATACTTTGAAGGAAGAAGAAGACGCAGTGATGTTCCTATGTGCTTTTTCCCTTTGCTCTGTGGGTTTGAATGAAAGGTGCTCATGGGGGGACAAAATTCACACTGAACCCATCTCTTACAGTGAATTTAAGGATAATACTATTGTGTGGCATTATTGTAAGGAAGGAGGCATTATTCCTTTCCTTGAATGCCTCAATGACTACGATGAAAACCTTTATGTGTAGTGTGCACTATCGTGGGATAATCATAGAGTAAAAATTGGCAAGATAGGGTTTGAAATTTCTGAGCAAGTCATTGCGATGGCTACTGGCCTTTCTATGAAAGGCACGAAGCTGAAAAGGAAAGCTAAGGTTGCTAATCACCACAATTAGAAGCTTTTTCTGGGTGAGGGGTAGGAACTTGTCACTTATCAAGGAGGGTTTGATCATGCAAAGCTCCCACAACCATGGGATGAGATGTGCTACCTGTTATCACTAGGAATTGCACCCGTATGCAAGGTTGGTTAAAGCACTACAATTCCATGTAACATGGGACTAATCTTAGGTTGTGGGTGCCCTATGACGAGATTAGACCTCTAAATTGTGGGCTGGTTCCCTTCAAATGTTCTATTGAGATGTATGTTTTTACTTTTTGGGAAAAGGGAAGAAATATACTAAATGAATACTAAAGGTAAAATGGTGATGCACCTGATATGGAAAAAAATAATGCAATCTGATTCACAATGTTTACTTAGAAATTTGACTTCAACACAATCCAGACTTGGTATAAATACCACAAAAATGATTCTAAGAAAGGTTTGAAAATAGGTTTTTATGAAGGAAATGGTTTCTTCACATCATAAAAAGACTATTTCTAGTTAACACAACCTAAGATCTATGATGAATATATGCTTTTATGCTGTAAACAAGGAGGTGAGACAATAATTTTGAAGGTTTAATAATAAAACACAACAAAATTTCATCAAAATCACTTCAACATTTAGCACTAAAAAGAAAGGTAATTCAGCTGATCTGAAATAAACAAAGGAAAGCTTTGTAAAAAGACAAAAAATAACCTGTAACCTGCCGATCTCTCAATAAAACTGTAAAAGTGAGCTACAAGAATTCTCCAATCTATCTGAATCAAAATGAGAATCAAGAACTAGCAAAAACAAACTTTTTCTTTACAATATATAGGTATGCTCTCTCCAAGAGGTATGCAAAAAATATGGACTTGCAAATAATACTCATTCCCGAACAACCTCAAAAATCCTCAAAATTAGGGTCTAAAACTGCCACAAATTGAGAAAAAATAGCATCAATTTGGGCCTCTCCATATGTTTGACCAAAATTTTGACCAAGGACCCTAAAAATACTCCTAAAAGTCATGCAAAACCTCCTAGGTGGTCTAGTTAACTCAACTAATCAATTTGCATGATTTTGCATGAGCAAAATTGATTGTGAGTAAATAATAAAGTAATAGAATATTACTCTATTTTTAGTTACAATTTGTTCTATTTTTGATTTTACAACTTGTGGAAAATAATAAAGTAATTTATAGAGTATTACTTTATTATTTATTTATAATTAATTCATGTGAAAATTGTGCATGATTAGAAGAAAAATATCACTCCTTATCACTCCAATACATTTGCCTATTTTACAAAATAGGACTTAGGAATAATTACAAAATTCCTTATCACTCCAATGATCAATGAGAAAAAAATATGTCCCTCTGCAAGGAAAATAAAAAGAAACCGAGTCACTCCACATAACATCCATGCACAAAACAAATATGCATAACTCTTCTTATGACCCCCCCTTGTTGCCTTTGAGGTTAAGGAAGGAAGAACAACTCCATTATGCAATTTGACCCCATGCATAAAAAATGCCCATCATATGCTGCCACCATTATAGACTGGCACCATGCAATCTCCTACTATAATTGCCTTTATGCAATAATTGAAACACTACAAGACAATACCTTATCACCCCATGAAATCATATCTCCACCATGCATAAAGGCTTACCTTTGAAAACTCAATGTATAGCATATGCATATACCATGTCAAAACATACACCCTCTTGGCTGTTAGCCACCATGCATAATGAGGAGATACCTATCTTTAGATGCTTTGAAAATAGATAAGGGACTTGAGCATGTGTATTGTTGTCTATTCACCATCTGACCACCAAGGAATCTTCAAAAGGTTTTACAAGGCTTGGCGCCTTTCCCATACATCACATCAGCCTCTTGACTTAATAAAAATCAACTCTAAAGTATTTCTATTGGCCACTCCATATTATGATGGATAGGATCAAGTCTTGACCACAGCATTTGTTTTGTGGATAATGTAATTATTAGTTTTTTGTAAGTCAAAAATACAATTGAGCAAAGAACCTTTGAACAAAAGAAGGAAAAAAACCCTAACTTGCTCATTCACTCTTCATTTGACTTCCTTCTTTGAGCTCTGCAACTTCTATGACGGCCGAGGGTTTCAACTATCTCCATCATGGCTTTGGTCTTCTTTCTTTCAACTATTCATCTTTGTTGTTTGCGTGGAGCCCTACATGATTAGGAAGAAGGTAACACCTGTATGAGTTTTATATGAAACATTTATGGGTATGTAGCTTTATTTATTTTCAATGGTCGTGGCCTTCTTCATTCATTGCTCTGTGTTGTTGTGCAATCTTTTAATACCTTCATATTTGTTTATGTGTGCTTCTTCCTTGATGGTCTTCATCTGCTCTCTAAAATTTTGAGGCCACTGTGAGGTCATGGAAGATCTTTCCTCCTGCCAACAAGGGTAAGCACTTGCCATTTTATCTTTGGTTTCACTCTTTATAGCATGACAAGTCTATAGGTAGACATGGGTATCACATTTTATAGCAAAAAATGATGTCACTATCGGCCATGAATATGTATCTCTTTTTTTGCCTTAATCTATTTTATCATGTAGAAACATTGAGGGTTTAAAGTTTTGAAATGAGGGTTTTGATATTTTTTCTCCATTTTCAAATCCTTTACTAGTTTTGGCCATGCTCTTCCTAAAAATAGGCATAAAATGTTGTAGGCTATCGAGGGTTTGTGAGCCTTGAAGTTAGGGTTTCAACTTCTTCCTGCACAAAAACCTTTATAATGCCATGACCATACTCTTACTTAATCTCCTTCTCTTTACCTGTAAAGAAAGAAAGGCTTGATATATCCTTGAAGAGATCTTGTTTATTTTGTAGATGGGTACACCTTCCTTCTTGTTTCTTTCTCCTCTTGCATGGTTATGAATGTATCATGGCATCTGTTTGAAGTTTCTTAACTGTCTACAAAAAAATATCATTAGGGTTTGATATCTTGACACGGGTATACAGTTTTTAAAAAATGGTTTCTCTTTTTGTGTAGCACCACCTTGACTGTGGTTTTTTCTCAATTTGTTGGCAAAAAGAATAGGGAGTTTTAAGTATTAGCAAGTGGGGTTTCTTTCTTTACTTCTCATAACACCTCTCCTCATGTCCTTGTGACTATCTCACATTTGCTGATGATACACTTTACCTTACTTGTCCCACTATAGCTACTGGGTAGAAGCACATTTTGGTATTATATATGACAACAAAACATGTGATTTTATTATCTATTTCCATTTTACCTGTAACATAAATGGCTTCTTATTTATATCTCTTTAGGTTGTTGACTATAATGTGACGGACTGTATGTCATGTGGGAACATCCTTGACTGGTTACTGCCTTTGTTGCAACTGGATATATAGTATGGCATAGGTGTCATGCTATCTCTTGACTATCATATGTATTGGGATTGTTTTCTGCATAGATATCATACATTTTTGTCTCTTGTTGTCTATTTACTACAACTACATCATTATGGCATATCGCTGCTACCTTCTCTTTTGCTCATTTCATCATTTGAATGTTATAGTGTTGTATATATCATGCATATTTCTCCTATACCTGTAGCCGTCCTTATGTATTTCAAGGCATATCTGTAGCATAAACACATGTTCTTATTTCTTCTTGGCTATTATGCATTCTTTCAATACACCTGTAGCATGCCTTTGTGCATCCTTGCACCTGTAGTCATCTTTGTGCATACTGACTGCTTATCTTATCACTTGAATATCAATTGCATGGTATGTATCATGTATGATTTGAGCACCTGGAGCCTCCTTGTGCATCTTTAAGGTATACCTGTAGCTTCCTTGTGCATTTTCATATCTCTTCTAGCTATTCCTCTTTCATCATTTATGCACCTATGTATTATAGATATGTGTTCTTTGTCCATCCATTTCTCTATAGTCATTCTTGTACACACTGACTGCCTATCTTATCATTTTTCATGCTCTTCTGTAGATGGATATGACCATTATGATGTATCATGAATGTCTCTTGCTTATATAAGCCATTTCATTGGTCACTGTCCATGGTGATGGTGATTGTATCTGTATCTTGATCTTCATGGTATCTCACTTCTCTTGGACTATATCTTCCTTACTGCATGGCATCCTCTTTACTGCACCATGGCATCACTGTAGCTTTGGGCATGAGAAATAAAGTTTGTCAAAGTGCAATAATGTTGAAATGCATGGAATCCACTCTATTCATCCTTGAACTGTTGTATTTGGATGCTCTACTGTACTCTATGTATACTGTATTTGCAACTCTATACGCTTTAGTCATGACTATCTCTCATTTGATCTTGAAAGTTAACTGTCATGTCTATGATGACCATTCATTGCGTTGGGGTATTTTCTTATACATTATGTGCTTCATCCCTGGATGCTTGACTGTTTGAACATCTAACTCCATTTAGACTGTAGCATTCATCTTCATTTATAGGTTCTCCTTAATGCTTGAATCTTATGAGATTCTTGGCCTGGTTGTTTCATCCTTGAGAAAATAAAACCCATCTGCTCTAGTAGAACTATTTCATGGCATCTTCATGTATCTTTTGATGGTTTGAAGTTTTGAGGCATTGGTGATAGCCTTTTGCAAATTTTATATCTTCTTTCTGGATAACTACACACTTATCGCATACATCTTGTGAAGTTCTATTTTATGGCAGTCAAGTTAGCATATTGTTTATAATTGTCTTGCCTTCCACTGTTCCATGTGGCATTTTTCTTGACTATTTCTATGAGACACTTGCAACTTTGAATGTGATATAACTATTTAAACTTTGATCATATTAAATAGTAAGAAAACAACATGAGAAATACTTGGTATAAAATGCTACTTCATCTTACTCCCTTGTCATTATGAGATGACCCTTCACATGATTTATTCTGCAACTTGTTCAAATGATACATAAGTTCTTGTATCCTCCTTTACTCTGTCTCTCTTCTCTTTATTAGGTATAATAATATGAAAACTTGTATCACTCCTTAGATGACTGTAATCTGATTTCTAAATTTGTCCCTTTGTCAATCTTGACTCAGTCATATAGTTTTGATTTGCTTCAATCAACTGTAATGATGTTATGATGACATCTTCTTTATGTAAGTTGATTAGATGATGCATCCTGTCTTTTCTGATACTCTTTTCAAAAAATGAAAAGAAACATGCTGGGCTCAAACCCTAGTGGGAGCCACATTAAATCTACATGCTGATTTGTCTTCAAAATCAGCAACAAAATTTGTCCTATACCTGCACAGTGAACAAACAATTTAGCATAAAAAGTACCTGATAGTGTTGATTGATCTCCTTCATGATTTCGTCTTGATTTGTATCACTATCTGATCTAAAATCTTATCTGAATGCATGATATTATAAGTAGATTTCTTTGTTTGATAAAAGCATGTGATAACTGTAAACATCCAGAGCACTAACAAGGATGTCCCCAAAATTTTGTAGGTTTCAACTGGATGGTGGCTTGGAGAGAAGAATGAAGACTAAAGACTTGAAGGCCAGCTTCAATAGCAACCTCCATCATCAGGCAATGATGGATGTTTAGATTTAGCATATGTTCTTTTCTCTTTTCTTTTATCAAATAGATACATAGCTTGCATGTCTGCAATTGCTCAGTCTAGTTACTCCCACAGCTTGTGTGGGACACATTTGAACATTTCTTTTAAACATGATCACTTAGTTTCTCTGATGTATATGATGTATATGTATTTGCTTTTTAATCAATGCATGAGATAAAGTAACAGATACCTAGATGTATGTTCAAAACATGACATGAAATAACAATGTAATACAATATCTTTCTCTTTTATTCAAAACTGATTAATCTGAATAATCAATTTAACTTATAACTCCTAAAATATCAAACTTTGTAGAACAAATGTATCTCCTTAAATGTTTGATCCTTTGATGATGAATTCTTTTGTCATGATAACTTATCAGTCCTAATTGGACTAATGGGTTATCCTGACAACTAGATCTTCTTTTCAATCTTGTCAAGGCATCAACCATTCAAGAATGCATAACCTTGAAGTTTTCTATTATTCCTTCTGAACAATTACACTTAGGTCCAACTAATTTTCAGTGTGAACAAAAAGTTAGTAACATTTTTGGTGACCTCTCAGGGGTGTTTGCTTGCTAAACAATTTAGAACCAGTAGCCTTGCCTTCTCATTGGGCATAGAGTCATTTCTGTCCTGAATTTAGAGAAATTCTGTAACTCACACTAACTGAAAACAATAGCAGAAACTAACTGAAAACTAAAACTAAAACTAATTTGCTTAAAATAGAACCAGCTACATGTGCAAAAGCACTTCTTGGAAACAAAACAACAAAACTGAAACTAACTGTGCAAAATCACTTATTTGCATCATAAGGTTGCCTTAGTTAGTAACATATCTTGAGGTGAATCCCATTAACTGGGATTGGCAACACCTCGCCATCTAAGTTAGCAAGCTGAAATGCATTGTTTTGGTCCATCCCACATTGCATCAAACTTTGTATGTTGTCTTGGTCTACTTTTCAATTCATTCCACTTGAAAACTAGATCTCCTTCTTTATAAACTCTTGGTACTGCTCTTTTATCAAAATTTCTTTTCCTTTGGGCCTAGTGTACTTCCAATTTTTTCAAGGCCTCTTTTCTGATCTCTTCAAGTTTAAACAACTGTGCAAGCCTGATTTCCATTGGTTGTTCTTCAAGTAACTCTAGCTCTTTTATATAGCTAAGTGTTGGCAACTCCACTATTATTGGTAACTTTGCTTCCTTTCCATATGTAAGCACATAAGGTGAATTACCTCTTGATCTTTTAGGTGTAATCTTATCAGCCCACAATGCTAACTTTAATTTATCATGCCAAGACCTCTAATTCTCATCAACTATTTTCTTTATAATCTTAATCAAATTTTTGTTAGTTGATTCAACCCGTCCATTACCTTGAGGGTAATAATTTGATGAAGTATTCAAGAATATGTTATTTTTGACATACCAATCAGATATTATTAATCCAATGAATGCTAAAGCATTATTTGAAATAATTGAGTCACGAGTTCCAAACCTAGACACTAGATTTTGTTAAAAATTTAGGACTGATGTTTCATTAGCATCTTTCAAAGCAACTGCTTTAGTCCACTTAGTGAAATAATCGGTAGCAGTCAAGATCCACTTGTGTCCTTAGCTTGAAGGTGGATTAATAGGACCAATGAAGTCCAATCCCCACTTATCAAATGGTTGTTCCACTTGAATTGGATGCAAGGGCATTACTGCCAGCCTTTGTTTACCTACAAAAACTAAACATTTAAGACATTTCTTTACCCATTCATGAGCATCCTTGAACATCTCAGGCCAATAGTAACCAGCTCTCGTAATTTTTAGAGCTGTTGTTCTAGCTGCAAAGTGACCTCCAGCAGGTCCATCATGAAATTCTTTTAGAATCCTTTGAGTCTAATCTGGCTGTACACATCTTAGTAAAATATTGTTAAAATCTCTCTTGTACAGAATTCCATCAATTATGGCATAAGGGATTGCCTGTAATCTGTAATATCTTCTTTTAGATTTGTCCAGGCCTTGTGTACAATCACTAGTATGCAGATAATGAATCATATCATGCACCCAACTTGCAAGGGGGTCTGGGGCAGCAACTGTTTCATTTTTTTGAAGCACTATCTTAGCCTCTCCTTCAAGTTCCTTGTTGTATCCTTCATTTCTTGCAAGCTGTTCACACAGTCCTTTGCCTCATACTAGCTTGGTTACCTTAATTTGTATGTCATATTCCATAACCTTTGTTATCCACCCTACTCTCTTATCATTTAAATCTTTACTGAGCAAAAATTCTTTCACTGTTGGGTGAGCAACTATTAACTAAATTCTTTATTTTAAAGCATGTGCTTGAATTTCTTTAAGCTCCTGATAATAGCTAACACATGCTTTTCAAAAAAAGAATATCTTACCTCATAGTCATGCAGAACCTAGCTGAAAAATGCCACAGGTTGTTCCATTCCTTCACTGTTTTACTAACATAGCATAGCTGATATAGTATCTACACTGTCAAATGCATATAAAATGAAGTCTTTATCAAAATTTGGATTTATCAGAGTTGGAGTAGCAGCAAGTGCTTCCTTTATTTCTTCAAAACTCTGCTTTCCTTCTTTGGTCCAGCTAAGGGGAATATTCTTCTTCAGCATTGTTGTAAGATGTTGTAAAAGTGCTGCTATGTTTGGAATAAACCTTCTTACAAAGTTAATTCTTCCTAGAAAGCTCTGTAAGCCTTTCTTATGTGAAGGAAGAGGTAATGCCACTGCAATAATTCTTTCAGGATCAATTGATATTCCATCCTTAGACACAATGTGTCCCAATAGTTTGCCTTCATGAACAGAGAAAATACTCTTCTTTGGGTTTAATGATACCCCAAATTCTTGACATCTTTCAAAGATTAGTCTTAAATGATGAAAATAATCTTCATCTTTTTTAGAAAAAATAGTCACATCATCTAAGTATACAAGCACAATTTTATTAATCAGGCCTTGAAAAGCCATGTCCATTGCTCTTTGAAATGTTGCATCTGCATTTGATAAGCCAAATGACATCTTTCTGTATGTTAGTGTGCCCCATTTTGTGGTAAAAGTTGTCTTGTATTGATCTTCCTCCTTTACAAGAATTTAGTTATAACCTGAATAACCATCCAATAAAGAAAATCTCTTTGATCTAGAAATAATCTGCAATATTTGTTCCATAGATGGTAAAGGATAATGATCCTTTAAAGATGTTCTATTTAAATCACAGAAATCAACACATAATCTGATTTCTCCATTTTTCTTTCTGATAGGAACCAAGTTAGAAACCCATGAAGTATGTTTGATAGGAAAAATGATATTACCTTCAATGAGTTTATGGAGTTCTATTTTCATGAGCACTTCCAGTTTGGGATTCAATGGTCTTTGCTTCTGTCTGATAGGTTTAGCTGTGGGTTCCAGCTCTATTGTGTGTTGAAATAACTCAGAGTTGAAACCTTTCAGATCTCCATATTCCCATGCAAAAATTTCATTGAACTCTTGACAAAGTTAGATGAATGCTTGTTGTTCTTGTTTTGTACATATCCTTCCCAGCTTGAGCAACTTTCCTTTAAAGATCTCAATAGGTTCATAATGTTCTTGCTTTATTGACAAGCCGGCTTTGTCTTTTCTTACTTGATCATCAGTATTAAAGATAGATTCCAAGGTCACTAAGCCCTTGGGTAGCTTATTTGATCTTAACTAAAGTATTTGATCATCATATTGTTGTACAAAATTCTGCTGATTACCTACAGAGAATTCAGCTTCTTCCATTAAGAAATTTACAATCTATTCATCACTGTCAAACACTTGCCAATTGACATTATTAGCTAGAACTGATGGTCTAACAACAACTTTGACGTATAAAGGAGAGTGAATATTCTTCATTTCAGCAGGAATATCATATTCAGCTCTTATAACAACTAGTTTGTCAGCTTGCTTGTTTCAGTTCTTGGTACAGATATCAGATTAAATGCATCAAACTCTTCTATCATGTCCCAAACTCTATGTTTTTATAATTTCAGCAAGTCATTTTTTGTAGCAGCAAGGTTTCTGACTTATTTAACCACTAACTCACTATCTTCAAAAACTTTCAAACATCTAATTTTCCTCTTCCTTGCCCATTCTAGTCCATGAACTAAAGCCTCATATTCAGCTGAGTTGTTAGAACAGCTGAAAGCAAATATGAAAGATGTATAATATTTATCACCTGTGGGAGAAACTAAAATAGCTCCTCCTCTAGCTCCTACCTTGCTTCTAGAACTATCAAAAAATAGTTCCCAAACATCATTTTCAGATTCTACAGTTTGTTGTTTTTCTTCTTTAATCAGATTTGGAATAACTGTATTATTTTCTTGAATCATGTACACACCAAGGCCAGTCTCATCCATTTGCTCAAATGGATCTATTTCATGATTTTCTATTGCCCATTGGTCTAGAACCAAATCTGGAATTCCTTCTAAAGATGTGTGTGGATCTTGGATAGGAATCAGATCCTTTTGATAAAAAATGGGAAGATTTGCATTTATAGAACTGGGTGTATAAGGTTCCAAATGATCTTTTGCTAGTGGTTTAGACTTGATTGTAACCTTGGTTCCATATCTAATTCTGAAGAATAAATGTGTCCAATCAGATGATAAATACCTACCTAACCTTGCTGTAAAATCTCTGGATAAGCAAATGACAAAGGTAGGTGGCAAATCAATGACATAAATGTCCTGGTATATAACAAAGTTTAGACAAGCATGCAGAGTAAGGCCTAAATTTTTTAACATTCCAACTATACTCACTTCAGTTCCATCCATCTATACAACACCTCTGACAACAGGTTCATATTTCAGACCTAACTTATCAGCTAGTTGTTTTAGCATAACTATACTGTTGGCTCCTAAATCTATCATGCAATTATGTACTAAATAGTCATCCACAATCAAAGTGACATAAAATGGTGGAGGTTTTCCTACTAGTTTAGGCTATTCTATTCTTTTTTCTGTTTCATTTGCAATCATAATTTGAGGTTGATGTGATTTTGTAATTCATTTGACAAAGGCAACTGAGATAAAGCATTTTGTAACAAATCCTTTTGTCCTGGAATGTGTAAAGCATCTAAAATAGACATGCTTACTGTTATCTTTTTCATATGATCCAAAATGTTAAAAGTAAGGCCACTAACCTTTTGCTGTACTTTTGAGACAACAACCTCTGGTTGGTCTTTTGCTAGCTGTTTATTTTCTGTAGTTGGCTGTCTTGACAAAATGTGAAAATCTTTTGATGTAGAGGACTGATTTTGCTCATTCTGTGCTGTAGAAACTATATTTTTCCCTTTATCAGCTGGCTGTGATACATTTCTAGCTTGTTGTTTATCAGTTTCAGCTTGCTAATTTGTATTTCTAGACTATTGTTGCAAGTCAACAACTCTCTTTTTCGATCTTGTGTTTGTTGCAATATTATTAAAAGATTGCTTTTGACCTAGCAACTGATTTACACCACAAAATTCATTAGCCTACCAATTCATTAAAGCTACATCAGGATTAACATACTAAGGCTAAATGTCCAGCTGGTTGTTTACATCACTTGCTGAATATTCAGTAGCAGCATAGTTATTCTGTACCATCAAAGCTTGACTTACTATTCCATTTGGGCAAGTGGCCTAATTATGAGGCTGATTACAGGGATACCACCATGCATAGTCTTGAACCATGTTGTTCTATATAGGCACTATTTCTTTTGATGTACTGACAGCATTTGGATTGTACTGCTGATTTGGCCTATTGTTGTAATTTCTTCTTTGACCTTGATAATCTGCCTGATAACTAGGTCTATTTGCTTGGTAAGGGGCTGCTTGGTAAGGTCTGTTATTTTGATTTGTTTGAATTTTCACACTCACTAAGTCATTGCTCATAGTCTACAGTATTTTTGCTATGCTTTGCTAATTGTCTTTCAGCTCTCTAAATTTAGAATGAATGGGATCTGTATTGTTTTGTGTATTTGCTGAATAACCAAAAGATGGTATTGCTGAAATATGTGGGGCTAAAATTTGTATTAAATGTTGTATATCTAGAAAGATTGGCATTGGGGGCCTAGGTGTTATCTTACCAGCTTGTATTAAACTATTTTCTTCTCTTATTGCAATATCAAAAGCAGCTGGTAAAGTTACCCCTCCCATGGATTGTATCATAACAAAAATATCAGAATTTAATGCCCTTAAATAATACAAAAAAGCATGCTTTGGTGATGGTTTCACTGTTTCAGGGATTCTATTCCATGTTTTGTGAAATCTGAAATTAAAATATGTCATTTGCTCTTGTGGATCCCTCTTAATAGTAGTCATTTGTTCTAGTAATGATAAATGATCAGACTTGTCCTGAAATTACCTATTCAAAGCAGCACCTAATTCATCCTAAGATCTAATTGAATTGACTCTTAAGCCTCTAAACCATTGAAGAGATTTACCTTTTAGTGATGCTGCCAGTAACCTGATTGCAATGTTTTCTTCGGTGATGTGGTGAACACATAAAGATGCCACATCTTTGATATGTTTAATGGGTGTAGTCCCATCTTTTCCTATAAAACTTGGCAAATTTTTCAATGCAGCCATCAGTATATCATCATACTGATTCAAATTCAAAGGGCTACCTCCATTGAATGACAAAAAGGCTGATTTCGAGGTGGTGGTGGATTTCTTCCACCTCCTCTACCACCTCCAGGTGGTGGTAACACTCCTCCACCTCCTCTTCCAGGAGGTGGTAATACTCCTCCTCCTCCGCCTAGTGAAGACATTGGAGTGGGTAAAACTTGAGCTCGTGTTTAGACTGAAACTTCTTGGAATATTTCCTGCAATATAGGTTCTTCAGCAGTAAACTCAAGAAGGAGTGGTTCCTCTTGGAAAACATGAATTTGTTCTTCTGGGCTTGCTGGTGGAGAACTTAAAAATTCTATTGATGAACTTGCAAACAATGGATTCTGATGTGAAGCAAACTCAGGATGTGTACTTGGCAAATCTATAACAACTAATAAATCCAATGTATTAGCTTCTTTCTCTGCTTTTATTCTCCTTTTTGGTGGAGATAACTGATTATGCTTCTTCTCAAAAATTTTACTTGACCTTATTTGATATTTTTTCATAGGTTGCAAGATCTGATATGAAAAAACCAAAGTATTAGAGTCACTAGGTACTGATAAGAAACCTCTAAAAGGTTGGAATTATGATGCTCATACCAAAAACAACAAAAAGAAATAAGTCCTTTTGAACTAAAAATTAGTTCAAAGTCCCACCGGGCGTGCCAAAAACTATTATCACTGGGAATTGCACCCGTATGCAAGGCTGGTTAAAGCACTGTAATTCCGTGTAACATGGGACTAATCTCAGGTTGTGGGTGCCCTATGATGAGATTAGACCTCCAGATTGTGGGCTGGTTCCTTTCAAATGTTCTATTGAGATGTATGTTTTTACTTTTTGGGAAAAGGGAAGAAAGAAACTAAATGAATACTAAAGGTAAAATAGTGATGCACCTGATATGGATAAAAATAATGCAATCTGATTCACAATGTTTACTCAGAAATTTGACTTCTACACAATCCAGACTTGGCATAAATACCACAAAAATGATTCTAAGGAAGGTTTGAAAATAGGTTTTTATGAAATAAATGGTTTCTTCACAGCATAAAAAGACTATTTCTGGTTAACACAACTTAAAACCTATGATGAATATATGCTTTAATGTTGTAAACAAGGAGGTGAGACAATAATTTTGAAGGTTTAATAATAAAACATAGCAAAATTTTATCAAAATCACTTCAACATTCAGCACTAAAAGGAAAGGTAATTCAACTGATCTAAAATAAACAAAGGAAAGCTTTACAAAAAGGTAAAAGATAACTTGTAACCTGTTGATCTCTCAATAAAACTATAAAAGTGAGCTACAAGAATTCTCCAATCTGTCTGAATCAGAATGAGAATCAAGAACTAAAAAAACAAACTTTTGCTTTACAATATATAGGTATGATGTCTCCAAGAGGCATGCAAAAAATATGGATTTGCAGATAACTGCATTTAAAAATACTCATTTCTGACCAACCTCAAAAATCCTCAAAATTAGGGTCTAACACTGCCACAAATTGAGAAAAAATAGCTTCAATTTGAGCCTCTCCATATGTTTGACCAAAATTTTGACCAAGGACCCTAAGATACTCCTAAAAGTCATGCAAAACCTCATAAGTGGTCTTGTTAACTCAACTAATCAATTTGCACGATTTTGCATGAGCAAAATTGATTGTGAGTAAATAATAAAGTCATAGAATATTACTCTATTATTGGTTACAATTTGTTCTATTTTTGATTTTACAACTTGTGAAAAATAATAAAGTAATTTATAGAGTATTACTTTATTATTTATTTACAATTAATTCATGTGTAAAATCATGCATGATTAGAAGAAAAATATCACTCCTTATCACTCCAATACATTTTCCTATTTTGCAAAATAGGACTTAGGAATAATTACAAAATTCCTTATCACTCCAATGATCAATGAGAAAAAAATATCTCCCTCTGCAAGGAAAATAAAAAGAAACTGAGTCACTCCACATAACATCCATGCACAAAACAAATATGCATAAATCTTCTTATGACCCCCCCTTGTTGCCTTTGAGGTTAAGGAAGGAAGAACAACTCCATTATGCAATTTGACCCCATGCATAAAAAATGCCCATCATATGCTGCCACCATGTAATCTCCTACTATAATTGCCTTTATGCAATAATCAAAACACTACAAGACAATACCTTATCACCCCATGAAATCATATCTTCACCATGCATGAAAGCTTACCTTTGAAAACTCCATGTATAGCATATGCATATACCATGTCAAAACATACACCCTCTTGGCTATTAGCCACCATGCATAATGAGGAGATACCTATCTTTGGATGCTTTGAAAATGGATAAGGGACTTGAGCATGTGTATTGTTGTCTATTCACCATCTGACCACCAAGGAATCTTCAAAAGGTTTTACAAGGCTTGGAGCCTTTCCCATACACCACATTAGCCTCTTGACTTAATAAAAATCAACTCTAAAGTATTGATGTCGGCCACTCCATATTACGATGGCTAGGATCAAGTCTTGACCATAGCATTTGTTTTGTGGATAATGTAATTATTGGTTTTTTGTAAGTCAAAAATACACTCAAGCAAAGAACCTTCAAACAAAAGAAGGAAAACAACCCTAACTTGCTCATTCACTCTTCATTTGACTTCCTTCTTTGAGCTCTGCAACTTCTATGCCGGCTGAGGGTTTCAACTATCTCCATCATGGCTTTGCTCTTCTTTCTTTCAGCTATTCCTCTTTGTTGTTTCTATGGAGCTCTGCATGATTAGGAAGAAGGTAACACCTATATGATTTTTATATGAAACATTTATGGGTCTGTAGCTTTATTTATTTTCAATGGTCGTGGCCTTCTTCTTCATTCATTCCTCTCTATTGCTGTGCAATCTTTTAATACCTTCATATTTGTTTCTGTGTACTTCTTCCTTGACGGTCTTCATCTGCTCTCTAAAAGTTTGCAGCCACTGTGAGGCGGTGGAAGGTCTTTGCTCCTGCTAGCAACAAGGGTAAGCACTTTCCATTTTATCTTTGTAGTTTCATTTATCTTTGGTTTCAGTCTTTATAGCATGACAAGTCTGCAGGTAGACATGGGTATCACATTTTATAGCAAAAAATGCTGTCACTGTCGGCCATGACTATGTATCTCTTCTTTTTGCCTTGATATGTTTTATCATGCAGAAACACTAAGGGTTTAAAGTTTTGAAATGAAGGTTTTGATATTTTTTCTCCATTTTCAAAGCCTTTACTAGTTTTGGCCATGCTCCACCCGAAAATAGGCATAAAATGCTATAGGCTGTCGAGTGTTTGTGAGCTTTGAAGTTAAGGTTTCAACTTCTTCCTGCACAAAAACCTTTATAATGCCACAACCATACTCTTACTTAATTTCTTTCTCTTTACCTATAAAGAAAGAAAGGCTTGATATATCCTTGAAGAGATCTTGTTTATTTTGTAGATGGGTACACCTTCCTTCTTGTTTCTTGCTCCTCTGGCATGGTTATGAATGTATCATGGCATCTATTTGAATTTTCTTAACTGTGTCTACAAAAAAATATCATTAGGGTTTGATATCTTGACATGGGTATACAGTTTTTAAAAAATTGGTTTCTCTTTTTGTATAGAACCACCTTGACTGTGGTTTTTTCTCCATCTGTTGGCAAAAAGTATAGGGAGTTTGAAGTATTAGCAAGTGGGGTTTCTTTCTTTACTTCTCATAACACCTCTCCTCCTGTCCTTGTGACTGTCTCACATTTGCTGATGATACACTTTACCTTACTTGTCCCACTATAGCTACTAGGTAGAAGCACATTTTGGTATTATGTATGATAGTAAAACATGTGATATTATTATCTAGTTCCATTTTACCTATAGGATAAATGGCTTCTTATGTATATCTCTATAGGTTGTTGACTGTAATGTGATGGACTATATGTCATGTGGGAACATCCTTGACTGGTTACTACCTTTGTTACAACTGGATATATATTATGGCATAGGTGGCATGCTATCTCTTGACTGTCATATGTATTGGGATTGTTTTGTGCATAGATATCATACATTTGTGTCTCTTGCTGTCTATTTACTACAACTACATCATTATGGCATATCGCTACTACCTTCTCTTTTGCTCATTTCATCATTTGAATGTTATAGTGTTGTATATATCATGCATATTATCCTAGACCTATAGATGTCCTTGTGTATTTCAAGGCATATCTGTAAAATAGACATGTTCTTATTTCTTCTTGGCTGTTATGCATTCTTTCAATACACCTGTAGCATGCCTTTGTGCATCCTTGCACTTGTAGTCATCTTTGTGCATACTGACTGCTTATCTTATCACTTGAATGTCAATTGCATGGTATGTATCATGTATGATATGAGTACCTAGAGCCTCCTTGTGCATCTTTAAGGTATACTTGTAGATTCCTTGTGCATTTTCATATCTCTTCTAGATGTTCCTCTTTCATCATTTATGCACCTATGTATTATAGATATGTGTTCTTATTTCATCCATTTCTTTGTAGTCATTCTTGTGCACACTGATTGCCTATGTTATCATTTTTCATGCTCTTATGTAGATGGATATGACCATTATGATGTATCATGAATGTCTCTTGCTTATATAAGTCATTTCATTGGTCACTGTCCCTGACTATCCATGGTGATGGTGACTGTATCTGTATCTTGATCTTCATGGTATCTCACTTCTCTTGGACTATATCTTCCTTACCGCATGGCATCCTCTTTACTGCACCATGGCATCACTGTATCTTTGGGCATGAGAAATAAAGTTTTTCAAAGCACAATCATGTTGGAATTCATGGAATCCACTCTATTCATCCTTGAACTGTTGTATCTGGATGCTCTACTGAACTCTATGTATACTTTATTTGCAACTCTATACACTTTAGTCATGACTGTCTCTCATTTGATCTTAAAAGTTGACTGTCATGTCTGTAATGACCATTCATTGTGTTGGGGTATTTGCTTATGCAATATGTGCTTCATCCCTAGATGCTTGACTATTTGAACATCTAACTCCATTTAGATTGTAGCATTCATCTTCATTTATAGGTTCTCCTTAATGCCTAAATCATATGAGATTCTTGGCCTGGTTGTTTCATCCTTGAGAAAATAAAACCCATCTACTTCAGTAGAACTATTTCATGGCATCTTCATGTATCTTTTGATGGTTTTAAATTTTGAGGCATTGGTGATAGCCTTTTGTAAAGTTTATATCTTCTTTCTGGATGACTGCATGCTTATCTCATACATCTTGTGAAGTTCTATTTTATGGCAGTCAAGTTGGCATATTGTTTATAATTGTCTTGCCTTCCACTATTCCATCTGCTGTTCCATGTGGCATTTTTCTTGACTATTTCTATGAGACACTTGTAACTTTGAATGTGATATAACTATTTAAACTTTGATCATCTTAAATAGTATGAAAACAACATGAGAAATACCTGGTATAAAATGCTACTTCATCTTACTCCCTTGTCATAATGAGATGACCCTTCACATGATTTATTCTGTAACTTGTTCAAATGATACATAATTTCTTGTATCCTCCTTTACTATGTCTCTCTTCTCTTTATTAGGCATAATAATTTGAAAACTTGTATCACTGCTTAGATGACTGTAATCGGATTTCTAAATTTGTCCCTTTGTCAATCTTGACTCAGTCATATAGCTTTGATTTGCTTCAATCAACTGTAATGATGTTATGATGACATCTTCTTTATGTAAGTTGATTAGATGATGCATTATATAGCTTAGAATGATGCATCATGTCTTTTCTGATAGTCTTTGCAAAAAATGAAAAGAAACATGATGGGCTCAAACCCTCATGGGAGCCACATTTAATCCACATGTTTATTTGTCTTCAAAATCAGCAACAAAATTTGTCCTATACCTGCATAGTGAACAAACAAGTTGGCATAAAAAGTACCTGATAGTATTGATTGATGTCCTTCATGATTTCTTTTTGATTTGTATCACTATCTGATCTAAAATCTTATCTGAATGCATGATATGATAAGTAGATGTCTTTGTTTGATAAAAGTATGTGATAACTGTAAATATCCGGAGCACTAACAGGGTTGTGCCCAAAATTTTGTAGGTTTCAACTGGATGGTGGCTTGGAGAGAAGAATGAAGACTAAAGACTTGAAGGCCAGCTTCAACAGCAATCAACAACAACCTCCATCATTAGGCAATGATGGATGTTAGATTTATCATATGTTCTTTTCTCTTTTCTTTTATCAAACAGATACATAGCTTGCATGTCTGCAATTGCTCAGTCTAGTTACTCCCACAGCTTGTGTGGGACACATTTGAACATTTCTTTTAAACATGATCACTTAGTTTCTCTGATGCATATGATGTATATGTATTTTCTTTTTAATCAATGCATGAGATAGAGTAATAGATATGTGGATGTATGTTCAAAACATGACATGAAATAACAGTGTAATACATCTTTCTCTCTTTTATTCAAAATTGATTAATCTAAATAATCAATTTAACTTATAACTCCTGAAAGATCAAACTTTGTAGAACAACTGTATCTCCTTGAATGTTTGATCCTTTGATGATCAATTCTTTTATCATGATAACTTATCAATCCTGATTGGACTGATGGGTTATCCTGACAACTAGATCTTCTTTTCAATTTTGTGAAGGCATCAACCATTCAAGAATGCATAACCTTGAAGTTCTCTAGTATTCCTTCTGAACAATTACACTTAGGTACAACTAATTTTTCAGTGTGAACAAAAAATTAGTAACACTACCTTCTAATGAAATATTTCACCCTCAAAGGGCATTTTACTAGGTTCTATAATTATCACCTTCTCCTCCTTAACCACTTTACGAGAAATGCTCTTATTAGCTTTCATTTTTATTTGATGCCTTCTTTGGAACACTTTGTTCTCTGTGTGAAAGCTATATTGGATAAGAAACCTTCTAAGCATCATGTTCCCCTTCACAAGGGCCTTATCCATTGTCTATATAAGTTTCATCTTGCCTTGGACCCACCGAAACCAATTCTTCCAACTATTGTTGAAATACCTGTAAATACTCCCCCAGATGTTGTTATTCCTATTGAGGAGCCTTGCTCTACCCCCAACAACCAAAAACTGAAAGGAGTTTCCTTTTCTGAAACCCGGGAGGAGAATATTGAGAAGGACATACATACTCCTATCTCTAAAGGAAGTGTGAAGGCGAAGAAGAGGAATTTTAAGGAGGTGGTTTTTACTGTGGTCACTAAAGTAAAGGATATAATGGGGGCCCATAAAAATCAAAACAGTGATAGTGAGGGACCTCCGAAAAAAGATAAAGTTAAGACTACGGTCAAAGCTAAGAATGAATGTTCCTCTTCGGGTGTTAGAAGGTCTAGAAGAATTGCTGGCAAACCAGCCCATCAAGCTAAACTAATTGAATATTATGAAAGTGACTTTGGGTCTTCTACTCAGGGAGATGATCAGTCTAAAGGTGATGATATTGAGGTTTATGAGGTTTCAGAGGAGAATGCTAGGGTAGAGGAAAATGAGGATATTGATGGAGGGGATTGTGGACCTAATGATACTACTCAAGAGGAGGAGAGGGTGATTGTTGAGGAAGCTAAAGAGGCTGCTAAGGAAGAAGACGATAGTCATGAGGATGAAATTGCTATTCTTCGAGGCCGTGTGGAATCCTTGGAACAAAAGGTTTGATCTATGAGATGCTTTATCAACAGTATGCTTTGTTGATTAGCTATGCTCAATTTGTCTCTACTACAGGAACATGACACCCTTGCCCATGGAGCTGATGAAGACAAATTAAAAGAATTTGACAAGATTTATGAATTTCTGGCTAAAGGCTAGGAGGATTTTTCTCCTTAGCTTTGTTTATTTACTTTCTGTTTATCTACTGTTAGACTGCTACTTTCACTATCTACTATTTATCGGTTGTTAATGATGTTTATGTTGTAGCTGGATTTGGTGGCTCTTTTTATTTTTGAGCCTTTGTTGTTCTTTTTTGGGCTTATGTTGTAAGGGTTCGGCCCCTAGTTTTTTCCGCCTCATATTATCAAAAATATACCCTACATAACATTAAGTATAAATCTAGGATAACATTGTAGTTCAGGTGGAACATATTATTGGTCACTATAAGACTAGAAATTAAATGTTCAAATTCATCACATCTAGTATAATATATCCTCTAATTAATTTCCACTAACTTAAATCAACAAGTTAGGTGAAAGGCACCTATCTATACCCTATTTCTCTTCCTTTTTACCTTGCTTCGTCATTAACGGTCCCAAATGGTTCTAGTAAACTATAACTACATGATATCTACAAAACTAGATAAAGGATTAGTCTCTCCATCAAAATGATATTATCATAATTAAGAACCTCAAAAATACAAAAGTTGAGAGGACCTAAGAGCTAGACCTAATGCCTTAGGGGCTCATCTGTGATGGCCTTGCCTATGTACGCACAACACAGAGGCTTCATAATTCGGTTATAGGAAATTGTAATTGCAAGGTTGACTTAAAAACACTTGTTCATAAAGGGACAATAAAAAGTCTTAACCGAGTTCATGCTAGAAACAAGGCTCCCTCTGCTAAGTCAATGAGGATACAACATTAAAAAGATGTTTGACAAGGTCACTACATAACAAAAGTACTATCAACAACCCCTTGGTTCTCTAGAATGAATACATTATGTCACATTCCACATCATGATAGATACTAAGTACTTCAACGTACATAACTATCATTTTACTATAGATCACAAACACTTTATATATATATATATATATATATATATATATATATATAGCAAAATCAAGAATTACAATCACTTAGAAACTTGCAGTTTCTCAAATGAAATTAAACATATCTTAGATCAATTTCATATATAACTATTATTAAACTATTTTATTTTATTTTATTTTAGTTTTAACAACAATTTATTCTTATATATATACACACACATAATATAAATGTTATTTATTTATAATTAAATATTTTCAATACCAATAATAGAATAAAGCATAAAAACTAAACAATTTATTTATTTATTTACTTATATATATATATATATATATATATATATATTCTAAATAAAACAAAAGTAAAGCATATCCATATCCTTATCTACATATATTTTAGAAATAAATCTTAATAAAAAAGAAACTTGAAAAGAATAATAATAAAACTATCACAATTTCCTCATAATAAATCTTCTAAAACAAATTTTAGAACTTATAAAGTATTTTAGTGAACTTTCTAATTTTCAACAAGGAATGGATACTGAGAACACAAGTCGAATAAATCAAGTTTTCTAAGAGTTTGCTTTACTAAATAAACAATTAAATAATATTACATAAAATTAATATGGAAATAATAATTAACAAAAGTATTATCAATTCATAAAAGATTAACAATAATCATAATCTAATTATTGATTTCTTCACATTATTAACAAATCTACATACTTAAATATATACAAGGTGAAAGTTAAAGAATTGAATAAATAATGAACTATAAAATGAAATGATGTGGAATGACAATATGAGACAAGTACGTTCTAGACAATAAAATCAATTACCTTAAATGAATTAGAATTATTGAAATTGCTATATTAGACTAAATCTAAATTGGTCCATTGGACAATCTCATGATAAGTGTACTCATACCTGAATCTATATCTTTAGATGAGTCGGAAGGATTAGGCAGCCTTACACAATGATACCAATGTAACAACCTCCAAAATGTAACCTTAAATTTTTGAAGTATTAACCAAAACAAACAACCCAATGCTAACAAATAGGTACAAGATAACCATAAAACAACTACCATTAACTTCCATGAAACAATATTATGTAACAATATGCAAAATATGCAAGAGATATCCAAGTAAGATCCACACAATATATAACTCCAACTCATTAAATATAATAAGGAAGCATAATAATAAGTACATCTCAAATAATATGAAAGTTTCCCAAGTACATATCTAGAACTCATCAATAAAGATAACAAAACTGTTAGATTCCCAAAATCATCTGCAGGAAAACTTCTACAAGAGAGAGTTGCAAGAAAATATTGTAAAAGCCAAATGCATGAATTAGTGCTTCACATTCCCCTTGCATTATTCAGAAATAAATACAAAGGATATACACAACCACTATCCAAGAATAGACAAAGTGGGAAAGACACATGTCACAATGCTTTCAAGAGAAAAGAAAGCCTATGATACATGTCATGAGGCTCAAAATAGAAAAAGAATATCCTAATTAACTTATGTAAAAGTGAAAATATGGTTTTTCACCAACACCCCCCATAAGTGCAACTTAGGTAGATTACACAAGCTAAAAATAAAGAAAGAAAGATAGGTCCTAGCAACAAAGCCATGTTAGGTACCCATGAACAACAAGGATCTCTCATAAGGTGGAGAAAAGGAGAAAAACCCAGTGGGAGAAAACTCCTCTCCAAAAGAGAGAAAAAACAAAAAGAAAGTACAAGAACATGTGATGGAAGAAGGACACTAAGACCCCCCATGGAATGAATCCATCACAAGAGTACAATCATGAGTGCCCCCCATAAGAGAGAGCAAATAAAGAATATGAATCCCCTCCAAGAAGAAGCTCCAGAACCAATGAAGAGATCTTGAAGACATAATCCAATCCACTGCCTACAAATAACATTTCTCCCTTTCAGAAGAAACAAATCCACTGGTGAATGTAGAAGCCATTCCCACATCTTAGATGAATAGGGAATCCATATTGAAACATGTGCCTCTGAATGCAACTCAAGTGACCTCATACTGGGAAAATATGTCTTCTCCAAAACAGAAACTGTCTGCCCAATTAGAGAAGAACCAAGAGAGGATATGATCTGAACTATGTCTAGAAACACAAAAGATGAAGGTGGTGATGCAAAGCCACCTGAGATAGTATCAAACAAGAGAGATAAACCCTCAAATGTGTCCTCCAAATCAGCAATGTGAGACTCCACAAACAGAGATGACATGTCTGTAAAATAGGAATCCCAATGAGGTGGATCTGAAAGACTGATATTGACCTGCTACAGAGAATTACTGGAAGCCAATGATGATGCAACAGTGAACTCTAAAGTAGCAAAAGGTGATGGAGATGATGTGATCTCAATAGGAGGAGAAGAGGGAACAAGAGAGGTCTTTGTCTCTGAACATTCAAGACATGCCATATACTCAAGCTCCTCTAAAGTATCATCATCATAAGGTATATTATCTGCATCATCAAGTGGAATGAGACAATCTGCTGTAGGATCATTTGGAAATGGTGAGAAATGAGGGTCTCCATACAACTCCCAATTTTTTGTCCAAAGTGTGTGTGGGCTCTCATAGATGGGAAGATCACATGCAATATCATAATCAACAGTGGTACAAATCAAACCTACAACATGATCTTGATTGTTACCCCAAAAAGATTTTTTCATAGGTGTCTCTAGTTTAGGTATGAGCCCATAAAGATGAGCCAAAAGATACAGGGACCTGAGATGTGTCAGGATGCCTCTTTGCCATGACTCATAATTGTCCTTAGTCAGATTGACCACGAAGGATGAGTAGCAAAACCCATGATACCTCCTCAAAATGATAGAGATCAAAACATGTAAATAGATTTATGCTAATAATAGAAGCCTATCAAAGAAAACAAAACTTTTCTAGGAGGTAGCATGTCCAGGATATCTAACAGAAGCCATAAAATTGACAAACTGAATAAACGATACCTAGGGCTAAATCTGAAAAAATTACATAGATGGCTGTGTAGATCTTACTGATACCTTTCCAACACCTACTCGCTTTCAAAAAATGGAGATTCTAGGCACAAGAACAGAGCTCAGAAGCCAAAAAAATGCTTTGACTTCAAATAGCAAAAGCAGGTTTTAAACAGAAAAATTTAGAAAAGACCAGCATTACTGGATAGTGCTCAGAACTAGCTTTCCAATGCTTTTTCATTTGCTAATTTTTGAGTTCATATGCTCAAGTTATGGCCTCTGGAAGACAACTACCTTTTTAGGCTTGCACATGAACATGACATGAAAATTGAGGTAGATTCAAAGATTGAGCAGCATGGAAACTGAGGCAGACAAAAATCAAGCAACACAGAAATCAAGGCAAATTAAAAAAAATTTGGCACAAAAATTGAGGCAGCTCGAAAATAAAATAAGCTCAAAAAAATTTGCTACAGAAATCGAGGAACCTGTACAAGAAATCTGGCACGGAAATTGAGGTGGCCGTATGGATTTTCCCTACACAAAAAACCAAAACCCTAAAAATTGCCCAATTTTTTTTTTCAGCAAAATATAGAGTGCCTTATATGAAAATAGGGGTTTTGACACCTTTTGAGCTCAACCGTGAGGTCTATTTTTCTCTAGTATGCACAAATTATCTATTCATGGCTAAAACCCTCTCTAATTTGAGAAGAAATTGACAAATTTAGAGCTCTGATATCATGTTAGATTCCCAAAATCATCTACAAGAAAACTTCTACAAGAGAGAGTTGCAAGAAAATATTGCAAAAGCCAAATGCATGAATTAGTGCTTCACATTCCCCTTGCATTATTTAGAAATAAATACAAAGGATATACACAACCACTATCCAAGAATAGACAAAGTGGGAAAGAAAGCATAATGAAAGCATGTGACACATGTCACAATGCTTTCAAGAGAAAAGAAAGCCTATGATACATGTCATGAGGCTCAAAATAGAAAAAGAATCTCCCTAATTAACTTATGTAAAAGTGAAAACATGATTTTTCACCAACCAAACTACATAACCAACATATACAAGGGCTCAAATACTACCACCCTCATCAATGACAATGGATAAAATATGCCAATCGAGCAACCATGACAAATACATGTGGCCATATACAATGTACATCATGAAAAATATCTTAAGAACTGTAAGATCAACTCTACAAACTAATCCTCCAAGTTTCCGTGATTTTGTTACTCATTGGGGAAGAGTTTGAACCCACCATGAGGATGATCCATCAATCAAGGTGAAGAGGCATTGTCCATAATCCAAAGATGTGGTACAATAAGATACTAGTGATTATCTTATTTAATTTATTTCCTTATTACAAATAATAATACACATGAAACCATAGATCCAAAACATCTCAAATACAAATATAGATTTCTCAATGCACACCAACACATCCTTTCTAGCATCTAATACACATATGAATGCAAGCACATGAACAATCCAAATATGACTATCAATAGTAACCACAAGTTATTTTAACCCTAAAACCTGTTTGACTTATAACTATACATCCAAGACCATATCCAACATCCACATGAATTCCTACTCACATCCCATACTAAAAAAGCTCTCTTTGCATGATGTTATATATCTTAATAAGAACACATGTCCAAGGTAGAAATACATGCATGATGCATCCCATACTACATGTATCCTAACCTTAGTACAACACAAGTATCCAAACATACATAAAATAATAATTCAAATACACAAATACACACACAAGAAATAACATACAACATATAATCCAAACATTCAAACTCAAATACACAAGACACACACATAAAGTAATATTATAAAATAACATACAATCCAAACATTCACAGTTCAAATACACAAGCCACACACATAAAGCAAACATATAATACAAGCACATCACACATTACAAGACCACAACAACAATTCCAGTCATAAAATAAAAGCACATAAAGACTTGATAACCATGACACATAGACTTGGTCCCCAAAACCCATAAATGGGGCATCTCCCAATTGTGTAATGCACCCAAATACCACTACCTCACATAAGACAGGAAGGGTAACTATACCACCACATGGCACCCTATCCCAACCCCTCAGGGTAGAACAACATGCATGCTAATAAATAGGCCACATGTCTTATCCTCAGAGATCTCCTAGCTACTAGTGATGGATGGAAAAAATAATTTATAAATATCCTATGGACCTTCTACCATCAAGAGAACTAGAGATTCATGTAATGTGGTGCCTATAGTGAGAAAGATCAAGATTGATTCTTTGGCCAACTTTCTTAAGGGGATGATGTCTCAGTTTTTTGGGATCAAAGTAGATAAGATTATCCTAGGATGTACCGACCCATGATGAGGACATCCAACCTCTCCCACTCCTTTAATCTTTTCACCTCCAATGGAAGTCAAGATATCAACCATCCTAGCCCTTAGTATAATCAATTGTCAACAAGCTCTAGGATAACTCCCATAAACCACTTACTCATATGACCGCCTCCCTAATTTCATGAGTAGAACCATGACACAATAAATGTCACATATAAATATAATCTTTCATGATGTGAATATCAACCATGATAGAAAGGATGTCATATAACTATAATTAACTCCTCAAAGAGGTAGAATACATTACCAACCCAAGTTAGATTTGCATGAGCATAAATAGGACAACCCCATCCAACACATATAGTCAAGAAAGTCTTATATAACATAATAACACTATCCCAATAAAGAGATGATCTCAAAATAAATTAATTCAAGAAAAAAAAAAAAGTAAAAATGGAAGTCAAACATTCCAACCATGACACCAAAATTGTGATGCACAAATCCACTAAAGGACTCTCAAATACAAGATCACTATACTTAGGTGTATGGGAAGCATATGAAATAAGTTCTAACTCATTCTCACACCCTCATAAATGGTATGATCCACATAATAATTTTAACATACTCAATAAGAAGTACAAACTCATCAAACTATGTTGAGAGATCACATACACCAAACATTACTTTCATGCTAGTAATTTCTATCTAAATTGCATAAAAATAGTTTTCACTAAAAAAGCCATAACTTTCTCAAAACATAACATTTTTACAACTTTATGATGTATTGAAAATATAACATAGGTATCTACAATACCTATAAAGTATTTATGCAATATCTCTCTTTAATACAAATTACTAATGACAATATAAACACTAGTAAAACATAATTCTAAAAATAGTAGCACAAATAGAGAGTCCTTAACTCATACATACCTTATAATTACAAAATTGGGTATTGCATGATTTCTTGTGAGAATTTAAAATATTGGTTGTGCACCTTCCACAAAAATTTTAGAGAAAACTACTTCTTAAAACCAATGTTATTCAAGACATAAGACTGATTTTTTTTCTCCTTATGATAGTTTTACTACTTTATAACTTTTTCCAAATCCATATTGATATAGAGTTTAAAAAACAAAAGAAACATCATCAAAAACATAATTTGAATCTTCCTAACATATAGGTTCAATCCAAAATTATATCTATGTTTGAATTTCATAAATCACATGATTCTCTTAAATTTGACTAGGTTTCTTCTTTCCCAAGCAACCCTAGTTTTTAGCCTACAATAATTAGTTTATTTCCAAGTTGAACAATATGAAACCTATTTGTTTTGGTTTGGATTTTTCTATTGAAATATAATATGATCAAAAAATAAATTTATGTTCATCAGCCCACTAGTCAAGTGCACCTAATGTGCTCGAAAGCCCACACCTAAAGAAGTCTGCAGGTCCTCAAGTTATGGCCCTCATAGTGTACGTGCAACCCATTTCATGGTATAGGTGGGAAAGCATGCTCTAGCCCCACATGAACACTATTTGATGCTCCTCCATCACCCTGATGGTATGGATGAGGCCACCATGAAGATGTGCACCTCACTCGTTTAGTGCTATGTGTTAAGATTTCAATGGCAGATTAGAGCAATACACATTAACAATTATGATGCAGATTTAAATACACATGGAAATAATAATGAATAATAACATAAATAAACACAAAAATTTAACGTGGTTCAACCAATGTGGGCTATGTCCATAGAAACAACCATCCAGTATTTTATTATCTAGTAAAACTCATGAATTACAACCTCACAACCTTGCAACTTAATTGCTGCTATGGTGGGGTGATGGAGGCACCACCCCAACAAATCCCATGGGCTCTATAGAGATGGGGCCTCTAGCCCCTTCCACAACCAAAGTTGAGGATGCGGGCTAGGGCTTTGGCCCTACCCGCGCCTCAATAAATTTTTCTATATATATTAAATTTTAAATGAAAACTTAAAATAAACAAACTTTAAACATAATACTTTTTTTATAAGAACAACTTTTAACAAAAATCCCTCTCTATTTTTAAAAACAAAGAATATTAAAAGAAAACATCACTATATTTGATTGCAACAAATAACTTATATATATATATATATATATATATATATATATATATATATATATATATATATATATATATATATATATATATATATATATATATATATATATATATATATATATATATATATAAACAAAAACAACTACTTTACCTTTGAAGCTTTTAGAAGGGTGATTATTTTCATAGTACTAAGGCTATTTATTTTCTTAGCTTACTTAGAAATTTATCCAATGAAGAGTAAATGTGTGAGAAATAAAGAGAGATAGCACACTGTCAACAAGAAAGAGTGAATCACCTAGGACAAGCTAAAACAAGTCTAACCTATCCAATTCACTTATTCAAGCAACCTATAGTTTAGACTAAATAGAAATGAACAATTGAACATATTTACACCCTATCTACATGCATTCCTATTTATATGTCCTAATGATAATATGCTAACCTATGTGATGTGATAAATTAGCTATGTGAATACTCAAAAAGTGGTAGAATTTCATTACAATCTAAGTGCTTGTTGGAAATGGAAGGGAGAGGCATAATTTATAGATTTTTGGAGATGAGGATGGAGGGATAGGATTGAATTGGAGAATCAAGGGCTCAAATTGCTTGAGAATCATCAAGCAAGGAGAATTGGACAAGTGTCATGAGGAGTTGGATGAGGGAAATGTTCCAAGATTCAAAGGCGGATCAATGGATGAAATTGGATAGTTGAATGGATGGATGGTTAGGATTGGGTAGGTGTATGACATGTAACCTATTTATGAAAAACTATGGTTTGGATTTTGTGAGGAATTTAAAATTGCAAGGAGAAGACAAGTGGAATCTAAAATTGGATGAATAGTGCCACATGGAATTTAAAATTCCATGAATAGTGACACTTGGAGTGGAAGAAAAGGAAATGGGACAAATGTACACTTTTTGGAAGATTTGCCCATGCTTCCAAAGTACCACTTGACATGTACATGCATGTACATTGAATAGCAAGTGGACTTCTAGAAACATGGGGAGATGTAATTTTGAGTTAATTTTAATTTACCCATATTCACATGATTAAGAGGAAAATAATGATGGTTACTAAAAGTAATCAAAAGTGCACAAAATAGGGAATTAAATAAATAGAGATATTTATTTAATTTTTGGGAGTGAATGTGAACAATAGTTGTCAAAAATATTTAATTTTTTGAACTATAGTAGAGGAAATTGATTTTTAGTGATGGGGGAAAGACAAGAAAATATTAATTAAATAATTACAAATTATTTAATTAACATGTGTGTTGGGTGAAATGGTGTGAATTGTCGGGTTTAGAATGCAAAGGATAGATGAAGGTGTTTGTAACCATTTTCAAGTGTCTACATTTTGCCCCTCTTTGATATGGTGTCATTACTGTTGGGGTTGATGGGATATCAAAGAATATTTGAATGATTAGCATGCCTCAGTTGGCTAACGAGAGAAGGAAGAATAGTGAGGTGATACCCCTCAAGAGATTGGCAAAAAAAAAAATTCTGGTGATGTCTTGAAAGAGGGAGGAGGGTCAAATGGGAATAGAAATGGAGAAATGAGGATAGGGGGTGAAATTTAGGGTTCAGAGGAAGAAATTAGGGTTACAGGGGCTACATATAAGAGATGGAGGGCCCATTCTCCTCATTTGTCTTCTTGTGATTTGCAAACTTTGATTAGAGGAGAGAAAATTGATTAGAGACGAGATGGCATAGATTCCATGAGAGGAGCATCATGCAAATTAAAGTGGGTAAGGGAGTACTTGCGATCTGCAACGGCTAGAGACCCAGTAAGTGCCTAAATGACACTTTGTGATTTGGGTTTTAGGCTAGTTAGGAGCATTAAATGCTAGGAGGAAAGCGGGGTAATTTAGGTGTTAGAGTAGAGGGTTTAGTGCCTAGGAGTCACTTTTAGCACCCTGATGGCATGAATTAGCACCCAGACTGGGGATTAGCACCCGGTCTAGCGATCAACGCCTAGTCGGCATGAATCAATGCTTAGTTGAGCAAAGGATGATGAAATTGATTAGCACTTATCCTAGAAGGTGTGGCCCCCAAAATTACTAGTTTAGTGCCGAGAAATGGCACCTAGTCTGACGATTAGTGCCTAGGGGTCTGGGTTTAGTTCCCAAAGTGCATGGATTAGCATTGAAAATTACTGGTTTAGTGCCTAGAGGAGGAACAACATTGTCTGTCTAACGATTAGCGACTAGAACCGAGGATCAGTGCTTAGCTTTGAGGATCAACACCTAAAATGAATGGATTGGTACTTAGTATGGTTTAGCGCCTAGGTGCCATGGTTTAGCGCCTAGGTGCCATGGTTTAGCGCCTAGGTGCCATGGTTTAGCACCTAATAGAAAAAAAAGCCTAATGAAGTTTTTTGGATACCTGTGCAGGATGACGAGGATGTTTTGCAATCACACAAGCGGGGACCGCTGACATGAGTGTTGTGGGATCAGTTGGATGCCACTGATCAGTTCTTTTTGCATTTGATGGTCCTATTGACGATGTTTTGAGATGGAGAGGTCTTTACTTGGGGTTCGTGCCATGTTAGTGCACCTTTATCATGACATGGATGTGGTGGTGTACCGACAATCAGCCAACTTGGGGTGTGGAGTTACGCTGCTACACATCTAGACTTGGGAACACATAGTGATCACCTAGCTAGTGATAGTGAGGGATCAACTAATCCATTAGTTGTTTGTGTATGCATACAGGGGAGTGCTACAACATCATCGACTAGGTGATCTCAGTTATTAGAGGAGGATGATCATTGATATACAGTTAGTCATCTGAAGGCTATGGAGAGAGTTTGAGACATGGTTAGAGGATGTGAACTAGCTGAGGTATGTGTCGCAACCATGATACTTGATGGGGCAAACAAAGCTCATCATAGACTAACTTATATTCTAGATTAGGTAGTAGTTTGGATAGCCACAGGATGTACCATAGGAGTAGGCAGTATTTGCTCAAATACACGTAAAGGCACCATGGTGGGGACCACCTCCTAACCCATGAAAAGTTATAACTGAGTTTTATGGGCTACAGGGCAAGGCATGGGATGCCAGAGCATAGGTGGTGGATGTAGGGATGACGATGTATTATTAGTGGTGGGCTCAACAAAGACCATTGTGATTGACTATACTAGTAGGGAAAGCAGTCACAGCGCTGGTGGTAGGGGATGCTAAAGATAATGATGATGATGAGGAGAAGGAGATAGAGGAGATGGATGTGGAGGAGGAGGCAGATGGTGATGGAGGAAAAGGAGGCAGAGGAGATGGTGATGGAGGAGTAGAGGTGACAAGGTTGCAAGGATTAGTGCAACATTTGTAGGCCCAAGTGCAGTAGTTACAGGGATAGGTGGCTCAGTTGCAGGGGTAGATGGCATAGGCACAGGCACAGGGTGATGGGAAGGTGCCCATTTATAGGGCTAGGTAGTATAGTTGTAGATGTAGCTAGCTTAGGCGTAGGCATAGGCCCCAGAGATATCGACAGGAGCGTGATCAGGCATGTCAGGTGTTGGGTTTGAGGATATCGAATATGTTTAGGACTGTGTAGTAGCAGACCTATGAGGCTAGGAGGGAGGCACAACACTATAGGATGCTATATGAGCACCTAGTACTAGTGAGGCAAAGAGAGACCTACCGAAGCTATTCAGGGGTGTCGAGCTTGAGGAGGATAGGGCAGTCAGAGAGATTGCTATAACAACCACCTCCAACACAGGCACTGGTGGTAGGTTAGGGATCAGTTCTTATTCAGGCAGCGTAGAAGGTGATGGGGCCACCTCCATAGAGGGATGTAGGGCCATCCTAGCTAGGGGCCTCGATGCGAGATAGTTCTGTCTAGGGGCTATAGACTCCTAATTTTTGGTTGTCCATATCATGTATTTTTGAGAGGTCCTCAGGACTTGATGTAGCATAACCATTTTTTATGTATATATATATGACATGAGACATTGTGCAATGGGATGTACTATGTATATGGACTTTATTGATGTGTATTTATGGATAATGATGTGGTTATGATGGACTGACATGGTTATGGATGTTGTAAGTATTTGATGATATGATGTGATATAAGATAGATGATGTGATTGATGATATATTTGTTATGTAGGATGACATGGCATAGGATTATATGATGTAGATGCATGTGATAACTGATGATGTTTATGATGTGCAGGATGACATGATGTATGAGTTATTTGTATGGATGTTTGTATTTATTATGATGATGATTATGATTATGATATGCAGGATGTGTTATGGTTTTGATGTTATGATATGATGAGGTTATTTATGACATGATTTTATGTATGTATTGAAATGGATGAGAATGCATATGATGAATGTGTGTATGTATGACATGGTTTTTGATATGTATGGATGGTTAATATGGATAATGTATTAATGATAATATGATATGATGAAAACATGTGATGTAATGTGGCTTAATGGACTAATGGTAATATTATGGACTAATGGTGTGAATAAATGAACCAACTATTAATGAACTAAATGGAATAATGGGACTTAATGGATGTATTAACATTAATGGAATGGAACATAAATGTACAAATGGTGATGAATGGATAAAAATGCAAAAGGATAATGATAATGGAAATGATGAATATGTTAGACTTAGGGCACACAACCGAGAGGGGGGGTGAATCAGTTGTACGAAACTTTCTCAAATTAAACACTTAAATCTTCTTTAGTGATTAGCAAAATATTAATCATGAACCATAATGCATTCAAATCAAAAGCAAAAACTTATCAACACATAAGACACCAAGATTTTGACGTGGAAAACCCAGTTAAGGGAAAAACCATGGGGTTATTAACCCAAGAATGTATTCTCTATTAGAAGAATAGAAAGAACAAAATGACACATGCCAATTAGGGCTCACTACCCGAGCACATTGCTCACAAGAGGCTCACTACCTACAAGAGACACACTGTCTACAAAGGAATAAGTATCACCTTCATGAACTGGAGAATAGCATCTTCACCATGCTTGAATCAGTTCCATTTAAGCCCAATACTTCTGCTCTACCTTTCGCATTTCTCCTCGCTACCACACACTCATCACCACAAGACTCACATCCAAATGACTTCACAATCCCTTATTTATACAAGGCATCGACTTAGGAACAATCATCTAAGTCAGCAAACACCTACAAGAACATCCACAAGACGTGTAATACATCCAGTCAGCCAGTCTCAAGAAGAACACCAATATCCAGTGGTTATTCTTCAAATGCAAACTCTAACTTCAATGCGGACCACCAAGCTGAATTGGACATGATCCAACGATCATCATAACCTTCCCTGAATCACCAAGAACATCCGCACTTCATCATCCTACTGGAATTCTTCTCTCCTTCATTCAAAGCTTCAAGAACACAGTCTGTCATCACTGTCACAAATGAATATGCTCTTCTAGATCTTCAAACCACGAACCAATCTAGTTGATACTTCACAGGGACATCCTCAACACTCCCTCAAATCCACAGAATGGGATAATGAATTTCTGGATCTCACCAGACCTATCTGTGACACTCTGTCACCTCTGAACACCTGCCAGAACCGGTTCTACTTGAGCGACCATAACTTCTTTAGATCTTCATGCGGACCTCTGAAAACTTGACTGGAGCATCTCAAGACTTATATCTACAAACCCTTTAAACCGTATCCTCTAATCCTCAACCTATTGAGGAATTTTACCTTCTTGTCATCACTATTCTTCACTGTTCCTGATTGAGACTAATTTTCTCAATATCCTCAGCACACAGCTCATCTAATCCTTCTCATTAATGCAACATGAGTATGTTGACATCAATGACAACATCGGTTAGGCCCATACTTGCAACAATCTCCCCCTTTGTCATTGATGGCAACATATGATGTGAAAAACCATCAAGACAAGAACTTCTCCTTGCTGTCACAATTCCCCCTAACAGCAACAACTATTCACATGTCTTCTCTTCCTTTATTGCTCCCCCTTTGATCAGCAACTACTTGTTTTTCACATGTCTTCTCTCCCCCTTTGACATCAATGGCAAAGGGCTCATACTTGCAACTCCATTACTTCATAACATACCAGCTACTCCCCCTAAGTAGCAACTCCCTATCATCAATCTGGATCACAAGATATGACTGTGATATCCACCGGATTGATGCACATCAGTGCATCCTAGTTCATCACCGGAGGGGCAATAACCCCTAACTTCTCCCTGAGATACTCAAAAGAGTCCTTGGGAAGAGGTTTAGTAAAGATATCTGCAATTTGATCCTTGGAGGGCACATACTCCAATCTGACTTCATCCTTGTTCACTTTGTCTCTCAGAAAGTGAAACTTGATAGATATATGCTTAGTCTTAGAATGCAACACTAGATTCTTAGAAATATTTATTGCACTTGAATTATCACAAAAAATTGTGATAGGCTCCTCATATTGTACTTTAATATCTCTTAGCATCTGCTTCATCCACAAACCTTGGGTGCAACTACCTGCTGCTGCAATGTATTCTGCTTCAGTTGTAGACAGGGATATTGCCTCTTGTTTCTTGCTTAGCCAAGAAACCAATCTTTTTCCCAAAAAGAATGCTCCACCACTGGTACTCTTCCTATCATCCACATCTCCTGCCCAATCTGCATCTGTATATGCATGAAGAGAAAAATTATGATCTCTAGGATACCATAGACCATACTCAACTATTCCTTTTAGGTACCTAAAAATCCTTTTGATTGCCATGACATGAGATTCTCTGGGATCAGCCTAGAATCTCACAACAAGACCAACAACCTGCATTATATCTGGTCTAGTTTGAGTGAGATACAATAATCCTCCAATCATTGATCTGTACTTTGTCTGATCTGCCTTAAAGGAGTCATCATCTTTGCTCAACTTACATCCGGTTGCCATGGGAGTGTTCATTGGCTTTGAATCTTCCATTCCAAATTTCCTCAACAATTCTTTCACATATTTGGTTTGAGAAATAAAGATTCTTTTCTTTGTCTGAGTAATTTGCAGACCCAAGAAGAAATTCATTTCACTGAGCATTGACATCTCAAACTCACTTTTCATTTGATTTGCACAGGTTTTACACATACTGTCTCTTCCTCCAAAGATGATATCATCAACAAATACGTCAACAATCAAGATATTTTCATGGTCAATTTTGAAATATAAGTTACTGTCAGTAGTACCTTTGTTGAAACTAATCTTTAAAAGATGTTTGTCCAATCTTTCATACCATGCTCTTAAGGCTTGCTTTAGTCCATACAGTGCCTTCTTTAATTTGTAGACCATATCACCATGCTCAGATAATTGAAATCCAACCGGTTGTTCAATGTACACTTCTTCTAAGTCACCATCCAGGAAGGCAGATTTGACATCCATCTGATACACCTTGAAATCCTGAAGGCAGCAAATGCAAGAAATAATCTGACTACTTCAATTCTTACCACCAGAGCAAAGGTTTCTTCAAAATCAATTCCTTCTATTTGAGAGTAGCCTTTGCAGACCAGTCTGGCTTTATTTCTGATTACTTCACCAACTTCATTTAGTTTGTTCCAGAAGACCCATTTGGTTCCAATCACATTCTTGTTTCTAGGTCTGGGAACAAGATCCCAAGTGTTATTTTTCTCAATTTGCATCAACTCTTCCTCCATTGCTTTGGTCCAGTTTTCATCATTGCAGGCTTCATTTATTGTCTTAGGTTCAATCTTTGAAATCAGACAATATTCATCTAAATTTTGAGCAATTTTCCTTCTAGTTTGCACACCTTTGCTTTTGTCACCTATGATCTGATCTTTAGAGTCGTTCAGTCTTACATACCTTGGAACTTTGGGAGTTTCTTGCACTTCTGCTTCTTGATCAGGCTCATTCAAACCTATCTCTTCTTCCGGATTTACCAGATCAGTCTGAATTTGACTTTTAGAAGAAGATTGAGCTCCTTGAACCAGAACACCATTCTGATCATCTTCATCATATTCATAAAACCTTGAGGGTTTCTCTATTCCCTCGTCAACCTTCACATTTGTACTTTCTATCATCTTTCTTAGTCTCTTGTTATAACACCGGTAAGCTTTGCTTTGAGTAGAGTAACCCAAGAATATTCCTTCATCACTTCTAGCATCAAATTTGCCTAAATCTTCATCTCTTTTGATGTAACATTTGCTACCAAAGACTCTGAAATATCTTACAGTAGGAGTAATGCCAAACTAGAGTTCATAAGGGGTCTTATCGGTATTGCTTCTGATTTGAACTCGATTAAGAGTATAGACTGTAGTGCTGACAGCTTCTCTCCAATAGATCTGAGGAACATTTGCTTCCATCATCATGGTCCTAGATGCTTCTTGGATGGTCTGGTTCTTTCTTTACACTACTCCATTCTGCTGTGGAGTCCTCGGAGCAAAGAACTGTCTCTTAATTCTATGTTTCTCACAGAATTCTATGAACTCACTGGATGTGAATTCTCCACCTCTATTAGACCTCGGACATTTCAACTTTATTCTTGTTTCATTCTCTACCATAGCCTTGAATATTTTGAATTTCTCAAGAGCTTCTGATTTCTCCTTTAGAAAGGTTACCCACATCATCCAGGAATAGTCATCTATTAGCAGCATGAAGTATCTATCACCTTGAATACTTTTGGTTCTTGCCGGACCACAAAGATTAGTGTGAACTAAGTCCAATAATCTGATAGAAGGCAGTTCCTTGCTTTTGAATGTGACTCTGCTCAGCTTACCCAACTGACATTCCTTGCACAAGTTGTTAGTAGGTTTCACCAATTTTGGAAGATCTCTTACAGCTTGAGTATTGCTTATCTTGATGATATTATCAAAATTCACATGACACATCCTTCTATGCCATAACCAACTCTGATCAACTTGAACAAATAAGCAGCTTTTACCAGTACCAACCAAGTGGAAGATATTACCTTTAATTTGAGCACCGGATGCAATCTCTATTCTAGATCTTTCAAAGATTTTACATTTTCCATCCTTGAATCAGAGATCATAGCCTTTGTCCACCAACTGTCCAACACTGAGAAGATTGTGCTTCAAACCTTCAACATACAGTACATTACCAGTTTTGTTTCTTCCATCAAAAGAAATAGTTCCTCTTCCTCTGATTCTACTAGCAGAATTATCACCAAACTTCACCACTCCTCCTTCATACCTTTCCAAATCTATGAACTTATTTTTGTCACCTGTCATGTGGTGAGAGCAACCACTGTCAATGACCCAATCATTATTTTCTTCAACTTGGGCAGCCAGAGCTCTTTCTTCAACTTTATGATTGATAGATACAGAGGATATTGGTTCTTCTTCCTTGATGGCAATAAACACCCATTCACTTCTGAATTTGTTTCCTGTCTCTGATTCATCATGGGATCCTCTTGGCAGTCTCTTTGCAATGAGGGCTTCAAGTTGAGTAGTTTCTACTTCTTCTTCTTCCAGGTCTTTTCTTGCTTTTTCATACCATGACAGTTTCCTTGATGAGTTCTCTCCCGAATCAAATCCTTGTTTACCTTTCACAGAGGCACTGGCTTTGAATGCAAATTCAGTCTTGGGGGGATCATCTCCAAACTCGATCATTTCAAAAGTAGCCAGTTTGCCAGCCAATTGGTCTCTTGTGACAGTTGTATGGGCTTTGAATTCATCAATGGCAGCAACCTTGATTTTGTAAGAGGTAGGAAGGGATCTAAGAATTTTACCAACAATCTCATTTTCATCCAAGACTCCACCAGAATTTCTAATTCCACAAACCAGCTCATTCACTCTTGGCATAAAAGTGGTAATATTTTCATCATCTCTCATCTTCAGTTTTTCAAATTTCCCTTTTAGACTCTATAACCTTGCACATTTAACATACTAGTCTCCTTAATGCAAAAGTTCCAGTTTAATCCAGATCTCATAGGCAATTGGTAGGTTAATAACATTTGAGAGATCTGAGTCAGTTAATATGCTTAGAAGAGCCTCTTTGGTACAGATTATTTTCAGCATCTGTGATTTCATTTAGGGTTGTCAGACCACCCTGTGGAGGTACATACACTTTTGTGACCATGGACTAGTACGCAATTCACATACACTGCAAGTGACATTTCATGCAACCTTTCCAAAGAGCAAAGTTGGTTCCATCAAACTTCAGACTATCCTTCTTGTATGATGACATCCTGGATCTCCTCAAGCGGTTAAGCTCCTTTTAGAGGAACTTAGCTCTGATACCAATTGTTAGACTTAGGGCACACAACTGAGAGGGGGGGTGAATCAGTTGTGCGAAACTTTCTCAAATTAAACACTTAAATCTTCTTTAGTGATTAGTAGAATATTAATCATGAACCATAATGCATTCAAATCAAAAGCAGAAACTTATCAACACATAAGACACCAAGATTTTGATGTGGAAAACTCGGTTAAGGGAAAAACCATGGGGTGATTAACCCAAGAATGTATTCTCTGTTAGAAGAATAGAAAGAACAAAATGGCACATGCCAATTGTTGGCAAGAGACACTATATGGATTCATGGTTGTTGTCATTGATGGCAACAAAGGTCATCCCACATATCCGCAAGTCATGATGTGCCTCTACCGGAAGTCAGGATGAAGAACTGTTGTGGTCCGGTGAACAAGAACAGAGCATGTGGCAAGGTCCGACAGATTGGTCCGGACCTCTCAGAGGAAGTGTCTTGGTGCAGTGTGGATTTGGGGAAGTCAAGAGGACTACCTTGAGTAGTATATTCCAAGGATTTAGCCTCTGGTGATGGACAAAGAAAAAGATATGAATAGCTGAGTACTGGATTCCTGAAAGACAATGAGAACAGAAGGAAGAACTGACTGACAGAGCATCAAAATCTTTTCCGGATATGTTACTGTTGATGGTAAAGGTTGTGAAGGCATGAATCATGTTTGGCCAACATGATTAATGATATCTACAAGTATATGCTTGATCCGCATTGCTTGGTGAGCAAGGATTCAGCCGACAGAACAGAGTTTGTAAGAAACTAGACTGTTCCGGATGCCGACTAGAAAAGTGATGAAATTACTTGTGCGGATATATATAGAGGATGGATTTAGTTGTGAAAAGAGTGATAGTGTGATAGAGTATGTGAATAAGTACAGAGCAGAGAAGAAGTAGTAAGAAAGATCCGGTATGTGAAAAAATAGCAGAATAAAGAACAGAGGAAAGATGAAGTGCAGCAGATCAGTGTACTGAGCCTAACAGGAACTGAACCCCAGCATATGTAGTTGCTTCCAATCAGTTCAAGTATTATATAACATTCTTTGTAGACAGTGTGTCTCCTTGTAGGCAGTGGGCCTCTTTGTGAGCAGTGTGCTCGGGCAGTGAGCCCTAATTGGCAAGTGCCATTTTTGTAACTCCTTATTCTTCTAACAGAGAATAATCTTTGGGTTAATCACCCCGTGGTTTTCTCCCTTAACCAGGTTTCCAGGTCAAAAATACTGTGTCATGTGTTTCTCATTTCATGATAATGTTTGTTTGTTTAATTCAATGCTGCTTTGATTAATAAGAAAGTTCAAAAGAAGAAACAATTAGGATAACTGATTCACACCCCCTCTCAGTTATCAACAATTGGTATCAGAGCAAGGTTCCTCCTAATAGAGCCTAACAGCTTGAGGAAGATCTAGGAGTTCAAATGGATGCATATGGTTTAAGGGAGCAACTCAAGACTGCCCTTGAGGATCTTGAACAGTCAAATTCTGAAGTCAATGAATTAAAGGAAAGACTCAAACAGGCTGATGAATTCATGAGAGAACTAAAAGACAAATTAAGTCTCTCTATGAAAAAGAGAAAGGAGCTGCTCCAACAATTGGCAAGCCAAACTGAAAAAAGCAATACAAATGAAGAATTGACTGAGAAAACCAAGTTATGTGAAAAGTTATCAAAAGAAGTCATTATGTTAAGACATGAAATGGAATCAGGAACTATAAAGTTTACTCAAGAGATTGAAGAAAAAAGAAAAGCTGAAGACAATCTAAGACAATCTCTTAAAGAGAAATCAGAAGAATGCCACCAGATGGACAGGATTATCAGACATCTTGAATCTGATCTTGAAGATGCCAAAGATAATGAAGAAAAACTTGAGGATCAAATTGTCTCTCTCAAAAGAGATCTTCAAACAGCAAATGAATATAAAGAAAAATTCAAGATAAGTTCTGCTCAACTTGAAGTACTTCTTGGAAGTCAAAAGAAGACAGATGACAAGTACGGCTTGGGATATGAGAAAGGAGAAAGTTCCAGATCCGGTCAAAAGAATTTTGGATCAGAAAATCCAAGGAATAGGCCTAGAAGACCTCCGGTAAGACAACCCAATGCTCAAAGATATCCATATTTCAATGGATACTGCCACAGCTGCAATCACTTTGGTCACAAAGCTAATCAGTGCAGAAAAAGAATGAATCAAACTAATCCATCCTTCTCCGGACAGTGCTTTAACTGCAAAAGGTATGGACACAAGTCTCATGAATGCAGAAATATGCAAGTAAACAAATCATTCAATGGTAGATGCTTTACATGCAATAGAGTAGGTCATATGGCTAATCAATGCAGATCAAGAGGTTATCAGTCAAATATGCAAAGAAATGTTATTTGCCAAATCTGTAATAGGTCCGGTCATAATGCTAAAGTCTGCAGAAGCAAGAATCAGGACAAAAGAGGTCCGGTGTGTAATCAGAATCAAGACAAGGGTAAACAAAAGATGAATGCGGATGAAGTTAGGAATCAGATGAGCAAGATTTGGGTAAAGAAAAGTTTAGAGAATACAGAAACTGGATCCGCACCAGATTCTGGTGCTGATATTACTTCCAGAAATTAAAAAAATGAGCTCTAGCTCAGGGGGAGACTCAAAGAAAATCCTGTTCCCCTAGCCAATCAAGTGGTGCTGGATGTGACACAAGATGCGGAGTAAAGGGTTTGAAGATATAAGTCCTGAGATGATCCAGACAAGATTTCAGAGGTCCGCATGAAGATGTAAAGAAGTTGTGATCGATCAAGTAAGACCTGTTCCGGGAGATGCTCCGGAATGACAGAGGACTACAAAAGGGTCCGGAGAGATCCGGAAGTACATTATTTTACTCTGCAGACTGGACAAAGTGTTTGGGATGTTCTTGTAATGTGTCACCTTGATTTATTCATGATTGAAAGATCCGCATGATGTTCATAGATCAGGACTGATCCAGGATACTCCAAGCTATCCGGATAAGGCAAACCAGAATAATGTAGGTGGAGCATTTATTGCAAACAGATATTAGGGTCTGCGAAATGATATAAGGGATTTCTCAACAATCACTTGATCATTCCACATCCAAGAAGAAGCAAAAAACGGAGCTCTGCAACAAAATTCATCAAGTTCACCGAAGATCTCCTACCGAAGTCATTACATACAGAAATCAATCCAGCCACTCTGTGTAACCGAAGACACAAAAGGTATTTTCCACTTTCGATATCTTGCTACAAATCTTTTGAAGAAATGGCTACTCCAAATATAGTAAAAATCTTAGATAGGCCCCGACCTGAATTTAAGAAACATCCATACAAGTCATTGGAGGTAGGTCCCTTAGGAGCATTCTCCAGTGTTCCTCATGGAGTTTTACACACAGAAGACATTAGGGTTTACATACATGCAAGCATTGAGGAATTTGGGGAATTCAAATTGAGAGATCTCTATCACAAACAACTGATAGACAATGCTTTTGAGCTTAAACCAGAGTACAAGGGTATCCAGAAGAAACAGTTTGATCAATTCATTCATTTCCCCTGCTTTGAAGAAGAAGAATGGGTCCGATATGTATTGAGCAGAATGCATGACAACTTCCTATGGCTGGATAGACCTTGCAAGATCACAAAAGAGGCAATTAGGGCAGTAACTGGTCTATACTCTTCCGGAGGGATACCTATCCTCAAATCTGTCAAGAACAACATTGTAACTGAGGCCACCGGATCAAAATTTGATAAGAGGGCAATGACCATTGAAGATATTTCAGATCCGGATATCAAGTATGCATCCATGATAATAGGATACAAGATCTATCACTCCAGTAGGGAGAATTCTATATCCGGAACTGCAGTGTATACTGCCTATGAAATGCTAAGGAAGAATGCAGAATATGATCTCTGCGAACTGCTCTTAAGCCAATTAATGGAAAATATACAGAAAATCAAGAAGGACAAAAAGAATTCCTTTAAGTATGGTACTCTTATATTATGTCTATTTTTCTACTTCATGAATGAGCTGCCCGGATCAAGTGGATGGGCATGGCAGAATGACAAACCTATTGCAGTCCAGATAAGAGACTATTTACATGGGCTTGGGGATGCCAAAGCAAGAAATATAGCCCTATGGGGATACTTCAAAAACTTCCAAAGCACGATGCAAGCAAGAGAAAGAATTCCCCAGTCTCTTGTTGAAAAATACAAAGACTTAGTGTGCTTTATGGTGGACACTGATCAGTGCCTAATGGAGGCAGTGGAGCCAAGGACTATCTGGATCATGCCCATGGGGTATGAAGTGGATGAACAGATAGTGGAGCTGCATGTTCAACACATGCTAAGTCAGCCCAAAGATCCAAAGGCAGAAAGGTTTGGAACCTTTGAGGAGCTAAGTGTAAAGATCCATGTAGAACTCAGGGAACCTGAGATAAAGAGGAAGGTGAGAAAAGAAGTAGAGCATATTGCTCAAGGCCTAGGCATCTCAAAAGAGGCACTTGATGCCAACCAGGAAAAGAGAAGAAAATTTGAGGAAGAAAAGAAAGAGGCAGAAAAGAAAAGCAAGAAAAGTGCTCTGGTGGAATCCTCAACCCGGACCAGATCATCAAAAAGATCTACACCTATCAAAACCAAAAGCTCAAAACTGGAAGTCCAGGGATCCGGTAAGAGATCTAAGACAAAAGCCTCAAGAGCTTATCAAAGCCAAAAGGATGAAGAAGAAACTGAGTCAGATGAGGGAGTGAAAGAAATAAAGAAACAGAAGAAGAAAGGATCCGGTAAACCCTCTTCAGGCCGAGACAAGGAAGAAATGACAGAAGAATTTGCTGAAAAGCCCACCCTATCTCTAGACAGTGTAGTCAAATCAGTCACTGTGGATGGGAACCTTCAACCGGTGGCTGAATTCTATGATGACTACAATGAGGCAGATCAAAAGATCTTGCAGGAAGCCATAATTAGGTACTTGAACATCTACAATAAAGCTTTTATTGAGATTATCTCTGAAATTCCAAAGAGTCTAGAGATGGAACTAGAAATAAGAAAGAACAATGCCATGGCAAAAGACCTTGAGATCAAGGAACAGATAGCTATTCAGCTATATCCCTCAATTGATCACAAAACCATGAACATGATATTCAAGGACTGCAAGGATGAATTCAGAAGCAAAGCAAGGATGAATCAGCTTATGCTTGGTGAGACCGACAAAGTAGCCAAGGACACTGAAGAGATCCTCCGGAATACATACAAAAGGTTTAATATTCCTATTACAGAGGACTTAGGTGCAGAAACAGCTGCGGACTTGGAATCATCTGCTCCGGAAGAAGTGCCACTAGAACAGACTAACATCTCTTCTCCGGCTTCTCCTACAGTCTCCGAATCCCAAGAAGAAGAGAAATTACAGGAGGAAGAAGCAGCAGAAAAAGAAAAAGAGGCTGACAGCACCAAGGATGCAGAGAAAGAGAAAAATCCAACAGAGAAAACCACAACTGTAAGTGGTAAGAATGTGGAAGGAGATAAGACTCCTAAGGACAAAACTGCAGAAGAAAAGAAACATCTGTCTCCGGCAAGAGACACTGCACAAACTGTTCAAAAGTTTCTAAGCCAAGAAACTTTAGAGATTGATGAACTGGAGCATCTAAAAGGCCCATTCGACTTTGACTCTCTCTCTCCGATACAGACAATGAAGATAGCTTCATTTGCAAATGCTAAGGCAAATGAAAAACTCCTAAAGTCTCATATGGAAGACTGTGAGTTGATAGAGGCTGCTTCCGGAGTGCTTGAAAAGATATGCCATCAATCCAGATAGATCCAACAGCCTCCTCTTTCGGTAATCTCAAAACCTTAGTCAGCAGTGTTGATACACATTTTGATTCTCTAGAAAAATCAGCTGAAGAAAAGGTCCGGAAGGAATTTTTGGATAAAAGATTTTCAGAAGTATTAGGATTAATCTCTAACGATAGGAGAAATATGAGTATTGGAATAAAGAGTTTAGAAAATGCTCTTAAGGATGGCGGTGATATTTACAAATTTTGTATCTCCTGGTCAAAGGCAACAGTAGAAATTGATAAGAAAATAAAAGTGGAACAGGACAAACTACAAAGTTTGTCTCAAAGTTTTGATCCTCTCTCTTCATCCATAGTCAATCAAGAATGTCAAACTATTGCAATCACAAATGCAATAAAGAACTTTGAGAAGGAAAGGAAGAATATCACTAACCGGATGGGAGAACTTAGAAGGATTATAATCCCTAAGTTAGAAACTATGCATGAGGCCATCAGTGATGCTCAAACTACCGCCCAAACAAATGATCCGATAGATCTCAAGAGGGCAGAAGCTTTTGCATTTTTGTTGAGTGGTCACATTTCAATTTTGGATAGAATGAAGCAAAGTTGGGCTACAGAACTGATCCAACTGAAGACATCTTTTGCAGACATTCTTCAGTTTATGTGAGTATGTAAATATGCGGCTATGTATAGAAAATTTTTGAAAATTTTGGTGTGCGGACCCTACCCTTTGCCATTGATGTCAAAGGGGGAGTGAGGAGTAGTGAAAAATGAGGAATCCAACTAAGGGGGAGTTCCGGAAATTGTATATAAAGATAGAGCATCAGCAAAGGGGGAGCATAGTGTAAACACTTAGTCATTTTTCACTAAGTATTGCCATCAATGCCAAAGGGGGAGATTGTTGGCAAGAGACACTATATGGATTCATGGTTGTTGTCATTGATGGCAACAAAGGTCATCCCACATATCCGCAAGTCATGATGTGCCTCTACCGGAAGTCAGGATGAAGAACTGTTGTGGTCCGGTGAACAAGAACAGAGCATGTGGCAAGGTCTGACTTATTGGTCCGGACCTCTCAGAGGAAGTGTCTTGGTTCAGTGCAGATTTGGGGAAGTCAAGAGGACTACCTTGAGTAGTATATTCCAAGGATTTAGCCTCCGGTGATGGATAAAGAAAAAGATATGAATAGCTGAGTGCCGGATTCCTGAAAGACAATGAGAACAGAAGGAAGAACTGACTGACAGAGCATCAGAATCTTTTCCGGATATGTTACTGTTGATGGTAAAGGTTGTGAAGGCATGAATCATGTTTGGCCAACATGATTAATGATATCTACAAGTATATGCTTGATCCGCATTGCTTGGTGAGCAAGGATTCAGCCGACAGAACAGAGTTTGTAAGAAACTAGACTGTTCCGGATGCCGACTAGAAAAGTGATGAAATTACTTGTGCGGATATATATAGAGGATGGATTTAGTTGTGAAAAGAGTGATAGTGTGATAGAGTATGCGAATAAGTACAGAGCAAAGTAGAAGTAGTAAGAAAGATCCGGTATGTGAAAAAATAGCAGAATAAAGAACAGAGGAAAGATGAAGTGCAGCAGATAAGTGTACTGAGCCTAACCGGAACTGAACCCCAGCATATGTAGGTGCTTCCAATCAGTTCAAGTATTATATAACATTCTTTGTAGACAGTGTGTCTCCTTGTAGGTAGTGGGCCTCTTTGTGAGCAGTGTGCTCGGGCAGTGAGCCCTAATTGGCAAGTGCCATTTTTGTAACTCCTTATTCTTCTAACAGAGAATAATCTTTGGGTTAATCACCCCGTGGTTTTCTCCCTTAACCGGGTTTCTACGTCAAAAATACTGTGTCATGTGTTTCTCATTTCATGATAATGTTTGTTTGTTTAATTCAATGCTGCTTTGATTAATAAGAAAGTTCAAAAGAAGAAACAATTAGGATAACTGATTCACCCCCCCCTCTCAGTTATCAACACCAATTAGGGCTCACTGCTTGAGCACACTGCTCACAAGAGGCTCACTGCCTACAAGAGACACACTGTCTACAAAGAAATAAGTATCACCTTCATGAATTGGAGAATAGCATCTTCACCATGCTTGAATCAGTTCCATTTAAGCCCAATACTTTTGCTCTGCCTTTCGCACTTCTCCTTACTACCACACACTCATCACCACAAGACTCACTTCCAAATGACTTCACAATCCCTTATTTATACAAGGCATCAACTTAGGAACAATCATCTAAGTTGGAAAACACCTACAAGAACATCCGCAAGATGTGTAATACATCTGGTCAGCCAGTCTCAAGAAGAACACCAATATCTAGTGGTTATTCTTCAAATGTAAACTCTAACTTCAATGCAGACCACCAAGATGAACTGGACATGATCCAACGATCATCATAACCTTCCCTGAATCACCAAGAACATCCACACTTCATCATCCTACTGGAATCCTTCTCTCCTTCATCTGAAGCTTCAAGAACACAGTCTATCATCACTGTCACAAATGAATATGCTCTTCTGAACCTTCAAACCATGAACCAATCTAGTTGATACTTCACAAGGATGTCCTCAACACCCCCTCAAATCTGTAGAATGGGATAATGAATTTTCAGATCTCACCGGACCTATCTATGACACTCTGTCACCTTTGAACACCTGTCGGAACTGGTTCTACTTTCTTCAGATCTGCATGCGGACCTCTGAAAACTTGACTGGAGCATCTCAAGACTTATATCTACAAACCCTTTAAACCACATCCTCTGATCCTCAACCTATTGAGGACTTTTACCTTCTTGTCATCACTATTCTTCACTGTTCCTGATTGAGACTAATTTTCTCAATATCCTTAGCACACAGCTCATCTAATCCTTCTCATTAATGCAACATGAGTATGTTGTCATCAATGACAACACCGGTTAGGCCCATACTTGCAATAGAATATATAGAAAATGATTAATGGAAAATGACTAATGCAAAGGGATGGTTAATCGAGAAGGATTAATGAATGAGAATGGGAAAATCGTGGATGCTATGGTTTGTTGATCATGATACCAAGTGCCTGATAATGGTCATGGGGTGTAATCTAGGAGCTAAATAGATCGTCAAAGTGGATAGGTAGGTGGGGTAACATAGGTGGGGGAAATGAGGATTGTTCCGATGAAACTTGGAGAAAGATATGGCAGAGGATAATGGTAATAGGGACATATATATGTACGATGGGAGATAAAGGGGATGATAGAGTGTATTAGAAATTTTACAAATAAACATGAGCACTACTATTGATATAGCATGAGATGTTATGCACCAGGGTATGAGGAACCAAAGTGAAAAGGTATCCCATGCATTGGACTTGATTCTGCAAACAATAGGATGATCCCATACATGCCCAAGATAGGGATCTTTTGCATAAGGCCTTAGCACAAAAAAAGGTATGAGGAACCTTAGATGTAAAAGGAAACTAATATGCTAGAACCAACCCTACTATTCACAATATATGAATACTAAAGTGGAGTAATGGGAATCTCTCACAAGCACAACATACGAAAGAATGACCATGCCCCATTCTAGATCGTTCCACATACCATGACATAGTGAGATCAGGGTAGTTTTAAAATAATCTAAGAATAAGACAAATGATAAAAATTAATAACCAAAAGACCAACCGACCAAACAGATAGCCATTATATCTCTTGCCAAGATGGGTGTATATTGGTGATTCTGCATATTGTAGGAAGGATGCCTCCATAAGGTAGGAATCGATGGATGATTAAGATAAATCAAAGGATGGGGAAAAAGATATAGGCCATAAGTTGTGGTTGAAGTTGATCTGATAGCTGATGATTTTGCATGAAAGTGTGATGCTTTGATAGTATGTGTAGCGAGTGTATTGTGCTGAGATCAAGTGTAATTAACAAGCTCAGGGAATAGGGACCATCCAAGCAGAGTTGGATGGGTGGCATCTTATGTATCTAAGTACTCGATACTTCATTCATGTTCCAGACAACCTACATACCCTGTATCCACGGGATCAAGGTACATTACAATGTGGGTGATGATGATATGTAGTTCAGAAACTTGATGAAAGGGGGATAGGGATGATGATATGTAGATGAATGATTGATAGTTAGAGGATGAAACCATCAAATTTCAGACTATACAATGTACTAAAACAACAATTAGGATGAATGGGATGTATGTGATTGGAAGGGGGTGGATGATAATTGGCTAGGTGACATGTTGGCAGTGCAAAGACATAATGTGATAAATCACAAGGGGGATTGGTCAATGAGTGATCAAGGGAGGCTTAAGTGGATGAGGGAGATGAGGTAACTAGCTAGGTGACTTGGCGGTCCAAAGACTCGATGTTTATGAAAAATCATGAAAGGGAACAGATGATGGAGGGGTTATGGTAGGATAGAATGTATGAGTGATGGGGGCATTATTTTGGGTAAAAACTTTGCTTTTCTGTTACTAAATTTATAAAAAGAGAGAGTGACGTAGGTAGAGGAGGTGGTAGTAGGGTAAATGGTGGGGTGACCCGTTGGAGGTTCAAAGACATGATGTGATAAATCACAAGAGGGGCCAAGTATGTAATGGATTGTGATAGGATGGGGTAGTCAGGAGTAGGATGAGTAGGGCTTAGGATGATGAGGGGTTATGGTAGGTGGGAATTTTTCTTTTCTGTTACTCACTCTATGAAAAAAGTGAGGATGGCAAGGTGGGATGAAAGCTCATATAAGGGGATAGCTCGATGGAAGGGGATGAAGGTAGGTGGATTGATGATGGGCTTGAGTTCTGCCTTTTTTGTTACTCATTTTCTTGTGCAACATATGCATGTCGGTGATGGGGGGATGTATATTTTGGGAATGATGGATAGTTGGATTTATGGAATGGTTGAAGATCAGGTAGTGGGATTGATGGGTACTGAATGAAGTGGATGGGATAGATGAACAATGGATCTAGATTGAACCTACACATAGCACCTGTAAACATGTTTTCATCATGGTACTTATCCAAGGTGCAACAAGGAGTGGTTTTCACCATAGGATGAATTGTTTTTCTTTACTTTTTTGATTTTTTTAGATTTTTTATATTTTTTGATTTTTTGTATTTTTTATTTGGAGTATTCAGTAGTCTAACTGTGAAACCACTTTAGGTGGATGATGTTCATAGGTTCTTCAAGCTCTTCTCCTTCAAGAGTGGAAAGGTGGTATGCTCCTGAACCATACATAGCTATGATGACATAGGGGCCCAACCAATTAGGCACAAATTTCCCCTTCTTATCTCGCTCTAAGAGATTCCTTTAATTTTCTTTTAAGACCAGGTCTCCTACTACAAACTCTCTAGCATAGATTTTCTTGTTGTAGGATCTATAATGCTAATTCTGGTATGCTTGGAGATGATTCAAGGTGTTGAGGTACCTTTCATCCAATAGCTCTAACTCTTAGAGGCGTGTAACACAGTATTCTTCGTCAATGATGATATTACGCAAAGAGATGCACAATGAGGGCAATTTGATCTCGATTGGTAGGATAACTTCAGCTCCAAAGATAAGTGAGTATGGGGTGGCTCTAGTAGGTGTATGGATGCTAGTGCAATAGGCTCAAAGGGTGGGATGGATATGGAGATGCCAATCATGACCAGTTTCATTGACAACTTTATTGAGGATTTCGAGCAGGGTTTTATTAGTTACCAGGGTTTTATTAGTTACCTCAGCTTGGTCATTACCTTAGGGATAATATGGGGTGAACCAATGATGTTGAATATGGAATTGTTCACAAAGGGTATGAACATCATTATTTTTGAATGGTTTTCCATTATCTGTGATAAGGGCATATGGGATACCATATCAGTAGATGATATAGTAAAGGATGAATTTGTTGATTTGATTACTAGTGGTAAAAGTGAGAGGAATGGCTTCAACCCACTTGGTAAAGTACTTGGTGGCGATGATGATGAATTTGTGTCCATTAGAAGAGGTGGGATGGATTTTTCCAATGAGATATAGGTCCCACTAAGAGAAGGGCCATGGTTTGGTGATTGGTTGCAATGCCTAACAGGGAGCATGTATGAGATCTTCATTTTGCTAACAAGGCTTACATTTCTTTACATGCTCACATGCATCATGCTCCATTGTTGGCCAGTAATATCCTATCTATAAGAGTCTTTTGGCTAGGACAATACCACTTGTGTGAGCATCACAAATACCTATGTGGACTTTGTGTAGTACAAGGGAAGCTTCTTTCATTTTTAGACATGGTAGGAGAGTACCATCACAACTTTGACAATAAAGGGTATCGACAAGAATGGTGTAGTGAGAGGCTTGGCAGATAAGTGATCATTTTTGTTTATAGGAGGATTTAGATGGGAAAGTGTAATGTTGGAGGTAGACATAAATGTTATGGTACCAAGGATTTTTAGGACCAACAATCTCACATACAAATTCTGACTCGACGACACGATATGCTGGCATGAGTTGTTCCACAACAAACTCACACAGATGACTACCATGAGGCATATCCAGAAGAGAACCAATAGTGGTCATGGTGTCAACTGCTTTGTTGTGAAGGCAAGGCACCTATTCAAACTGAATGTAGTTGAAGAGAAACTTGTATTCATCAACCATTTTTTATAGGGGATCAACTTGTCATCCTTAGTCAGGTATTCACTATTAACCCGTTTGATAACCAACTGGGAATCTCCATAGACCTGTAACTATTGGATGTTCCATTAAGTTGTTGTTTTGAGACCAATAATGAAGGCTTCATATAGTAACCTTGTGGAGTGACCAAGAGTATTCCTACCCCTGAACTGAGATTTGTGAAGGATCCATCAAAGTATAATTTCTAGATTATTGATTATGTCATAGTTGAGATAGATTCATCTGGGAAATCAATGGAGAGTGGTTGATGATCTATGAGAGGTGCTTTAGCTAGGTGATCTACTATGACTTGTCCTTTTATTGCTCTTTGATCAACATAATCAATGTCAAACTCGCTAAGTAACATTACCCATTTGGCCACTCTTCCTGTGAGTAGAGTCTTGGAAACTAGGTACTTGAGAGGGTTGACTTTGGAGATGAGCTTAATTGAGTGACTCAACATGTAGTGTCGTAGATTTTGAGAGAAAAAAATGATAGCTAGACATGCTCATTCCATTGATGTATAGTTAATCTCATAACCGATAAGGGTCCTGCTGATGTAATATATAACCCTTTCATAGCTGGTGTCATCATGTTGTGCTAAAAGTCTCCCTAGTGCTACTAAAGTTGTTGATATGTACAATAGTATGGGATTTCCAAGGATATGTGCCATAAAGACCGATGGCAAAGCCAAGTATTCCTTGATGCGGTCAAATGCTTGCTAGCAATTTTGGTCCCATTTGAAATGTACTTCCTTACGAAGAAAGTGGGAAAAGGGTTGGAATTTATTTGTGAGTTGAGTGATGAACCTTAAGATAGCCTAGAGATTGCCTTGGAGGCTATGAAGTTATCTGAGAGTCTTCAGTGGTGGCATCTCTTTTATAGCAGTGACTTTAGACGGATCCACTTCAATACCCCTACGGAGACAATGAACCCCAAGAGTTTTCCTAATGTAATGCCAAAGAAACATTTATTAGGATTGAGACAGACCTTGTACTCCCTAAGGTGTTCAAATATCTATTGTAGAACCTCAGGGTGTTTGATAGGGAGGCCTATGGGTTTAGAAAACCTTTCTTGACACAACGATTGAAGACCTATGTCATACACCAAGTCTTCCTACCAATTCAAGTGCTCCTAGACATTTTCTATCCCAAAATGCCTAATTCATCCTAAGCAATCTATTACAGAGGTGAAAGACCTATTTGTCTATTGTTCCTGATACAGACACTTCTTTCTTGGTGTGAGGTATTCTTCTTTGTCCTCACTGCTTCCAAGATTCCCAATTCCTAAGGCTTATAGCCTTCTTGAGCCCGTTATCAACCCTCCTCTCTGGGTCCAGGGTTCTGATTGCTTGCTGCTCAATTCTTCCTACTCTATTTTTCACCCTTGCCTTTTTAGACTACAACTTGCATACCTAGCTGGGCTATAGCAGAGCTCGCCTAGGACAAGTTTCTATTGTCTCTCATTGACAATCCAACCACTGACACAAACAGAAACAAAAGAAAGAAGATCTCTACTTGATGGCCCTCCATGACTATACACGGAAAATGTAGGGACATCAAGACAGAGACATTTTGTAAAAATAGAAACAAAAGAACAAAAATAAAGTTGACTACTCTATAGAACGAGTTATGCAAGAATTCTACAGGAAATGCTTGAACAGATTCAAACTATCAATGTTTCTTATTATCAGAGTTCTTTCTTTTACATTCAATGTTTATCCTTCAACTTTTTCCAACATTCTAACTGATTTACAAAGCCAAAAACCAGTTCTTATACTCTTCGTCCTTTTTTTGTTATCAGATAGTTAGGGTTTACTGTCTGTTCGGTTATCATCAGCGAAGCAGGTTCTTCGCTCACCGATCATACCTTTCCAATCGACATGCTTTCTATCGATACATTCATTTTTATCATACAATATCAAAATGTGCATTTACCGTATCATCGGCAAGATATCCCTGTTTTCTCACCGAAATGATCCTCTCGTTTCTTATCGGCCACTACATAATTTATTTCACTGATATATAACTTCTCTCTGATGGATATAACTCATCGTTCAGACTTATACTGTCAGTGTAACTTTTCCTTTGTTCTCTGATATACAAACTCATCCCAATATGCATTGTCTACATCTTGTTCGTCACTATGATTTATATCATCAGCCTAACATTATCTCAATCTCCTAATATGCATCTCATGCCGACGTGCTTCACACTAACTCTACCTTCGGCCAGACTTCTGTCTTCTTATGCCAATACATTCATCTTTGCATATACATTGTTTAACATGCTATCACCGGTAATCCTTTGTATCTCCTTCCCTTTCAACTGATACAACTGGTCACTACTTGCATCTACACTAATGCATATTGACAATGCAACATACATTTGAGACATACACCCTTTCGATATACAAATGATGGATACACTCTTCGACATACAAAAGACAGATATACATAAAATGCATGTTCTCGCTCCTTCCTATTTGAAAATCAAAAACATCACACCAAAAATGTGAAAGTATATACATGAGCTCCAAGCCCTTGGTGCTCCTGCACCATACTCCCCCTGCGCTGAAAAAGTCAACTCACCTCCGATGACAATAAGGCAAAATCAATGCCCCGCTTCTTGAACTTAGACTCTGCAACCCAAGTAGCCTCTGCTTTAGGAAACTATCTCCATTTGATCGGATGCTCCATATACACACCATGTTTGGTCTATTTTTGTACTTGAGAATCTAGAATTCTCTCAGCCTGTGGTTTGAGTGTAGGTGGCAAGGTTACATCACTCACTATCTGTGTAGTTTCTGAACTAGATCCACCTACTGTTGAATGAGGACCTTTATAATGTACCAGGTCCTGAACATTGAACACTGGTGAAATTGCCAAATCTGCTGGCAAATCAATCCTATAGGCATTGTTGCCATACTTGTTCAGAATTCTGTAAGGACCAATCCGTCTCATCTGCAGTTTAGTTGGCATCCCTTTCTACAATCTGGCTTTGTTCAAATGAACCATGACTAAATCACTAACTTCAAACTGAACATCCTGTGTGCATCTACCCTGTCTTTGATTTTCTGGGTATTTTCCATCAATGTCTTCTTGACTTGGTCATGAATCTCCTTCATAGATTGTGAAAAATCCTCTGCATGACCACTTCTATAATCCATGTCTCCAAGATGTCAGAGTTCACATACACCTCGAGGGTGCATTCCATACATTATCTCAAATGGACTTTTGCCAGTAGTCCTATTCACACTGTCATTATAGGCAAATTCTGCCTGATAAATGACTTGATCCCAACTCTGTCCATATTCTTTTGTCAAACACCTTAACAGGTTACCCAATGTCCTATTCACCACTTCTGTTTTTCCATCTGTTTGTGGATGATAGGTGGATCCAAAAGATAGATTTGTTCCTAACCTCTGCCATAGAGTTTTCCAGAAATGTCCCATGAACTTAGCATCTCTATCAGACACGATGCTAGCTGGGAGTCCATGAATCCTTATGACCTCTTTGAAAAACAAATGAGCTATATGACTGGCATCATGAGTCACCTTATAGGGAATGAAATGACTCATCTTGCTAAATCTATCAACAACTACAAAAATACTATCAAAACCAGTCTTAGTCTTTGGTAGACCAACTACAAAATCCATACTTACATAGTCCCATGGCCTGGAAGGAATGGGTAGTGGCTGATATAGTCTAGCATTTGAAGAAGTTCCCTTGGCCTTCTAACATATGATACACTGCTCTACATACTTTCTGATATCTTTGTTCATCTTTGGCCAATAGTAGAACCTCTGGACTAACTCCAATGTTTTGTTCAGAGCAAAATGTCCACTCAAACTGCCATTATTTTTCTCCTGTATGAGATTTTCTCTCATGGATCCTTTTGGTACACACAACTGTCCACCTTTGAACAGCAATCCCTGCTGCAATGTGTAATCTGCAAATTCACTATGAAAGTTATTTTCAAAGTCTTGATAGACCTTGTATGCTTCATCAAAATATTCATCCTCTTTGTAGAGGGCTGTGAACTCTGTCATTCCTATGCTTCTTAATTTCACCTCTTGCACTATGAGCAGCCTCCTGCTTAAAGCATCTGCTACTTTGTTGAGCTGTCCCTTCTTATGCTTAATTGTAAATGTGTAGGACTGTAAATATTCCATCCACTTGATATGCCTATGCCTTAACTTATCTTGTGAGTTTAGAAAACTCAAAGCTTGATTGTCTGTATATACAACAAATTCCTTAGGTAGGAGATAATGCCTCCATTTTCTAAGTGCTTGGACTAGAGCATAGAGCTCCAAGTCATATGAAGAATATCTTCTCTTTGCTTCATTTAGCCTCTCACTGAAAAAGGCTACTGGTCTATTCTCTTGGTTGAGTACTACACCTACTGCAATATTGCTAGCATCACATTCTAAATTGAATAACTTATCAAAACTAGGCAGCACTAACACTGGCTATGTGGCTACTTCTTTCTTCAATATTTCAAAACTCTTATCAACTGATTGTGTCCATTGAAACTTTGGTTTTGCCCCACCTTTGATTGTATCAAGCATGGGTACACAAATAGCACTGAAATTCTTTATGAATTTCCTATAAAACTGAGCTAAGCCATGAAAACTTCTCACCTCAGTTGCTGCTCTGGGAGTAGGCCAATTCAATATGGCTTCTACCTTTGACTTGTCCATCTTCAATTCTCCTCTGGACAACACAAAAACAAGGTATACTAATGCCTGCTTCATGAAGTCACACTTCTCCAAATTTATGGTTAGTTGTTCATCATGTAACTTTTTCACTACAAATTTACCCATATAGTCTTTGAGGACTTCATTCATGAGCCTCATGAATGTGTCGGGAGCATTCGATAGACCAAATGGCATAACAAGCCATTCATACAATCCTTCTGTGGTTTTGAAGGTTGTTTTCCACTCATCACCTTCCTTGATTTTGATCTGGTGATAACCACTTTTTAGGTCTATCTTGGTGAAGTATTTAGCCCCTCCTAAACAGTCCATAAGATCTTCAATTCTAGGAATTAGAAATTTGTACCTTATGGTGATCTTATTGATAGCTCTGGAGTCTGTGCATAGTCTCCATGTCCCTCCTTTCTTTGGTGCCAACACTGTAGGCACTGCACAAGGACTTATGCTTTTCCTAATCAATCCCTGATCAATCAATTCTTGTACTTATCTGGCTATCTCCTTATGTTGTTTTGGAGTCATTTTATAAGGAGCTTTGTTAGGCAATGATGCTCCTGCAATCAGATCTATCTGATGGCTAATAGTTCTTTGTGGAGGTAGTGTTGCTAGTGTTCCCTCACTAGTTATGTCCTTATACTATTCCAGTATAGTCTGTATCTCTTTTGGGACCACTACCTTTTTGTCTTTTTGCTCCTCCTTAGGTTTCACTATGATAGCATAACCAATACCATCCTCCTTAAGAGTGTTCAAAAACTCTTTACCACTCACAATTAAGCCATTAGGGCTTTTAGTCTTATTTGCTTCTTCATCTTCCAATGACTGAATTTTATAGGTGACACCATCTTTCTGAAAAGAATATGCATTCTTCTCACCATCATGTATGGCTTTTCGGTCATACTGCCATGGTCTGCCCAATAAGAGATGACATGCATCCATGGGTAGGATATCATAGAGTACCTTGTCTTTGTATCCACCTATACCAAACTCTACCCAAGTTTGCTCATTGACTATCACATGCTGACCTTTATTTAACCATGTGACTCTATATGGATTTGAATGAGGTATTCTTTGCAAATTTAGTTTTCTAACTGCTTCATCTGACACTATGTTATCAGTAGACCCTGAGTCTATGATTACTTGACATACCTTATTCATAATCTTGCATCTAATTCTGAATAAAGCTCTCCTTTGGCTTGGTTCAGCTTTCACTGGTTCTTTGATCAAAGTTCTCCTTACCATGATGTTCTCTCCCACTTCTGAGGCTAGACTGACTTCAGGTGATTTGCTGCTTGAAGCATCATCTTGTACATAATGATTTCTTTTATCAACTCCTTGAGAAGAAGATGTGCCCTTATCAGGACACCTGTATGCTAGATGGCCTAATTGACCACAATTGTAGCATTTCATAGTGGCATAGTAGGATCCTCTGCCTGATCCTCCTGATCTTCCTCTGCTAGATCCCCTTCCTTGGTAGTTTCCTCTACTACTAGTCTCTCCACTCTGCTCTATGAGTTTGGATTCTCCTTGGGGCCTTTGATCAATGTTCTTACCACCATAACTTCCTCTTCCTCTGTTGTCTCTATCTCTTCCTCTAGATCTGCTACTTGACTCTTATTTCTTCTTTCTCTTCTCCTCTACCTTGAGTGCTAGATGATAGCTTTGATGCACTGTTGTAGGGCTGAATAAGCTGATTTCCTCTTGAATACTCCACCTCAAACCATTGAGATATCTTGCCACTTTTACATTTTCATCTTCCATCACCTTAGACCTCAAGCATAGTTTTTGAAACTCCTCAGTGTATGCATTGACATCTAATTCTCTTTGTCTCAAATTTTGTCATTTCTTGTGCAACTGGACTTCATAATCTCCAAGCATGTAGACTTCCTTGACTTTAGCCAACATACCTTTCCAAGTAGCTATAGGTTTCTTGCCTTCTTTTTCTCTTTTTGTTTGAACAAATTTCCACCATGTCAAAGCAGCTCCTCTGAGTCTTGATTTAGCCACCTTCACCTTTTGTGCTTCAGTCACTTCATCACATTCAAAGTGATTTTTTATACCTTCTATCCATTCCATAACCAAATCAGGTTCCATCTTTCCACTAAAAAGAGGAACTCCTTCCAATGTCTTACCACTCATGGCTTTCAAGGCCTTCAAGAAAGGTTATTCTTCCATCTTAGGATCAGGTGTGGGCTCTTCATCTTCTATAGACACACCTTTTTCCTTACCTTCAAAATCTTTCATTTTCTGACTAACTTCTTCAGTTTTTACCATCATTACACCCAATTTACTTTCCATTTCTGCCAATCTTTGTTGTAGGAGCCTATTCTCCTCTTCTTGTTCATCAACTTTCTTTGCCAATTCTGCATTAGTCACCATCTTCTTGGATGAACCTATAGACTCACTTGAACTCGGTGATGACATACAACTTCTTCTATTCTAATCTAAGAATAGCCCAAATCTTTAACCTGCTCTGATACCAATTTGATAGGGAGGCCTATGGGTTTAGAAAACCTTTATTGACACAATGCTTCAAGACCTATGTCATACCCCAAGTCTCCCTACCAATTCAAGTGCTCCTAGACATTTTCTACCCCAAAATGCCTAATTCAACCTAAGCAATCTATTACAGAGGTGAAAGACCTATTTGTCTGTTGTTCTCGATACAAACACTACTTTCTTGGCGTGAGGTATTCTTCTTTGTCCTCACTGCTTCCAAGATTCCCAATTTCTAAGGCTTATAGCCTTCTTGAGCCCATTATCAACCCTCCTCTCTGGGTCCAGGGTTCTGATTGCTTGGTGCTCAATTCTTCCTACTCTATTTTTCACCCTTGCCTTTTTAGACTGCAACTTGTATACCTAGTCAGGCTATAGCAGAGCTCGCCTAGGACAAGTTCCTATTGTCTCTCATTGACAATCCAACCACTAACACAAACAGAAACAAAAGAAAGAAGATCTCTGCTTGATGGCCCTCCATGACCATACAGGGAAAATGTAGGGACATCAAGACAGAGACATTTTGTACAAACAGAAACAAAAGAACAAAAATAAAGTTGACTACTCTATAGAATGAGTTATGCAAGAATTCTACAGGAAATGCTTGAACAGATTCAAACTGTCAATGTTTCTTATTATCAGAGTTCTTTCTTTTACATTCAATGTCTATCCTTCAACTTTTTCCAACATTCTAACCAATTTACAAAGCCAAAAATAGATTCTTATACTCTTCATCCTTTTTCTATTATCGGACAGTTAGGGTTTTCTGTCTATTCGGTTATCATTGGCGAAACAGGTTCTTCACTCACCAATCATACTTTCCCAGTCGACATGCTTTCTATCGATACATTCATTTTTATCATATAATATCGAAATGTGCATTTACCTTATCATCGGCAAGATATCTCTATTTTCTCACCGAAATGATCCTCTCCTATCTTATCAGCTTGACCTACCTTATTGGCCACTACATAATTTCTTTCACCGATATATAACTTCTCTCCGATGGATATAACTCATCGTTCAAACTTATACTGTCGGTGTAACTTTTCCTTTGTTCTCTGATATACAAACTCATCCTGATATGCATTGTCTACATCTTGTTCGTCACTGTGATTTATATCATCAGCCTAACATTATCTCAATCTCCTGATATGCATCTCATGCCGACATACTTCACACTAACTCTGCCTTCAGCCAGACTTCTGTCTTCTTATGCCAATACATTCATCTTTGTATATACATTGTTTAACATGCTATCACCGGTAATCCTTTGTATCTCCTTCCCTTTCGACTGATATAGCCGATCACTACTTGCATCTACACCAATGCATATTGACAATGCAACATACATTTGAGACATACACCCTTCCGATATACAAATGACAGATACACTCTTCGACATACAAAAGACGGATATACATAAAATGCATGTTCCCGCTCCTTCCTATTTGAAAATCAAAAACATCACACCCAAAATGTGAAAGTATATACATGGGCTCCAAGCCCTTGGTGCTCCTGCACCAGTGTTCTTCTCTTGTTTTTGATTTCTCAAGGAGATCATCTACATAGTCCTCCATGATTTTGTGCAACATGTCATGAAAAATAGTGGTCATGGATTGTTGATAAGTTTCTCCAGTGTTTTTAAGGCCGAAGGGCATGACTTGCTAGCAATAGGTACCCCAAGGATAGGTAAAATTTGTTTTATGTTGATCTGCAGGGGTGATTCAGATTTTATTGTACCCAGAGAATCCATCCATGAGGGAGAGCATCTCATTTTTAGCTATGAGGTCCACAATAATGTCTATGTTAGGAAGTGGGAAGTCATCTTTTGGACATACTTTGTTGAGGTCATAGAAATTTGTACATACTTAGATGCCCCCAAGTTTCTTGGCAACTGTGACAATGTTGGAGACCCATTCCAGGTAGTCTATAGAGTGGATGACGCTGACTTCCAATAGTTTCTGTAATTCTTCTTTGACAAGTAGGGTGACTTGAGGATGCATCTTATGGAGTTTTTGTTTGACTGGTCATGCTTTTGGATGTACCACAATGTGATGTACTATTGGGGAGGGATCCAATCATGGCATGTCTATGTATGACCAAGCAAAGACATTGGGTGCCTTGTGGAGGATGATTGAAATATTGGTTTTTTCTTGGGTAGCAAGACTTTCAGCAATATGAGTGAGTTAGGTTGTTCCCGTGTTCTGAGGTTGATTTCCTATGTGCCTTCAATTAGGATAGTGGAACCTTCCTACCAATAGGAAGGTATAGGGGGTATATGGAGATCTTTACCTCCTAGTGCCTCAGAGAGGTTTTCACCAGGAGATACGTCTTTATTTTTCTCTTTTATGTCTGAAAGTGCCTCAAAGAGGTTTTCACTAGGGGATGATTTTCTATTTTTTGATTTTTTATTTTGACTAAAGATCTCCTCTTCCCCAAAATAGGCATTAGTGTGCAAGCATATATCATATTATGAGGTGTCATGGAGTTCTAGGAATGTGGAGAGGGCCTCATCATTTTGGAACATATCAAGAGGCGGTGGTCCTTGATAATCCCAGGCAATGAGATCAGAATGAATAATGGAAAGGTCAATGAGGAAGATGGCGTTGTCGAGGAAGATGCATGAGAGATCAAGATCTTCACATGAATCTATGATGACACTTAGCATAATGTTTTCAACAATAGAAGAGGATTCAAACACCTCTACCAAAGTTTCAGCGGATCCACAGATCATCATAGTAGGTGGTGTATATCCTAAACCAAAATACTTGTCATATTGCTTGGGGGATGTGGGAACAACCAGAATAGGTTCTATGGTGCCTTGTTCATCAATTCGAAGCCCTTTTCCATGGTAGGGCATCTTGGCACATATTTGGAATGGTACATGATATTTTTCCTTGAAGTATTTGAGATTTTCTTGTGTTGGAGGGGTCGCATCATGATATAACCAATCATTCAAGGATGTTTCTTTAGCTTCTTCTCAAGTGACCTGTGCTAGGACAAAGGAGATCTTGTCATCAATCTTGAGTTGTTGTTCTTGATCCTTTTTACGTAGATGACAACCATGGGAGCCACGGACCAAGGCAATTTTCACACATGGAAGGCATTATGAAGCTCATATTCACCACACCCTTTGTCTATGATCTTGACCTAGGATACTTGAGGGGTTGGAGTGGAAGATGAAGTGGAAGCATGTGATGGATTAATGATAATGGCTAGAGTGGATGAAGTATGAGATGAGGTGGATGGTATGGATGAGGAGTCTTTGAGATGTTCCCCATAAGTGCTTGGGCAATGAAATTGTCTATCATAGACAACCTCTAAAGCTTTATAGTACTCAAATGGTTGTTGGTCAGCAGGAATAGTGACTTCCACGCCATTATGGGGAAACTTAAGACATTAGTGATAGGTGGAGGGAATGGCTTGCATGGAATGTAACCATGGTTAGCCTAGGAGAAGGTTGTATGGTAGGTCAAGATTGACTACATGACATAGAGTGGGTAGTGTGAGAGGGCCCACTTTGATAGGTAGACATATGGTGCCTTTTGATTCTTACTCTATGTTGACACATGCTTTGATGGAAATGACCAAAGACTCCAAGTCATATGTTGAATACCCCAAAAGTTTTATGAATTTTAATGTACATATATTCAAACTGGATCCATTATCCAAGAGGACCCTCTTGACTTTGTGATTGGTAATTTGGACCTCATTATGGGGTGCTTTATTATGGATGGGGTCAATAGGTGGCATGTCCGATTGGCTAAAAGTGAGATGGTAGGATGAGGATAATTGGGCTACTAGGATTTGGAATTGTGCAGGAGAAATGTTGGTGGGGACATGGGACTCTTGAAGGGCCTTGTCAAGGATTTTGCAGTGGATGGTGGATGTCTTAAGGAGTTCCAAGATGGAGATTTGTGCGGGGGTCTTCCCAAGATGGTCAAGGAGGTTATATTGGGAAGTGGTAGTAGTGGAAGATGAGGATGGTCCCTTGATGGTTATGCACCAACATCGGGTGGTAACAACACATTCTGGAGTGTTGTTCTTGATTTTGATGGTGATGATACAAGTAGAGTCGAAATCAATTTGGCCTACTACATTATCATACGGAGGTGGAACATTGTTATATTTGATGTTGTTAGCTTGGTTATTGGGATTGGTGTTGGAGGATGATGGTTTGGATGCAGATTGGTTATTGCGATTGGGGAGGGGGTCTTGGTAGACTCCTAATCCATCATTAGGTGAGGTATTATTGTTTCCTTTCACTTGGATATCACCGTGATCGACGAGGTCTTGGATATAGTTTTTCAATTTCATGCATTTTCTCGTGGTATGTCCTTTGATACGATGATAGTCACAATACTCATTTTCTTTGTACCATGCAGGTTTAGGTTGGTTTTCGTCAAAGGGTTTGGTTATGGGAAACTCAACCATGTTATCTCGGACAAGTTTTTGGAACACAATTTCGAGTGGTTCACCCAAAGGAGTGTATTTGCACTTTGGATTGTTAAGAGGATTTTGTTTTGGTAGAGTAGATGGCACTGAGACATTGTTTAAAACATTTTGTACAACATGTGCCTCTTTAGGTTTAGGAGCAGCTATTTGAATGAACTTGGAATTGGTAGCACCATCTCCTATGGCATTTTTGTTTTTAGCCCAAAATTTAGGTTTGTAGTTAGATGTTTTTCGTTATCATTTTGATTATATATTTTGACCAAATCTTTTTCTATGAGGGCCTTTTTGATGGTTACACCTTTTTCTATAATTTCATCGAAGGTGATGCACAATGCACTTGTAAGTGGAAGGTCATTTCTTGGGTCAAGTTTTGGATGAAAATATGTACGAGTTATTTTTAGGGTGTTGTCCAAGGTATCCTACTAGCAATGGGTCTTCATCTTTGTAAGTATATGGCAAAACTCTCACCATTTCATTGTTTGGTGTTGCAAAGGTTGAGCATGGTGATTTCGTGCTCTACATTGTATGAGAAATGGGCAACAAATTTTTCTGAGAGATCGGCAAAGGTGGAGATGGAGCCATAAGACAAGTGCATAAACCATTCGAGGGCTTGTCCTCCTAAGCTTCGTAGGAAAAGAGGAAGGAGGAATTAATCATCATAGGAAACGTCTTGGCATGCCATGAAGAATTCCTTGATGTGGTCACAAGGATCTCCTTTTCCTTTGTATTTATCGAATTTGGGTACTTCAAAATGTTGAGGAAAAGGTATGGTTGTCATGTTTTGATCAAATGGATAGGGACATAAGTCTTCGAACTTATAATGTTTCTTTTGGGTCCCTAGCTAAATGTTTTTGAGAGTATTTTTCATTTCTTTCCATTCTTGATCGAAAGGATTGGCAAGGGGAGGTTGTGATATGGCAAGATGGTGTATTGTTGTGTGATATGCGGAGGTAGGCCTATAGTTTATGAATAAACATGAGACCCATATGTTTGATGTTGTTGTATGGATGTATGATATGCATGCTGTGTTTGGAAGGGTGGTTGTTGATGTTGGGTGGTATGTTGATGTTGTATGGAAGTACCATGGGGAGGTTATTGATGAACAATATGTTGATGTTGCATAGAAGCACCATGGGGAGGTTGTTTATGAATGGTATGTTGTGTTGTGCCTTACACACATGCCATATTTTGCCAAATGGTGACCCCCTTTTTCTGCTTTTGGCTTGGTTTTAATTTTGATGTCCTTACTTGAGAGAAGATGGAATATGATGATTTGGTGATTTCTTGCACTTGGGCTATTTGGTTTGATTGATTATATTTTTTATTCTTGAAGTTAAAGTAATTGAAGTGATTTGATGACATTAGGGTCCAAGAATCAGTACCCTTAGGTATTTTTGCTAAAACCTACATGTGCTGCAATTTGCGCTAATATCTAGTCGTACCAAATATTAGCGTTGGAATGCTTTCATTAGGCTTTGCACTAAAAGGGTAGGATTCCAAACTTTACACTTAAAAGAAGGGTTGCTGGACATATTTGATAGACGTCAAAAGCCTCGTCGAAGGCTTAATTTTGAAACACTAAAGGACAACGAACTTTGCATACGTCATCAGATAAAGCGCTAGAAACCACCCTAACTAGACATGTCCAGTAGAGCCCAAATTATCTGCATGTCTGGCATCCTCCTAAAACCCCACTTTTCCTAATTTTAGTATGCCATAGTCTATGTCTGACAGAGCATTTATGCTGAGTACTGAAGGGGTTTAAAATGGCTAAACCTGCAGAATGATCATCATCTGCACTTATATCTTCTTGTGAATTGAGCTCTGCGACCCATGGTGAGCTAGGACAACCTCTGCAATAAATTAATTCCTTCATAATTTAAGTAGATTCAAGTGCATTTTGTTTCCTCGACCAACTGAGTGCTTGCGAGTTTATTTCATTACTTCTAGGTTGGTTCGACTTTCTTGATCTTGAATTTTATTTCAATTAGGTTTGAATGCCTATATGTTTGAGCAAGGGAGTCTTTATTGATTTTATTTGCTTTCACCTATGAAATACTTTGTGCCTTTATTGATTTATTTCTAGGTTAGTCATAGGGATTTAAGGTTTAAGGGGTAAATGGAGTATGTTGAACCCACTTTTTAAGTTGGGAATGTGGTAGATTTCGAAGTAGGGTACGAGTAAGCAATGATAACTTTAAATTTCCCTAAGATTAGAATGCCTTAGGTTTAAAATATAAACCCCACAATTTATGTACAAAGGATCAAGGCCATACTTAGAAGATTTTTGCTTTAGGGCCTTCAAGGGCATTGTTGTGCTAATTTCCCTGAGTGTTGGACATGTTTGGCACCCTTGATTTTTCCCACTAGTTCCTTGGAGGTCATTTTCTCTACTCGGACTAGTCTAAACCCTTTGCACTAAAATGTCTCCAAACTGGATATGTCCAGTAGGACCTAAAATCCCCACCATCCGGTATCCTTTAAAATCCTCACTGAGAAGGCTTGTTTCCTTATCAAGAACTTAGCACTTAAAGGCCCCGTTTTTGCACATCCTACAAGGATGAAATTTCCCGCACATCCGGCAAGGGCTCAAAAGTCCACTTGCTTATATGTTAATATTAAAATTGGTTTCATAGGCACAAATCAAGTTTGGATGATATGTTTGACTTGAATTTTATCTATTACATCATGATCATTTATCTATTATGCTTAGAAGAACTTTGAATATTGATTTAAGCATAGATTACTACATTTTTACTATTATATCTTGTAGTAGGGCAAAAGCCCACTAATCATTGAAAAGGTTTTATTTCATGATACTAGATCAATAAAATAGTTAAGGAATGTACTTAAATGCATATTTTATGGCTCCTTGAGTAAAAACAATGAATTGTAAGGGATAGATTATGAATTCTGTTAAGTAATCTAGTTATGTTGCCATTATATCTTGTAAGGGGCTAAAACCCCACTTTTTGGTCTAGGACCTTGCACTTAGAAAGATTATGAAGGAAAATAGTTAGTACATGCCTGTTGATACCTTGTAGACTGTTTAACATCTTCAAACTTAGGTCTAGGCCAACTAGTTAGTATTTTGAAGAAGTTATTCATTAGAGTTTTGGCCTATAGGATAGATGTCTATCAGAGATACCAACATGAAGTATGAATTCAAGGGGATTCCTCCTGTGAGCAAGATCACCTCAGCTTGGAATAACATAGGGGATACCCATCTAGGCCACATTGACCTACATGATTTCAAGTTGAGGATCTTTGGACCAAATTCGACAGAGTGGGCTAGGATGATCAGGAACAATGGAATTGCCCAAGTTGCATTCTTCCCTACTTTAGTGCAATGCCTAGTAGGGATTTTTTAGTGGTGAATCTTCACCAATTGGTGAATAGTTAAAATTAGGGACTCCAAAAATGGTGAATAGTACGAGCTCTACAGGAGACTTAATCACCCAATTTTTATAGAAATTTATTTTGTCTTGGCTAATTCGCCAATGTATTATTTTGTAAACTAATAAGTCAAGTTGATTCACCAGGTAAATTATGTGGCATTGTAGCTGGTTCGCCATTAGTTTATAACATAATTACAAATCTTTATTATATTCACCATTAATAGTATATTCCTTCCATTAATTTCAGGTCAATATCGCCATTAATAATGAATTCCCACTTAATTTTAGGGATATTTTCGCTTTGAAAAGAGGTTTTATTTGTTACTGTTGATTACCTTTTTAATTGAATGGTTGTGGTTTAATTCTAGGGGACTCTATGCATATGCCTTTGAAAAGGATTGCTGAGGCCCGAAATTTGTTTTGGGCCACACAATTAGATTTAATCATGTGGCTCAAAACAGATTCCAGGCCTCAACAAGCCTTCTCAAAGACACATGCATAGTGTCGTGGAATTGAACCACAACCATTCGATTAAAAAGGTAATCGATGGCAAAAAATTCACTTTTTTTATCTTTGTTTTAAAGTGAGATATTTTAAAAATATTGATTCTGTGTGTTGCCCCCTTGTCTGACACAAGGGGTGCTACCCCTTGACTTTAATTGTGTGGCCCAAAACAGATTCTAGGCCTCAACAAGCCTTCTCAAAGACACATGCATAGTGTCGTGGAATTGAACCACAACCATTCGATTAAAAAGGCAATCGATGGCAAAAAATTCACTTTTTTTTATCTTTGTTTTAAAGTGAGATATTTTAAAAATATTGATTCTGTGTGTTGCCCCCTTGTCTGACACAAGGGGTGCTGCCCCTTGACCCCGCTAGTGGCTACCGCCCCTGGGCCCCTACTTCAACATTACAAAAAATAAAATATATATATATTGGGGGATTGCGTCGACCAACTATGAAAATTTTTAAAGGAAAGATTTGTCATTGTAATTAATGTCTTTAGTAATTATTTGCTAGGATTCACCATTGTAATTATTTTTTTTACCAATTATTTACTAGGATTCGGCAGGATTTTACAATTTTTTTAATAATGTGCATAGATTCGCTAGGAAAATTAATATTTTTTTCAAAAAAAGGAAAGATTTGCTAGGAAAATTATGGCACTTAGCTAGGATTTGCCAGGATTTTATAGGCTTTTTTAGGGGGGTCTCCTTAAAGTTATCACTAGTGCCTAGAGCTAATCATAGCTTGTGGAGAGAGGTACCACCCTCAAACAAGGACATTGGTGACTCAAGATGGCAGAGTAGTGGTAAATTTCACTACACTATCTCTTGCTAAGGCATTTGATATTCCCCTTGCCCCAACTCTGACAGTATTAAAGAAGGAGAATACTAGAAAATTATACGAACAAGGCCTTGATGCATGTAGAAGGATAATCAATGATAAATGGATGAAACAAAAGAGAACAACATTGTCTAAACTTCCTCGTGTGCTATATAGGAGTGATTTTAAGGAGGAAATAGGTGATATGGTTACTCTTTTGAGTAGGATTATGTGATTGCCTTCTGCTTCAACTTTTGAAGGCTTGATGCTTGCATATATTGAAGAGATTTTGAAAGGAGAAATGAAGATACATTGGGCCCAACTCCTGAGTAATAACATTCATGAGGCCTTTGTGCCCTTAAATCAGGACAAAGTGTTCAGATGGACTTCTTATGTTGTGTATATGTTGGCAAGAAACTTTGTTTATCATGGCTTGTCTAAATTGGGAACAATAGATAATGCAAAGGACAAGTTAACGTATATGAATGCTATTCCCAATTGGAGGTCTCCCAATCACTTTTGCACTACAAAAGAGTTCATGATGCATTCACAATGCACATTACAAGAATGTTGCAAGGGGACATGTCAAGAAGGTTATCTTTGGAGCCACCAATGTATTCCAAATATATGGTAGGTGGTACATCCAATTCCCTAAGTTTACCTACCTCAAGATTCAAGAATTTATTGGAGCACCATATAAGCTACCTAAGTATCCAATTGATAAGGTAGTGCTCTTGGAATTGATAAGGCAGTTGTGTACTTGTGTTGAGAAGTTGAAACATTTGGACAGAGCATCCATCGAGTTTCCCTTACTTTTGGGTAGGGGTCTCTTTTCCTATGTGACCATAGGATCAATTGATTATTTAGATATTGAACTCCAAGTGTTGAATCTGAATCTTTATAAGTTTGGAACCCATTTTGACACATTTGGTACAATTGAGAGGCATGTAAGCAAAAGGATGTTCCATAAAGACAATTTGGAGGACTTTTGGGCCAACTGTCTCGATGACCATTAGGTGATAAGGAAAAAATGTTCAAGGATGCCCATGGATTACATAAGAATATTCAATATTGTAGTAGTACTTGATCAATTAATTGATGATGACAATGTGGTACAACAAGAAGCATGGAGGGCAGTATTTGGACAAACTATTCCACCTCCTAATTGGGCTGAAGTAGAAGAAGGTTCTCTGGAGGAGGTGATGAAACAACCTATTAGATTTAGTAGAATTTGGGTCAGGGACCAAGTTACTAGATTGACAAAAGTAGGGGTGGCCTTGACCTATGCACAACAAATACAACATAGGCTCAATGATGATGAACAAGATGGGCCAATAGAAACAAAGACAAATGAGGAACCACTATAAGGTGCAACAAGAGGAGAAGTTCATGATATAAATGGTGAAGCAACAAAAGATGATCTCTCTCCTTAGGACAAAGGAAAATCCAAGGCATATAAGGAACCTCCCAAGAAGCAAAAGAAGGATATTCAGTCTCCAATAAGGACAAGAAGCTCAAAGAGAAAGAATATGCCTAGTAGGACATGGGAGTCTTCTAAATCAAAGAAAATGAGAGGGCAACATAATGTATCATTACCAAAGCCTCCCTCTATAGATGCAATACCCCTACTACCAATGCTTCCTCTACCCCCTCTATTGCAACAAGTGTTGTACCTCATGTCTCCTCTACTATCCCAACTGTGTCATAACCCCTGCATCACCAACAATTATATCATCCTTTCTTCCACCACCCATTCCTTCCATATCTTCCAGCAGTCCATCCATCTCCTCTTCACCTTTTCTATCTTCCATCTCCATTTCATCTATCTCCTCCACCTCATCATCTTCCCCTTCATTTTCATCCATCAATCTTCCTCTTTCCTCTTCACCCACACTTTCCATTTCACTTTCTTCTTCACTTGCCTTTCCACCTCTCATCACCTCTTCCCTACCTCCCATCTCCACTATTCTTTCACCGTCTTCCTTCTCCCTACCAGTTCTCAATCTAACCAGTCCTCTTGTTATTTCCTCTATGCTTTCATCCCCTTCAATTCCTCCTTCCTTAGGTTTTGTAGCATTTGTAAACCTATCACAGGTACATTTGCCTACATCTACCACTAATTCTTTTTCTACTGTCAATAACTCCTTGGCTTGGCCATTTCATGATCCAAATGAAGTACTAATGCCCACCTCACTTCAAGTACCTCTACTGCCTAGAATTGAGAAAGTATGTATTGAACTAAACATTGTATTAGAAGAGGAGGTTGTGATTGAGGACATAACCAACAACCCTCTAACAGACTCTAGCACAATTGAGGTGGTAAACTTAGAGGACAACCCATTGAAGAAAATTGTAGATGATTTTGTGCTAGATACTACAAGGCAAGAGATGATAGAAGGGATGCAACAACTAAGCCAATCAAAATCTCCCCCAAAGATAGATGCAATAAATAGAGAAGATCCTCAGGATGATAAGGACAAGGGCACAAATGCAAAGGATACAATTCATTCAAATTCTTTAAATAAGGAGGACAACCACATTGGCTCCCTAGGACATTCTTTGGCTACTCCGGACTGGCTCCAGTAGAGACTTAATAATCAATCCTCTATAGTGGAAGTGATAGAGCTAGACCTAGACAACTTTCTGGCCAGGATCGAGAAACCAAAGAAGCGGGAGAAAGCAAAGGTATAGTCAAGAATATATAAAGATGCTTCTGGTTCTCACATTGCAGAAGTTGTTGTTCCCCCAATATGAGCCAATAAAGAGGATGTGAGACCTGAAGATTACACTATTACAACTCTCAACTTAGGGCCAACATCTAAAACCCAAGTTGTAGAGGAATTCAAGGATTCAATGTCTAGCATTCTAGATAGAATAAACAAGGATGAAATGACAAAGCAATAGATCAAGCAGTAGAATGAAGAGCTTTGGGCATGTATCAGATATTTAATAAATCCTTCACATTCAGATCATGGAACAACATTGACACCTTCTCTCCTTTCTAAGCAAGAATTAGAAGATTTTGATAATGTTTGAGCTACTGTTGTACCAATAGAGAAATGGTACTAGAAGGTATACAATGAAGGATGCGAAATCATTGATGAAGTTGTTAATCTTCATAAAGATTTTTATGCTTTGAAAGTAGAATGGAATCAGATTACAGATGACTGTGCAAATTATTATGAATATTTTTCTAACATTCATCCCCGAGTTCTGGCAATGAGTAAACTTTCTGAAGAAATTTTGGTAGAAGAGTAGATTTTGTCTAAGGAAACATTACATATGCCAGAGCATTGACTTGAGATGATAAAGTTGAGGAGAGAGATCTTTGATAAAGCTAGGACTATGTCAAAGCTAGCTAAAGCCCAACTCCTGGAAGTAATTTATAGTCTGAACGGTATGCTCCAGGCTGCAACAAAGACGTATCTTGATGATACCACTCTGATTGATGCACAAGAATGTAAGGAGAAATTGAATTTGCTTATGTAGGGAGATTCACCACCATGTAGAGTGGAGGATTTGGACCAGGCCAGTGATCTAAGGATGCAGTTTGAGGAATTCAAAAAAAAAGGTCCAGGTTGGCTGTATAAAACAAATTCTCCCATGAAATTGATATTGTCAAATTCAGAGTTGACTATGTTAAAGATCCTCAACCTGCTGATATAAATCCTGCATTGGAAGCATTTTTGTCTTATAGGAATAGAGAAGCAAAAAGAAACAAGGTTGATGTGGACAAAGATGTCGAGCAACAAGTCAACTCAATAGCCACATGACTTCTCGACCAGCTTGATCAGCTCTCCTAGAAATTGGTGCTCATTCTTCTATGATTCTGTTGTCTTGGGAAATGAATTTGCTATTGTTAGTAATCCAATGGGAATCTATTTTGTTTCATCTAATACATTGTAAAGATGATTTTTATCTTTTTCTTAGAAGACACAGCTGTGCCTGAGAATGTCACAAACTACTGACCAATATTAAATGCAATGTAATCTCAGCCCTTGGTGTTGAGTAAATCTCCACCGTTTCTTCAAAAACTTGGTATGCTCATCCCTCTATAAAAGGGTGACCATTTTCTTTCTTTGTAAGTAAGATTTGATGATGAATTGTTGAGACTCTGCTAAAATTTTGATCAATACAAAATAGGTTTTGCAAGTTACTGAAAATTGTGTTCTTGTATTATCTTATTTAAATTTCATGGTTCTTTACTCTGCCTTTTAATCTTTTTCAATCTAAAATTAGATGAAGTGCAATTGCAATTATGGATAGATTCTTATATATGTGATGAATGCCCTGGTTCATACCATTTGTGCCTTCTAATTGTAAGTTGCTTTGTATGGTTAGTTTGAACCCTGTTAATGAATTTAGTTCAATTGCACTGCATTAGTTAAACTGTGCCATCAATTGGGTGTTTAATGAATGAATGTGATTTGAAAATTATAAGATTCCTTTGAAGATTGCATCATTTTCTGCAACATTGTGGTTTCTTATCCTGGTTAAACAGAAAGTGGTTTATTGAGGGTATTTTGTCTATCTGCAGCATTAAGTTCAATTGTGATTTGTCCTTAGGATTCAATCTCTCTGCCTTTTAATCTTTTACATTTTATTTGTATACATCTGATTAGACTTAGGATTTTCAAGCAGCATCACATAGCTTACCTACTGGTATATTTTAGACTATACAATCTGCATCACCTGGAGTTCTTGCACACTTTGTTGTCATAGTTCTATAAACCCTACACTTGCATGTAAGTCCCCATAGTTGGAACAGTTGAAACATACCCACTGAGTTATCCTGTGAGCTAAGTCCTAGTTGTATAAACCTTGGTGCAGTCATATTCTAAAGATTTGGGATAGGATTCCTTTCAATAGAGGTGAGATATCCTATATCTTACCTGCATTGTTGCGTGCTAAAAACACCATCAACAAAATTGGCACTAGAAGGAGGGCCAAACATCTCATTTAACCCTTCTTATCCAAACAAGTAAGGATGGGGACTAGACAGAGACATACAGGATCTAGTTCAACTAGGGAAGATTTGTTGTCATTAACTCAGTTTAGGAGAACAAGGAGAGATCAAGGGATACCCAAGACTCCAAGAGCATGATCCATCCCTAGGAACCTTGCTATAGTCCAGGTTAATTTCCTCAACATGTATTTCTTCACTGCAAATCCCTCTCCTATCTAGTTTCCTAACTATAATGATATGCCTAAAAATCCTGACAAGTACTATTTAAAGTTATGTCCCAATGATCCCAAAAGGATTGCGGATGAGCATATCAAGATCTTTGAAGGCAATATATATATATATATATATATATATATATATATATATATATATATATATATATATATATATATATATATATATATATATATATATATATATATATATATATATATGTTGTGGGTTAAACATGAGGAGTAGTATGCAGGTTATTTCCATACTCACCGCAGGATGAAGCATACTATTGGTTTGCTAATCTCCCTTTAGCTTCCATTAATTCATGGAAAAATTTGAAGGATGCCTTCTTAAACCTATTCTGCATGCCCACGACCCTTGTTGATCTCTACTAATCCTTTGTGGAAATTCGTAGAACTGAGGGACAATTGATAAGTTCATTCAACAATAGATTTCATAAGGCTTATTGTCATCTTCAAGTGCCCTTCAATCTTGCTCAAGTAGCTACTATGCCCATCTATTACATAGCATTGGATAAATTGACATCAATGTTTGTTAGGAGGGCCAATCCAACTCCAATAACTTTGGCACAGGCGTACGCTAAGGCTGTCAAGGTGAACACAGTTTTACGATAGGCTGCAGCAGGCCCACTAAATTCACATTGGTGGACTATAGGCATGCCTAATCAGATACCATTGATTAATCATGCCTTAGACAATCATTTTCTAGTGTTGAATCCCATCCCAGCACCTACTACAACATAGGCTTTATTTATTCATCCTGGAGCACCAATCACATAGTTACCTCCTGCACAATTGTCATTCCTCCTGTCCACTGAAACTATGAAAGCTAGGGATGGCAAATATGACATCAAAGAGTAAGTTGGATAGATGAAGAAACTCATAGCTAAAGCACGAAACATCTTAGAAAGCAGAATGCTTACCTACAACAAAGAAATCAAAGTCAAAACCAGTACCAAAATTAGAATTACCAAAGGCCAAATTGAACACAGAATAGTAGGCCTAACAATGGGGGAGTTCCATCACCATTGGAGTCCCAGAATGTAGAAAATTGTCCTCCAAGGTAATTAATGTTGGCTGAAGCAGCATTATCTTCTTGGTGCAGGATTCATAACACAAATGCTCACTCAGATTTAGACTATCCCAAATTTCAAATTGCATTTGGCATCTTTCAAAGAGAAGTCCAAAACACAGAAGTACAAGAGACTCCACCTCCCATGGGGTATGAACTGGTGCCTACTCAAAGGTATGATACTACCTTAGTCTTAGAGAGCTATGTTTTTCCTTTTCAAGATGATAACTAGCCTGAGGAGGAGGACATCAATGAGGTTCATGCTTATCAGCAATACAACAGGACCCCATATAATCTCAGAAGTAACAGACCTAAGGGGCCCTTTACCACTTCCATTCCTCCAAACAATTATCAAGTTCATCTTGATCCTAAAGCCTCTAACAATACTGATCTGCCTAAGGTTGTACCTCAAATTGTAAGTCAAAATCAACCAGCTGAATTATCTAAGAAATCAGAAGTAGCAAAACTGGGTTAGTATGTGGTAGATGAATTGTGGAAAATGAAGGTTAGTATATCAGTATTTGAGCTACTGAAAATCCCAAAAGTTAGGATAACCTTTCTTTAGGATATTGGGATACAAAAAAGGACCGATCCCTCCCTGAAGGAGGTTTCACAAAATGACAGTCAAGATAAAGGAAAGGCTAAAGTCAATGTTTCAGATTCAGACCAATAGGTAACCTTGTGTAAGGAAAAAAGAGAATCACTTCCTTTCTTGCTTACCTTGAGGATATTTGGAAAAAATCTTCATAATTACTTGGTTGACTTAGGAGCCTCTACGAACATTATGTCGTTATCTATTTGCAAAGCTCTAGGTTTAACCGCTACTAAGTCCTCTAGGAAAGTCACTCAAATAGATAAAATAGAAGTAGGATTAATGGGTGAACTAAACAGGATTCATATGCAATTGGCCTCAGACCCACGGGTACAGTAGTATATAGACATATAAGTGGTGGACATTCCTGATACATATGGTATGCTACTCAGTAGGGACTAGTCTAAGACATTGAATAGCTACATGGCCACTAACTTTTCACACATGTGGATGCCTTGGAGAGGAATTGCTAATCAAATTCATATTGAAAGAGAACCAAAGATGAAACACATGATAACTAAGTACAACTAGACAAATGAGATCCTATACTCAGAGGTGGATTTAGGAGTTTATCTCCCTCAGATAAATCAGGTAGAAGAAGTACTAATGTTGAGTTGTAATAGGTTCCCTAAGCCACCACTTAGAAAATGTCAAGAAATTATAGACACTTGTGTTTAATCAAACCATGGTTCCTCTTTTGATGATGAGCCTAGAATTTTTGAGGGGTTCATAAGTTTTGTGGCCAAGTTCATGTGTGATCAACTAGTTATAGGAAAGAAGATACATATGGAAGAGTTGTTGTTACTCAACCGGTCTAGTATTCATAATGCATCCCAATCAGAGTTCAAATGTTCCTTATGTCAGGAGGCAGTATATCAAGTCCAAAAGTGTTTGAATCTATCATCCATCAAGGATGAAGGTAAGACTAAGCCGGTACCTACAACCAATCAAAAGATTGGATCACTAGATATACATGATATTAATCTTAAAGGGAAACTTGCAGATTCTTAGATTTGGACATTAAGATTTGATGGATCTAGATCTAAGCAGGGGTCTAGTAGAGGGTTTGAACTAATCAGTCCTACAGGGGAATCTTATTTGGCTGCATATAGGTTGCAATTTACCTGTACTAACAATGTTGCAGAATATGAATCATTAGTGCATGGGCTACTGACTAGTATTCAGAAGAAAGTTAAGATAATTTAAGTATTTGGTGACTCAAAATTGGTGGTTAAGAAAATAAGGAAGTAGTACTCTTGCCATGACAAAAAACTGAATCATTACCGAAACTGAGTCTGGGATCTCATTGAATGTTTTGACGGCTTCAATATTCAATTAATTCTGAGGAAAAAGAACCATGTTGCTGATGCATTGGCACAAGTTGCAAGCTCTTTGGAACCTATAGCTATATTTGATTTAAGGAAGCTCACTGTAGAACTGGTTCCTACTTCTTTTGTGCCAGATAATATTACTCACTTCTAGGTTTTTGAAGATGATGAGCATATAATTGACTTCCTCACATGCTCAAATGTGTTTGCTACCCAAATAATTGATGAAGAGGATTCATAACCTACTAAGATGGATTTAGAGGGTGTCTTAAACCTCAAGACTAATACTATTCCCCGAGGGATGGTAGATCTAGAAAGACTCTTTGAGTGAGATTCTCTTGGCACTCAGAAGAAGCAAGCCGATTCTACTAGTGGGAAGTGTAACCCACATAACTTTGGGACTAAAGATAATGTCAAAAATGTTTTTATTGGTAAGGTCTACAACCCTTAAGAAAAGAAAAGAATCATTCATGCATTGAAAAATTATCATGATGTTATTGCATGGAGTTATGAAGACCTTAAGACCTATGACACTTCCATCATAACTCACACTATACCTTTGAAGCCTAGAGTTAATCCATTTTGGTAGAGATAGAGACCAGTCAAAGCCTTCTTGGAGCCTTTGGTTTTTTAAGAAGTTAAGAAACTATTATCAGCAAGAATCATATTTCTGGTAAGGCACTCTATCTGGGTGGTCAACTTGGTTTTAGTACGTAAAAAGAATGGTGAAATCAGACTATGTTTTGATTTTAGGAACTTGAATAGAGCATCTGAAAAGGATAATTATCCACTGCCATCCCTTGATGAGGTACTACAAATAGTTAATGGATCACAGATGATGTCATTCCTAGATGGATATTTAGGATATAATCAGGTAATGGTTGAATATGCTGCTAGATCAAAGACTGCTTTCACTTGCAAGTGGGGTATATATGCATACTAAAGGATGCCATTTGGTTTGATTAATGTTGGGGCAACATTTCAGCATGCCATAGATATTACTTTTAAAGGATTGGTAGGCAAACGCATTTCATTAATTTGACTATATTTTCCAAGAAAAGGGAAGATCATATCTCTGATTTGAGGAAGGTACTCCAACGTTGCAGAGATTATGGTATTTCATTGAATCCTAAGAAGTGCATTTTTGGTGTGACTGAAGGGAAGTTATTAGTTCATGTCATTTCTAAAGAAGGTATATCTATAGACCCTGATAGAGTCCAGGCCATTCTCAAAGTCCAGCCTCTGACAAGTAAGAAGGAGTTGAATTCTTATTTTGGGAAGATCAACTTTGTTTGAAAGTTTATCACTGGCTTTGCTGAAATTGTTAGACCACTGAACGCTATGTTGAAACAGGATGCTAAGGTCGAATGGACATTAGAAGCCAAGGCAACCTTCTCAAAAATCAAGCAAGAAATAGCTAATACTCCAGTTCTAGTGAGTCCAAATTACTCTCTTCCATTTTGCATATATTCCTTTGCTTTTGAACATACATGCGCAGCCATGCTAACCCAAAAGAAGGGAGTTGATGAATGTCCTATTACTTTCATGAGTACACCATTAAAAGATGTAGAACTCAGATATCCAAATTTGGAAAAGCAAGCTTATGCACTAGTCAAGGCAGTCAATAAATTTTGTCACTATATTCTGAGAAGCAGAGTGACTGCTATAGTCCTAGATACTGCAGTTAAGGCACTATTAATGCAAAATGAGCTAGGTGAACGTGTTGGATCTAGGGCATACAACTGAGAGGGGGGGTGAATTAGTTGTATAAAAACTTGCTCTTACTTCTAACACTTGATTCTTCTTTGTTAGTTAACAGCATATCAATTAACTATCCATGAAAGCATAATGCATAAACACAAGAGCAGATAAACATTAACACATTAAACACCAAGATTTTGACGTGGAAAACCTGGTTAAGGGAAAAACCATGGGGTGATTAACCCAAAGATTATTCTCTGTTAGAAGAATAAGAAAAATGAATGGCACATGCCAATTCGGGCTCACTACCTGAGCACACTGCTCACAAAGAGGCACACTGCCTACAAGGAGACACACTGTCTACAAAGTGATAAGAATCACAGTCTTGAACTGGAGAATGACATCTCTACCATGTCCGGATCAATTCCATTTAAGCCCAAAAACCCTTACTCTGCCTTTTGCACTTCTCTTCGCTATACCACACTCATCCCCACAATCCACACTTCAAAATGAATTCTCAAACACTTATTTATATAAGACATTGACTTAGGAACAATCATCTAAGTTGGCAAACATCACAATAACATTCGTAAGGCGTGTAGAACATCCGGTCAACATCCGGTCAGCCTGTTACAGGAAGAACACCAACAACTGGTAGCCATAACATCAAATCCAACTCTAACTTCAATGCAGACCGCCAACACAAACTAGATATGATCCAATGATCATCATAACCTTCCCTAAATCATCAAAAACATCCACACTTCATCAGCTTACCAGAATTCTTCTCTTCATCATCCGGTACTTCAAGAACACAGTCTGTCGCCACTGTCACAATGCAAAAGGTACTTCCAGACCTCCAAATCATACATAACTTGAGATGACACATCACAAGGACATCCCAAACACTCCTTCCAATCCACAGATTAGGATAATACAATTCCAGACCTCACCGGACCTTTCTGTGATCCTCTGTCACTTCTGAACACTTGCCAGAACCGGTTTCACACAGACAGCCACAACTTCTTCAGATCTTCATGCGAACCTCTAAAATCTTAGCTGAAGCAACTAAAGACTCATATCTACAAACCCTTTGATCCGCATCCTCTGGTTCTTAACCTATACAGTACATTTGCCTTCTTCTCATCACTGTTCTTCACTATTCCAGATGGAGACTGATTTCCTCAATAACAACAGCACACAACTCATCCAAACCTTCTTAGTAATGCAATATGAGTAAGTTGACATCAATGACAACACTGGTTCACCTTATACTTGCAACAATCTCCCCCTTTGTCATTGATGGCAACATATGATGTGAAAAACCATCAAGATAAGAACTTCTCCTTTCTGTCACAGCTCCCCCTATCAACAACAACTTTTCACATGTCTTCTCTTCCTTTACTGCTTCCCCTTTGATTATCAACCACTTGTTTTTCACATGTCTTCTCTCCCCCTTTGACATCAATGGCAAAGGGCTCATACTTGCAATTCTAATACATCAGAATCATACTAGTTGCTTCCCCTTAGTAGCAGCTCCCCATCATCAATCCAGATCACAAGATATGATTGTGACATCCACCGGACTGATGCACATCAGTGCATCCTAGTTCATCACCAGAGGGGCCATGACCCCTAACTTCTCCCAGAGATATTCGAAAGAGTCCTTGGGAAGAGGTTTAGTAAAGATATCTGCAATCTGATCCTTGGAGGGAACATACTCCAATCTGACTTCTTCCTTGTTCACTTGTTCTCTCAAAAAGTGAAACTTGATAGATATGTGCTTAGTCTTAGAATGCAATACCGGATTCTTAGAAATATTAATTGCACTTGAATTATCATAGAAAATTGTGATAGGCTCCTCATATTCAACTTTAATGTCTCTTAGCATCTGCTTCATCCATAAGATTTGAGTGCAACTACCTACTGCTGCAATGTATTCTACTTCAGTTGTAGACAGAGATATTGCATCTTTTTCTTGCTTAGCCAAGAAACCAATCTTTTCCCCAAAAAGAATGCTCCACCATTGGTGCTCTTCCAGTCATCCACATCTCCTACCCAATCTGCATCTGTGTAAGCATGAAGAGATAAATCTGGATCTCTAGGGTACCATAGACCATACTCAACTATTCCTTTCAAGTACCTAAAATTTTTTTTGATTGCCATAACATGAGATTCTCTAGGATCAGCCTGGAATCTTGCCACAAGACCAACAGCCTGCATAATATCTGGTCTAGTTTGAGTGAGATACAACAATCCACCAATCATTGATTTATACTTTGTCTGATCTACCTTTGGAGAGTCATCATCTTTGCTCAACTTACATCCGGTTGCCATAGGAGTGTTCATTGGCTTTGAATCTTTCATACTGAATTTCCTCAACAATTCTTTCACATATTTGGTCTAAGAAATGAAGATCCCTTTCTTTGTTTGAGTAATTTGCAGACCCAAGAAGAAATTCATTTTACCAAGCATAGACATTTCAAACTGACTTTTCATCTGATTTGCAAAAGTTTTGCACATACTATCTCTTCCTCCAAAAATGATATCATCCACAAACACTTCAACAATCAAAATGTTTTCATGATCAATTTTGAAATATAAGTTACTGTCAGCAGTACCTTTGTTGAATCCAATCTACACAAGATGCTTATCCAACCTTTCATACCATGCTCTTGGGGCTTGCTTCAATCCATACAATGCTTTCTTCAACTTGCAGACCATATCATCATTATCAGACAATTGAAATCCATCCGGTTGTTCAATGTAAACTTCTTCTTCCAGATCACCATTTAGGAAGGCAGACTTGACATCCATTTGATATACCTTAAAGTCTTTGAAGGCAACAAATGCAAGAAATAATCTGACTACTTCAATTCTTGCCACAGGAGCAAAGGTCTCTTCAAAATCAATTCCTTCTATTTGAGAGTAGCCTTTGCAGACCAATCTAGCTTTGTTTTTGATTACTTCACCAACTTCATTCAGTTTGTTCAAGAAGACCCATTTGGTTCCAATCACATTCCTGTCTCTAGGTCTGGGAACAAGATCCCAAGTACAATTTTTCTCAATTTGCATCAATTCTTCCTCCATTGCTTTGGTCCAGTTTTCATCATTGCAAGCTTCATTTACTGTCTTAGGTTCAATCTTTGAAATCAGACAGTATTTATTTGAGTCTTGAGCAATTCTTCTTCTTGTTTGTACCCCTTTACTTTTGTCACCTATGATCTGATCTTCAGAGTGATTTAGAGTTACATACCTTGGAACTTTGGGAGTTTCTTGCACTACTAATTCTTGTTCAGGCTCATTCAGACAAACTTCTTCTTCCTGATTTACTGGATCAGTCTAGATCTGAATTTCAGAGGAGGAAGGAGCTCCTTGCACCAGAGGATCATTCTGATCATCTTCATCACATTCATAGAACCTTGAGGGCTTCTCAATTCCTTCATCAACTTTTACAGTAGTACTTTCTATCATCTTCCTCAGTCTCTTATTGTAACACTGGTATGCTTTGCTTTAAGAGGAGTAACCCAAGAAAATTTCTTCATCACTTCTAGCATCAAACTTTCCTAGATCTTCATCTCTTTTAATATAACACTTGCTGCCAAATACTCTGAAATATCTCACAGTAGGAGTGATGCCAATCCAAAGTTCATAGGGGGTCTTATCGGTATTATTTCTGATTTGAACTCGGTTGAGAGTGTAGACTGCAGTGCTGATAGTTTCTTTCCAAAACATCTGAGGAACATTTGCTTCCAACATCATTGTCCTGGCAGCTTCCTGGATGGTCCGGTTCTTTCTCTCAACTACTCCATTCTGTTGTGGAGTCCTAGGAGCAGACAACTGTCTCCTTATACCCTATTTCTCACAAAAGTCAATGAACTCACCAGATGTAAATTCACCACCTCTATCAGACCTTAGACACTTCAGTTTTAATCCGGTTTGATTCTCTACCATAGCTTTGAAGATTTTGAACTTCTCAAGGGCTTCTGATTTCTCTTTTAGGAAGGTAACCCACATCATCCGAGAATGGTCATCAATTAGCAACATGAAATATCTATCACCTTACAGACTCTTGATTCTTGTCGGACCACAGAGATTAGTATGTACTAATTCCAACAATCCGGTAGAGGACTGATCTTTGCTTTTGAAAGAGACTCTGCTCTATTTACCTAGCTGACATTCTTTGCACAAACTATTTGTAGGTTTCACCAATTTTGGAAGATCTCTTACAGCCTGAATATTGCTTATCTTGATGATGTTATCAAAATTTACATGACACATTCTTCTATGCCATAACCAACTCTGATCAACTTGAACAAATAGACAACTTTTATTTGAACCAACCAGATGAAAGATATTACCTTTTGTTTGAGCACCAAATGCAATTTCAGTTCCGGAGCTTGTAAAGATTCTGCATTTTCCATTCTTGAACTGGAGATCATAGCCTTTGTCCACTAACTGACCAACACTGAGAAGATTGTGCTTCAATCCTTCAACATATAGTACATTACCTGTTTTGCTCTTTCCATCAAAGGAAATAGTTCCCCTACCTCTGATTCTGCCAGCAGAATTGTCACCAAATTTTACCATTCCTCCTTCATACCTTTCCAAATCTAAGAACTTATTCTTGTCACCAGTCATATGGTGAGGGCATCCACTGTCAATAACCCAATCATCCTTTTCTTCTACTTGAGCAGCCAAAGCTCTTTCCACAACCTTGTGATTGATAGATTCAGAGGATATTGAATCTTCTTCCTTGATAGCAATAAACACCCATTTATTTCTGGATTTGCTTCCTAGTTCTGATTCATCATCTGTTACTCCTTCATTGTCATCTTCTTCATGAACATAATAGCAGTTCTTTTGAAACATTTGTCTGTTAGTATTAGACCTTGCAGATCTTTCCGGACATCTTGAAGCAAAATGACCAATCTTATTGCAGTTGAAACACTTAAAGGGTAGTTTTCCTTCATACTTACCAGATCCTCTTGGCAGTCTCTTTACAATGAGAGCTTCAAGTTGAGTTGTTTCTACTTCCTCTTCTTCCATGTCTCTTCTTGCTTGATCATACCATGACATCTTCCTTGAAGAGTTTTCTCCTAGATCAAATCTTTGTTTGCCTTTCACATAGGTACTGGCTTTGAAAGTAGATTCAGTCTTGGGTGGATCATCTCCAAACTCAGTCATTTCAAATGCAGCTAGTTTGCCAGCCAATTGTTCTCTTGTGACAGTTGTGTGGGCTTTGAATTCATCAATGGCAACAACCTTGATTTTGTAGGCAGCAGGAAGGGATCTGAGAATTTTGCAAACAATCTCATTTTCATCCAAAGTTCCACCAGCATTTCTAATTCCACATACCAGCTCATTCACTCTTGGCATAAAGGTAGTGATGTTTTCATCTTCTCTCATCTTCAATCTTTCAAATTTTCCTTTCAGACTTTGCAACCTTGCACTTTTTACAAACTCATCTCCTTCATACAGAAGTTCCAGTTTAGTCAAGATCTCATATGCAGTTGGTAGGTTGATAACATTTGAGAGATCTGAGTCATTCAATGCACTTAGAAGAGCTTCCTTGGTCTGCAGATTATTTTCAGCATCTGTGATTTCATTCGGAGTTGTCAGACCACCCTGTGGAGGTACATATGGTTTTGACACCATGGCCAAGTATGCTTTTCCCATACACTCCAAGTGACATTTCATGCGACCTTTCCAGAGAGTGAATTTGGTTCCATCAAACTTCGGACTATCCTTCTTGTATGACGACATCCTAGATCTCCTCAAGCAGTTAAGATCCTTTCAGAGGAACTTGGCTCTGATACCAATTGTTGGATCTAGGGCATACAACTGAGAGGGGGGTGAATCAGTTGTATAAAAACTTGCTCTTACTTCTAACACTTGATTCTTCTTTGTTAGTTAATAGCATATCAATTAACCATCCATGAAAGCATAATGCATAAACACAAGAGCAAATAAACATTAACACATTGAACACCAAGATTTTGACGTGGAAAACCCGGTTAAGGGAAAAACCACGAGGTGATTAACCCAAGGATTATTCTCTGTTAGAAGAATAAGAAAAATGAATGGCACATGCCAATTAAAGCTCACTGCCTGAGCACACTACTCACAAAGAGGCACACTGCCTACAAGGAGACACACTGTCTACAAAGTGATAAGAATCACAGTCTTGAACTGGAGAATGACATCTCTACCATGTCCGGATCAGTTCTATTTAAGCCCAAAAACCCTTGCTCTGCCTTTCACACTTCTCTTCGCTATACCACACTCATCCCCACAATCCACGCTTCAAAATGAATTCTCAAACACTTATTTATATAAGACATCGACTTAGGAACAATCATCTAAGTTGGCAAACATCACAATAACATTCGCAAGGCGTGTAGAACATCCAGTCGACATCCGGTCGGCCTGTTACAGGAAGAACACCAACAACTGGTAGCCATAACATCAAATCCAACTCTAACTTCAATGCGGACCGCCAACACGAACTAGATATGATCTAATGATCATCATAACCTTCCCTGAATCATCAAAAACATCCGCACTTCATCAGCTTACCAAAATTCTTCTCTTCATCATCTGGTACTTCAAGAACACAGTCTGTCGCCACTGTCACAATGTAAAAGGTACTTCCAAACCTCCAAATCATACATAACTCGAGATGACACATCACAAGGACATCCCAAACACTCCTTCCAATCCCCTGATTAGGATAATACAATTCCAGACCTCACCAGACCTTTCTGTGATCCTCTGTCACTTCTGAACACTTGCCAGAACCAGTTTCACACAGACAGCCACAACTTCTTTAGATCTTCATGCAGACCTCTGAAATCTTAGCTGAAGCAACTAAAGACTAATATCTACAAACCCTTTGATCCGCATCCTTTGGTTCTCAACCTATACGGTACATTTGCCTTCTTCTTGTTGGCACTCGTTTTGACCTGGAGGCTGAGCTTGTTTGTTGGAGGGTTTCTTCCTTCAAACCCTTGGTGTTCCTGTTCATCGGCAAGAGCTTGGTCTATCGGCGAAGGATATTGTGTTTCCACTGACGGTGTTGGTCATGCCGATGGGGGTAAGTCAAGTGTTCATCGGCAAGATTTGGTGTATCGGGCTAGCATTATTTCGATCTGCCGATGTGAGGAGCTTGGCCGATGAAGAATCATCGGCGAGAGCTGTATTGTCGGCCTAGGTATTTTGAATTGTGCCGACAGTGGGAGGCTTGGCCGATGCGATGTCATCGGCGTAGGTCTCGCCGATGGAGGGGAGCATGGAGTGGTCATCGGTGTGAATGGTATCATCGGCGTAGGTATTCTGTTGCTCGCCGATGGTTTTGGTCTCACCGACAAACAAGGAATGTGAAATGGCCATCGGCGTAACCTTTGACATCGGCGTAGGTATTTTGTTGCTCGCCAATGGTGTTGGTCACACCGACAGCGGAGTATGGAGTAGCGATCGGTGAGACAACTGGTGTCGGTGGGAGATTTTTGGGGTAGGCCGATAATGTATGTCATGGCGATGGGCTGTGGGCGAAGGGTCATGTCGAGCGCAACAAAACGCTCAACACCTATTATGCATGCAGCCCTGTTTTTAAAGTAGTGGAAGGCTCTCCACACCATGCATGTGGGATTTTTCCCCTTGCATTATTTTTGAACCTGCGAAGGAGGCGTTTTGGCGGGAAACTTCTTTTTGACTGCAGCGACAGTTTTTTAAGCGACAACGGGTGGTTGAGACCCTTAATGGTGACTGTGCTAGGGCATGGGCGAGTTGTTGCACAGTCAGGTACCAAATTTTTGACATGAAGACTTCCAGATAGTGGCGCGTGGCTCGAGGTTCCTCTGTCTGTTGCTGTAATAAATTTTGAGCGCCATTCCTTTGAAGGGTCTGTATCTAGCTGATTTTGATATTTTGTCATGTAATTAATTGCTGTGGTACACTTTCTGGCTATTATAAGCAGACTGTGTTACCATTTTTGTGGTTGTTGAAAGTTGAACATTTTGGCTCTGTAACACAATACAGTTCATTTTGGTTGCTCTGTACAGCTAAACCTGTGAGTTTATGTATCTCCAGTTGTATGTTTTTGCATGAATCCACTGATTTCATGGTTAATTTTATATGAGAAATGCTATGTTAGCATGTGTTTTGTTAATTCTGTCTCTAGTATTGCATGCATCTTTCTTCTGAGTCTGGATGTTTAATGAATGTTTGAGGCTCTAGAACATAGAATTCCTATGTTGAATGTCTGATCTTTTAACTTCTACTCAAGGGGTAGATTAAACTGTTTTCAGGTTGAACATTGGGAAGGGTACACTGCAGTAGGGATGCCATAAGTATAGATAACTTAACACTCTGTATTGGGAGATATCTGTAAGGCAGGTATCATATATATCCCCTTGAAATCCAGTTTTAGCTGTTCATGCTGATCATTCACAGGTGTATGTCTACTGACTCCAGGCCCTGGATAGGCACCAATCTTGCTTTGTGTTTGTGTTACAACCATGTCCAGCTTTGCATCCAAACTTAAAATCATAATCAAACTCTAAAACAACCATTAGGACATTAGAATTAGTTTTAAGATCCTCAGTCCTCTGTCTACAACTGCAAATAGGCCCAAAGCTAGCCCCTTTGCTCTTATCTTTCAGTTTTGGTCTACTTACAGGAGGACTTATCTGCTTTCTGACAGCATCCCAATCCTTGTATGCGTATCTCATGGATGTTGAGTAGGGAATAGCCCCTAGGTCTTGCAGAGCCTGAAGAAGAAGAGGAGATAAAATATAGAGTCTATCTCCTACACTGTTGGCCCCTGGCCCAGAGATCCTGTTGATCACTGATGGCTACCTTGTAGGGAAATCTGGGAATAAGCATCCAGTCTGGGAAAAAACCAACAGAAATTGGCGACTCTACTGGGGATTGAGAAGTAAAAGTACTATCTAATCATCTCCAGTAATATATCTGTGACCCATCCAAGTCACCAATAGAAATTGGTGACTCCGCTGGGGAAATTGTGAAAGAACCCTGATTTACAAAAAGAAAACAGTTCCTAGTAATAGGTGGCGACTCCGAAGTAATCTCCCAACTGGTCAAAGTAAAATTTATATGCAGGGGAGAAGATCCCAACAAAATCCTTTATTTGAAGAGTTACCAGTAACAAGAAGAATGATGTACAGAAGAAAGGGAGCTGTCTCAGTTAGTCATGAGGGTTCCCCCAGAAAAAATGATGATATGCAAGATAACCCTAGGCCATCAGGACAACATGCGCCTTACTTTTCAAATGCAAAAGCTGATATTCAGGGTGCATATGAGAGGCAACAGGGTGGTAACATGAGAATGAGGTCAGAGGTGTTCCAAGAACGCCCATTTCTAGACCCTAGTGAAAGGTTTGAAGAGGCAGAGTCTCTGAGGGATGATGAAGATGATGATCAGAATATGGTAAAACCATCCTCCTCTAGGCCCAGTGAGGAAGAACTAGCTGATGAAATTAGGAGCTTAAGGGCCGAGTTTGAATATCAGCAGGCAATATCAATCAGAGATGACTTGAGGAAGAAAGTGCAAGCTTTGAGGACTGCCCAGAATAATTCAATTCCTACCCTTGAGAATGCAAATGTGCAGAGACATCAACAGAGAAATGAAGTGCAACATCAGCATAATGATGAGAGACAAAATGTGAATGATGCTAGGATACCACTGAACAATGTAAGAAACCAGAATGCAAATAGAAATATTAATGTTAATCAGTTAAACAGACAGCTAATGCAGCTAGATAGATTCAGACAGCTGGTATTTGATGGTATTCCTGGGTATCCTAACCCCATTGATAAGCATCTGAGGCTGCAAGTGCCTAAATTTTTAGGAAACAACACTGTGTCAGGAGAAGATCATCTAAAAGCCTTTCAAAATGTCATGGATAACTTTGAGGTTGAACATGAGGATGTTTTCATGAAGTCATTCATGCAATCCTTAATAGATGAGGCAAGAGAATGGTACAAGAATCTGCCTGATCGGAGTATTTCATCATGGGATGATTTTAAAAGGATGTTCAAGGAGCAATATGGTGACAAAACTGACCCTAGCTTTTTTGTAAATGAGTTCACCAGTATCACTAAAGGGTCAAATGAGCAGGTTGCAGATTTTAATGCAAGATTTACTAAAGTGTTAAACAAATTGCCACATCACATGAGGCCAAATGAACCAATGTGCATAATATTGTATATCAATGCCTTTGATGCAAAAACTGCATATGGATTAAGAGATAAAGGTCCTGCTACTCTCAGGGATGCTTTCAGAATTGTAGTAAATATTGAGAACAACAGGAAAGCATCAGGCAAGACTAACAGAAGGGATGATGTGAAAATTCTGCAGAATCCAAACAAGCCTCAGAACACTCAAGGTAATACATCTGCCCCTGAAGATAAGATAGACAAATTGGCAAATGTTGTTAAGGACCTAAGCTATAGATTAGCTAGAAGTGAAAAAGGGATAGGTCCTGATAGGCAAGTCTATCAAAGGCAGGAAAAGAGGCCATCATTACATGATATGCCTTATAATACCAATTGGCATGATGGTAAACCTATATTCCCACGTAACAACACAAATCAAAGAGCTCAACATGTCAAAGAAACTCCTGATCCTCTAAAGAAAGCTGTAAATATTGTTGATGATGCTCCATGGTGTATAATTTGTCAGATGCCACATTCACAGTTACAATGTATGATTGCTCAGTCCTTGTGTGATAATACTACATCTTGTAATGAATGCAATGAGCCACATTATGTGCAAGATGATGATGTAAATATGATGTCCATAAGCAATGGATACACTCTTTATGATGCTGATGAGAGTACAAATGATGGAACTCAGGGCTGCCAACAGTTCCCATATGATGAAGATGATGAAGTTAACTATGCCTATGCTCAGAACTCACGCAATTTTCTGAGTAACTTACAACGACCTTCTGATGAGGAAATTAGGGCCTTCACAGCTGCAGCAGTTGCTCAAGTCAAGAGCAACTACAATCTCAGAGGTAAAAATCAGGTAAGCAGCCCACATCAGCCAAAAGATGTTACTATAGGACAGCCAGTGCATGGTAATAAGGGGATGGAATTACAAAAAAGGCAGTGGGTTAATAATAAACAAAATTTCAGACATAGAACAGGTCATGAATCCCAAGGACCAGAAAATAGAATCCCTTAGGCTGAAGATCAAGGTAAAGGTTCCCAAGACAAGAATGATGATCAGGGAACTATGAAAGTAAAAGCTAAATCAGTTCAGGATAAAAACAAGATTGTGGAGCAAGCTACAACTGTTATACAAAATTATGCTCCATTTGATATAGCTCAAGTCCTCTCCCAGGTAAAAGTCTCTGTTCCACTTATGGAACTCATGAAAGTGGAAGAAATCAAGAATAGGATAGTATCCCTAATTTCAGGGGTACCTTTTCAAGCTAAACAAAATGCTCAGACCCAGGGTGAGAAACATGTCATATGTAATGAAGAAGATGAGTCTCCTGAGGTTTATTTAGGAATGACTATGACAAAGTGTCCTTCACAAGTGGAACCATTTTATGTATCCCTGGTTATAAATGGAAAAATAATCAGAAATTGTATGCTTGACTCTGGAGCATCTACAAATGTCATGCCTTTGGCCATCATGCAACAAGCTGGATTGAAAATTGACAAGGCATGTGGAAAATGTTATGCTATGGATGCCAGAGAGGTACCAGTTATTGGAATCATGAAGGATGTAGATTTCAAACTGGCAGCATTTCCTGAAAAGAGATATAAAATGAATATAACAGTGGTTGACATCAAGCCACAGTATGGTATGTTGTTGTCAAGAAGATGGGCAGCACTAATTGGTGGAAGTATGCAGCTGGACCTGTCATATGCCATGATTCCAATGAATGGCAGGGATGTTAAGCTAATCAGAGAACAGAGATCATCAGAGACAGTGGAAGACCAAGAAGCAGAGGAACAGATATGCTTTGTAAACACTGACTGTGATAACTTCAAGGTTGTCTCAGATGATAGAGAAGATAAAAAGAAAAATGTCCACATTGAAGAATTGGATCAGCAAGGTTTGTGGACCATGTATTTTGATGGAGCTTGTGCAAAAGAAGGCTCTGGAGCTGGAGTTGTTTTCCTGTCTCCAACTGGTAAGCTCCTCAAATTCTCTTTCTTGCTGAGGTTTGTTTGCACAAACAACATTGCAGAATATGAGGCTTTACTCTTAGGCCTAAATATTGCTCTCAAACATGGAATCAAAATGCTAAGAGTATTTGGGGATTCTGAGCTGATTGTATCCCAAATTAGAGATAGGTATGCTTCAAAAAATAAAAGGTTGAAACAATACAAGCATGCTGTTTGGGATACCATTGAACTATTTGATGCATTTTCAATAGGTTGGGTAGAGAGATCCAAGAATGTTATGGCTGATTTCTTAGCCAATGTTGCAATAAGGCTAGATGACATCACTCTGTCAGATGTTACAAATGTAGAAGTTAAAATTAGGCCTGCAGTACCAGAAAATATATGCAGTTGGCAAGTGTTTAATGATGATAGGGACTTGTTAAAATTTTTGCACTGCATAGATGAATATGAGAATCAAGAAATTGATTTCCAAGCTTTTGTAGAGACTATAGATGGAAAAGAAACTCTTGTGGGAAAAGAGATAATTCAGTTGAAGACTAATAAAATCCCCAGAGGATTAGTAGCTTTGGAAAGAGCTTTTGACAGTAGAGACAAATTGGTCACAAAGACATCTCCCACAAATAAGGAAGATTTAGAAGAGATAAATTTGGGGACATCTCAGGCCCCTCAGAAGGTATACATTGGTAAACAACTCAAACCACACATCAGGAGTATGCTGATTGCATTACTGAAAAGGTACAAACATGTTTTTGCTTGGTCATATGAGGACCTAAAAGCCTATAGGGAAGATTTATTCCAGCATGAGATCCCATTGAAGCCTGGAGCTAAGCCATTTAGACAAAGGCAAAGACCTATTAATCCTACCTTGGCTCCAAAGATGCAGGAAGAACTCAAAAGGCTGAGGGAAGCTGGAATAATTGTGCCAATCAGGCATTCAACTTGGGTGTCTAACCTTGTCCTAGTCAAAAAAAAGAATGGTGATATTAGGCTTTGTGTTGATTTCAGGAACTTGAATGTATCCTCTTTAAAGGATAACTATCCACTGCCTAATATGGAGGCTATGTTGCAGAGAGTGACTAGTTGTGAACTCTTATCCATGATGGATGGATTTTCAGGTTATAATCAGGTGAAGGTGAAGGAATCAGAACAGTATAAGACTGCCTTTACCACTCCATGGGGAACTTATGTATATGTTAGAATGCCCTTCAGACTAACAAATGCAGGTGCTACATTTCAAAGAGCGATGGATGTTACTTTTGCAGGGTTGATTGATTCAATCCTGGCTGTATATCAGGATGACTTGACTGCTTACTCAAAGAAAGAAGAGCAGCATTGTTTGCATCTAGAGCATATTTTCATAAGAGCACTGGAGTATGGCATTTCTTTAAATCCAAAGAAGTGTGCTTTTGGGGTGGTTGAAGGAAAACTCCTAGGGCACATTGTTTCCAAGGATGGAGTTAGGATAGATCCAGAGAGAGTGGCTGCTATTGACAGAATTCAAATGCCAAAAACTGTAAAAGGAGTTCAGTCCTTCTTTGGATAGATAAATTTTGTTAGGAGATTTGTTCCCAACTTTGCAGAAACCACAAGGAACATTTCCAAGATGATGAAGAAGGATGCAACTGTCCACTGGGAAAGTGAAGCAATAGAATCATTTCAGAGTATCAAAGAGGCAATCAAAATGGCCGCTGTTCTTAAATCTCCTGATTTTTCTAGGCCATTCCAATTGTTTTCATTTGCTTCTTTTCACACTGTTACTGCATGTTTGCTACAGAAAAATGAAGATGGTTTTGAACAGCCCATAGCTTTTTTCAGTATGTCCTCGCAGGCTTCTGAGTTGAAATATGATATTATGGAAAAACAGGCATATGCACTAGTCCGAGCCATCAAAAGTTTCAGACCATACCTGGTAGGATCACATATAATTGCATATGTACCCCATGCAGTAGTCAAAGACATTTTCACTCAACAGGAAGTGACTGGAAGAAGGTGTAGATGGATAAACAAACTGCAGGAGTTCAACATAGAAATACAAATTACCAAGTTGGTAAGAGGACAAGGATTAGCCAAGATGATGGCACAGTCAAACTTGGAAGCATGCCAAGTTAATGCAGTCCAAAATGAGAATGTAAATGTATCAAGATCTGAATGGTACAAGGACATTATATACTACTTGCAAAATCTGAATTGTCCTTCCCATTTCAGTGACAGTCAAAAGAGGACTTTAAAGTTACATGCAATCAGGTATGTTATTGTTCAAGGTGAGCTATACTGAAAAAACCCTGATGGTGTGCTGCTGAGATGTGTGGATGAAGATGTAGCTAACAATGTTTTGAATGATATGCATAAAGGATTGTGTGGTGGACATTATACTGCCCAAACAACAGCTCATAAGATTCTCAGGGCAGGATATTGGTGGCCCACTCTCTTTTCGGATGCACAAAAGTTAGTAAGGAAGTGTGACCCTTGCCAAAGATTTTTAGGAAAGCTGAAATATGATGGTGCTTTACCCCTCAGGACTGTAACTGTGGATGCTCCATTTCAGCAAAGGGGAATTGACTTCATAGGGGAAATTGCAGACAAATCAAGTGGGGGACACAGTTGGATTTTGGTGGCAACAGATTACTTTACCAAATGGATTGAGGCCATTCCAACTAAGAGAGCTACAAGTAAGGTGGTGACAGATTTCATGCTAGAAAATATTATCATCAGGTTTGGAGTACCATTCAAGATAGTCACTGATAATGCTATGTGCTTCAGATCAGGTGAATTTGTTGATTTTTGCAACAGGTATGGGATAAATTTATCATATGCATCACCATATCACCCACAAGGGAATGGTCAAGCAGAATCAAGCAATAAAATCATCATGAAAATTATCAAGAGGATACTGGACAAGAACAAGAGAGCTTGGGACTCAACATTGAACTTAGCAATATGGGCTGACAGAGTGACAGTGAAAAGGGCTATTGGGATGTCACCCTTTGAGCTAGTATATGGTGCATCAGCCAGATTGCCCATAAATAATCTCCTACCAGTTTACAGATTCATCCAGGAAAATGATGAGGAGATTGAAGACTCCATGACAGAAAGGGTGAACCAGCTAGTTGCACTGGATGAAAATAGAAGGAAAGCACACCAGATTAATCTCAAGAGACAACAAGATGTGAAATATCAGTTTGACAGGAGAGCTATAAAAAGGAAGTTTCAAGTCAATGATCTGGTGCTCATATGGAATGCAAAAGATCAGGACAAGGGTAAACATGGTAAATTCAAACCCTTATGGATGGGCCCATATCAAATTTGCAGTGCTCATGGGGAGGATTCTTATTTAATTCCTTAAGTTCTATTTTGCTTAGATGACTTCTCACTGTGCACATTTGTAAAAACATGTATATAGTGTAAATGTCTTGTGCAGTTCGTGCTTTTTGGTTTTTTGCCTGGTCTGCCCGGAGATCTGGTTCTCACTGCAGGTTTTCACCTGCACGTCCCCATTCGGAGCCAGTGTTGGCACTCGTTTTGACCTGGAGGCTGAGCTTGTTTGTTGGAGGGTTTCTTCCTTCAAACCCTTGGTGTTCCTGTTCATCGGCAAGAGCTTGGTCTATCGGTGAAGGATATTGTGTTTCCACCGACGGTGTTGGTCATGCCGATGGGGGTAAGTCAAGTGTTCATCGGCAAGATTTGGTGTATCGGGCTAGCATTGTTTCGATCTGCCGATGTGAGGAGCTTGGCCGATGAAGAATCATCAGTGAGAGTTGTATTGTCAGCCTAGGTATTTTGAATTGTGCCGACGGTGGGAGGCTTGGCCGATGCGATGTCATCGGCGTAGGTCTCACCGATGGAGGGGAGCATGGAGTGGTCATCGGTGTGAATGGTATCATCGGCGTAGGTATTTTGTTGCTCGCCGATGGTTTTGGTCTCACCGACAGACAAGGAATGTGAAATGGCCATCGGCGTAACCTTTGACATCGGCGTAGGTATTTCGTTGCTCGCCGATGGTGTTGGTCACACCGACAGCGGAGTATGGAGTAGCGATCGGCGAGACAACTGGTGTCGGCGGGAGATTTTTGGGGTAGGCCGATAATGTATGTCATGGCAATGGGCTATGGGCGAAGGGTCGTGTCGAGCGCGACAAAACGCTCGACACCTATTATGCATGCGGCCCTGTTTTTAAAGTAGTGGAAGGCTCTCCACACCATGCATGTGGGATTTTTCCCCTTGCATTATTTTTGAACCTGCGAAGGAGGCGTTTTGGCAGGAAACTTCTTTTTGACTGCAGCGACAGTTTTTTAAGCGATAACAGGTGGTTGAGACCCTTAATGGCGACTGTGCTGGGGCATGGGTGAGTTGTTGCACAGTCAGGTACCGGATTTTTGACATGAAGACTTCCAGATAGTGGCGCGTGGCTCGAGGTTCCTCTGTCTATTGCTGTAATAAATTTTGAGCGCCATTCCTTTGAAGGGTCTGTATCTAGCTGATTTTGATATTTTGTCATGTAATTAATTGCTGTGGTACACTTTCTGGCTATTATAAGCAGACTGTGTTACCATTTTTGTGGTTGTTGAAAGTTGAACATTTTGGCTCTGTAACACAATACAGTTCGTTTTGGTTGCTCTGTACAGCTAAACCTGTGAGTTTATGTATCTCCAATTGTATGTTTTTACATGAATCCACTGATTTCATGGTTAATTTTATATGAGAAATGCTATGTTAGCATGTGTTTTGTTAATTCTGTCTCTAGTATTGCATGCATCTTTCTTCTGAGTCTGGATGTTTAATGAATGTTTGAGGCTCTAGAACATAGAATTCCTATGTTGAATGTCTGATCTTTTAACTTCTGCTCAAGGGGTAGATTAAACTGTTTTCAGGTTGAACATTGGGAAGGGTATACTGCAGTAGGGATGCCATAAGTATAGATAACTTAACACTCTGTATTGGGAGATATCTGTAAGGCAGGTATCATATATATCCCCCTGAAATCTAGTTTTAGCTGTTCATGCTGATCATTCACAGGTGTATGTCTATTGACTCCAGGCCCTGGATAGGCACCAATCTTGCTTTGTGTTTGTGTTACAACCATGTCCAGCTTTGCATCCAAACTTAAAATCATAATAAAACTCTAAAACAACCATTAGGACATTAGAATTAGTTTTAGGATCCTCAGTCCTCTATCTACAACTGCAAATAGGCCCAAAGCTAGCCCCTTTGCTCTTATCTTTCAATTTTGGTCTACTTACAGGAGGACTTATCTGCTTTCTGATAGCATCCCAATCCTTGTATGCGTATCTCATGGATGTTGAGTAGGGAATACCCCCCTAGGTCTTGCAGAGCCTGAAGAAGAAGAGGAGATAAAATATAGAGTCTATCTCCTACACTGTTGGCCCCTGGCCCAGAGATCCTGTTGATCACTGATGGCTACCTTGTAGGGAAATCTGGGAATAAGCATCCAGTCTGGGAAAAAACCAACACTTCTCATCACTGTTCTTCACTGTTCCGGATGGAGACTGATTTCCTCAATAACAACAGCACACAACTCATCCAAACCTTCTTACTAATGCAATATGAGTAAGTTGACATCAATGACAACACTGGTTCACCTCATACTTGCAATAGAACGAAGAGGAAAATGGGTCACAGTATTGCAAGAATTTGATTTAGAGATACAACCCATGACTCTAGTGAGAGGACAAGCACTCACCAAAACTATGGTAGAAACTAATCCAGGACAAGTTTCTCAGCAATACATGTGTTAGAGGATATATAACAAGATGGATGGTATGGGAATATCTTATTCTATCTCCTTAATCAACGATGTCCACCTCATTTGAATTTTAGTTCAGAGAAGAGCATTAAGGCTGAAGAGTAGTAGTTTTATGGTCAAAGGATCAATTCTATATAAGAAGAATCATGAAGGGATCTATCTGAGGTGCTTAGACAAAACATATGTGACACAAGTTTTGGTTGGTTTTATGAGAAGTTTGGGACAGGCCATGGTTTTTGTCACTCTACTACAAATTAGATTCTTTAGGCTGGATATTATTGGCCTACTTTGTTTAAGGATGCTCACTCACATGTTTGAACTTGCAATATTTTCTAGACTACTACCTCACGAGAGAGAAATCTTGCCATGCCTTTGCAACCAGTGATAAAGGTACGCCCATTTGCACAATGGGGGCTTGACTTCATTAGTATGATCAATCCACCTTCCTCTGCAGCCCACAGGTATATTCTTGTAGACACCTAAAAATGACCCTTCGCATCACATCACTTGCATACATCATTTCTTCCTAAATCACCTGCATTCAATGTTAATTAAATAATCTAATTTTTTAATTAAATTCATCAGTTTCCTCTAAATCACTTGATTTCAGCATTAATTAAATAAATTATATTTATTTAATTAATTTCAATTAAATTCGTCTTTAATCTTCTAAATTAAATAATTTAATTATTTAATTAAATCATTTCCCTTTCAATCTTCAAATCCACATTAATTAAATCAATCAATCATTTAATTAATTCATCATTAAATTCTTCTTATCCACAATTAAATAATTTTTAATTATTTAATTAATTAGTTATTCCTCTAAATTTAAATAAATTATTCTAATTTATTTAAGTTGACTTATCTTATAAAAATAAATAAAATCAATATTTTATTTATATTCCTCTATCATACAAAATAAATTAAATCAATCTATTTGTTTAATTTTTTTAAACCCTCATATCTTATCATGCACAATTAATTAATTAAATTTATTTATTTAATTTCAAAATATCTTCAATTATCTTCCAAAAATAGTCTTATTCATCCATGCACAACTAATTAAATAAATTTATTTATTTAATTCTCAATTATCTTCCAATTCTTCTAAAAATAATCATTTTCTTCTATGTGCATAATCAATCTTATTTTTAGAATCTAAAAAAAAAGTAAATCATAAGTTGAGTTAATTGACTTAATCATTATTTTTATCAATCAACTCATAAATTAGAAAAAGCATTCTAATTTATGAAATCAAATCCTATCTTTATCAAATCAAGCAGTTAACTCAACAAAGTAGCTTTAAAACATGACACATGTCATGTGCACGTTCATCATGTTCTCTCAACCCATCTAAACTATCGATTTCATTGATTTATCTTGACCATTGATCGATCTTTTCTTGAAACCTATATATACCCCCTTCACTTCATTAAAAATCCTCTTCGATCATTCAGCATTGAGCACTCTTCGATCATTTAAGCTTTTGCATCCATATAGCCATTGAGCATACATCGCATCGTTGAGCACATTGAGTACTTTGAGCACACTATCTTCATCTACATCCACTTGTTTCAACCATGGGTACGCAATCAATTGAGCAATCCACAAAGAACCAAGAGATTAATATAATCTAAGTGATAGCTATCTATTGTTTTAATGCGCATATTCATTGATTCTTGTTATCATTTAGATTGATCTTTTGAAGGTTATAGGATTGAGTTGTTATCATTGTTTTGATCTTTATCAATCTCAATTTTCACCTATACGCATTCTGAAATTGATGTGTATAGGTAAAATCAAGATTATAAAATATCAAACAATGAATAATAACTCAATCCTATAACCTTCAAAAGATCGATCTAAATGATAACCAAATCAATGAATATACAAATCAAAACAATAGAAAGCTATCACCTAGATTGTAGTGATCTCTTGGTGTGTATGAGGAAAATTGAGATGTCGAATGATAAAATAAAAAACTATGATAATAACCAAATCAATAACCCATAACATAAAGAGATCTATCTAAATAAAAAGCCATGATCAATGAATAAATCAAATAAAACAAGAAAGCTTTTACCAGATTGTATTGTTGTCTTTTGTCGAATGTGGATTGCTCAAATATGTTGCGAAACCATGTTTACAACAAGCAAATGCTCAAAGTGCTCAAAGATCAATGTCAAAAGATCATAAAAGGTGCTCAAGGATGCGATGTATGCTCAAAGCGCTATAAAGAATGCCTGAGAATAAGTGGTCGAAGAGGATTTGTGAAGGAGATGAGGGGGGTTTATATATGTTTCAAACATGATCGATCAATGGATAAAATAAATCCATAGAATGAATGGTTGAGATAAATCAAATAACTCATGTTGAATGTGCACACGACATGTGTCACTCCATAAGGATATTTTTATTAAGATATGATAAAAACAAGATTGATTGAATAACTCAACTTGAAACTTTGCCTTTTTTAGAATTCTAAAAATAAGACTGATTGTGCACATGAGTTATCATGATGTTTTTAGAGGAAAAGGAAAGATAATTGAAATTAAATAAATAAATTTATTTAATTGATTGTGCATGATTTTGAAGAATAGATAAGATATGAAGATTTAAATAAATTAAACAAATAAATTGATTTAATTTATTTTGCATGATGAAGGATAAATAAAATATGTGATTATATTTTATTTTTAGAAGATTTATTTTTAGAGGAAAAAAGAAATTAAATAAATAAAATTTTTTATTGTTTGTGCAAGATTAAAGGCATATGAAGATTATAAATAAAATACTTGATTTTATTTATTTTTAGAGGATTGAGATAATTTAAATAAATTTGCATGATTTATTTAAATTTAGAAGAATAATTGATTTAATTAAATAATGTAAATTATTTAATTGTAGATAAGAGAGAATTTGTGATGAATTTAATTAAATAATTGGATTTATTTAATTAATGTAGACTTGCAACTTGAAAGAGGATAATGATTTCATTAAATAATTAAAATTATTTAATTTTGGAAGAATAAAGAGGAATTTAATTTAATTAATAAAATAAATAGAATTTATTTAATTAATGTCGACTTTTAGGAGATTTGGAAGAATTTGATGAAATTAATTAAATAATTAGATTATTTAATTAATGTTGAAATGCAGGTGATTAGAAGAATTGACGAAAATGCAAATGATTCGAAGACCTGGTCATTTTTGGGTGTCTATATTTTGCCCCTCTTTGATGCAATGCAGTTTACAACGTTGCTTCAAAGAAATTGATTGTTGAAGACATGATACAATTTTGATGCCCCAGTGTATCTAGATGCCCCTGTGTAGCTGGCGTAGGATGCCCCCTTAAGAGGAAAGACAGGGAAGCAATAGAAGAATTGGGTTGACGCTCGACTAGAAGATAGTGTTGGAGATAAGTGAGGTTGGATAGAAAAAAGTGGAGATAGAAGAAAATATGATAGAAAGATTATTGATCGATCTTTGCTTGAAAACTATATAAGGCCATGGATAAATGGATGGGTAAATGAATGAGCTTGTTGCATTGGTTTGACAAATGTTGATAAAGAGCAATCCTTATTTTTGATATAGCACGTGGATAGTTTGCCACCAAGGTATAAAAGATCAAGGGGCTGTGATATCCGAGTGCGTGGATGTTGACTCTACAAGCAAGTAGTTTGAACTTAGATCCCTTAGACATAATATGAAAATGCAAGAAGAATATTAATATGTAAGATGCTAGGTCGTAACACACAAGATAAATATGTAGCTAAAAGAGATGCTAAAGATCATTCCTCAAACATGGCACACAAAAGCAATGACTATGCCCCCAATCTGTACTACATCGCAACATACCAAGATTATAGATAAATCAAGGTAGTCTTGGGTAGGTATTGGAAAAAGGAGCAAAAGATAAACCAAAAAGCAAATTGAGATGTCGAATGATAAAATCAAAAACTATGATAATAACCAAATCAATAACCTATAACATAAATAGATCTATTTAAATAAAAAGCCATGATCAATGAATAAATCAAATAAAACAAGAAATCTTTTACCAGATTGTATTATTCTCTTTTGTCGAATGCGGATTGCTCAAATATGTTGCGAAACGATGTTTGCAACAAGCGAATGCTCAAAGTGCTCAAAGATCAATGTCAAAAGATCATAAAAGGTGCTTAAGGATGCGATATATGCTCAAAGTGCCGTAAAAAATGCCTGAGAATAAGTGGTCGAAGAGGATTTGTGAAGGAGATGAGGGGGTTTATATAAGTTTTAAACATGATTGATCAATGGATGAAATAAATCCATAGAATGAATGGTTGAGATAAATCAAATAACTTATGTTGAATGTGCACACGACATGTGTCACTCCATAAGGATATTTTTATTAAGATATGATAAAAACAAGATTGATTGAATAGATTAACTCAACTTGAAACTTTGTCTTTTTTAGAGTTCTAAAATAAAGACTATTGTACACATGAGTTATCAAGATATTTTTAGAAGAATTGGAAAGATAATTGAAATTAAATAAATAAATTTATTTAATTGATTGTGCATGATTTTGAAGAATAGATAAGATATAAAAATTTAAATAAATTAAACAAATAAATTGATTTAATTTATTTTGCATGATGAAGGATAAATAAATTATGTGATTATATTTTATTTTTAGAAGATTTATTTTTAGAGGAAAAAGCCGATTAAATAAATAAATTTATTTAATTGTTTGTGCAAGATTAGAGGAATATGAAAATTATAAATAAAATACTTGATTTTATTTATTTTTAGAGGATTGAGATAATTTAAATAAATTTGCATGATTTATTTAAATTTAGAAGAATAATTGATTTAATTAAATAATGTAAATTATTTAATTGTAGATAAGAGAGAATTTGTGATGAATTTAATTAAATAATTGGATTTATTTAATTAATATAGACTTGCAACTTGAAAGAGGATAATGATTTAATTAAATAATTAAAATTATTTAATTTTGGAAGAATAAAGAGGAATTTAATTTAATTAATTAAATAAATAGAATTTATTTAATTAATGTCAACTTTTAGGAGTTTTGGAAGAATTTGATGAAATTAATTAAATAATTAGATTATTTAATTAACGTTGAAATGTAGGTGATTAGAAAAATTGACGAAAATGCAAATGATTCGAAGACCTAGTCATTTTTGGGTGTCTACACTTGTTTATTTGTGGATTGCTCAATTGATTATGTACCCATGGTTGCAACAAGCGGAAGTGATGTCGATAGTGCTCAAAGTGCTCAATGATTAGAAAAAAGCATTCTAAATTTATGAAATCAAATCCTATCTTTATCAAAGCAAGTAGTTAACTCAACAAAGAAAATTTAAAATATTATTTAAACATGACACATGTCGTGTGCATGTTCATCATGTCTTCTCAACTCATCTTGATCATTGATTTCATTGATTTATCTTGACCATTGATCGATCTTTTCCTGAAACCTATATATACTCCCTTCATCTTTTCACAAATCCTCTTTGATCATTTAAGATTTGGCATCCATATAGCGCATTGAGCATACATCGCATCATTGAGCACATATTGAATCTTTGAGCACACTATCTTCATCTATGTCCACTTGTTACAACCATGGGTACATAATATACTGAGCAATCCACAAAGAACCAAGAGATCTATACAATCTAGGTGATAGCTTTCTATTGTTTTGATTTGCATATTCATTGATTTCTGTTATCATTTAGATCAATCTTTTGAAGGTTATAGGATTGAGTTATTGTTCATTGTTTGATCTTCTATAATCTCTATTTTACCTATACACATTCTAGCACGCCCAGGCCAGGAGGTGAGAGCTCACCAAGAGGCTCGACAGAGGGTTTGGGTGTAGAGATTGGTAGGGGGAGACAAAGATGTATAGTGCTAGATATGGGGGCACCATAACAAGTGGTACAACTTGCAGAGACTGAGATAGAGCAGGCTCACAAACTTTTACAGGAGGAGATAGGGAGGAAGACTCACCTAGAGCTTTGGATGGTGCAGATGAGGAGAGAGAGAGAGATGCTACATGCATGGAGGCCAGACAGAATGAGGTCCAAGCCCAGATATAGGCACAAGAAGCAGCAGTAGCCCAGGTAGCAGCAACAAAAGCTACAGTAGTAGCAACAATAGTAATACCACCACCACCATCACCAATTGACAACAGATTAGTTGCACGACTGACAACTGAGCGAGATGCAGCTGTGCAGTTGAGATTGGTGGCAGAGGCCACCCTTTAGAGGGTGAGGAGAGAGAGATACAGCATGACGAGCCTTGGGTGTAAATCAGATGACACTAGTTGGAGAGCTTACCTGAGTATAGGGTGAGTTTTTTACAGCAGAAAGGGAGGCTGAGTATTACTGAGGCCTATACTTTGGAGCTATGCGAGTTGGTTAGAGAGAGGCAAGCTTCAGGGGGTGGAGTAGATCGACTTCCCGGAGGATAGGAAGACCAAGCTCATCAATTATGGGTCCACCCCGTCATTCACATTGAGGTGGACCATCTAGAGGACCTCCACCTAGTGCAAGTGGAGCGTAGGCGTCACAGCAGCATGTAGGGAGTTCTACGCATGGATTTGGAGGCTAGATCATGATGTATATATGTATATTGTAACATTTTGTATCGACTATGTACTGTATTTTGATTATGATGTCGGCGTGCATCCGATGTATATTTTTGAGGGATCATGATAGCCATGATGTACTATATGATTCATTTTTTATGTACTTGATGTATATACTAGACATTATGTATTGTTTGATGACCTTCGATGATGATGATATATATGAGATATATGATGATCTATGATTCATGAGATGGTTATATATGTCCATGCTTATGATGATGTTTGATTTCTATATGCTATGGATATGATGACATTGTACTTATGATTATTGACTCATGTGATGATGTTTATGCTTATAGATGTATGGATATGATGACATTATGATATGATTATGGATTTATATGATGATGTTTATGCTTATATATGTATGGATGAGATGACATTATGATATGATTATGGATTTATATGATGACATACTTATGATGTGTGTTTTTATGATGCCTAACATATGTGATTTTGTAGGTATTGGTGCAGGAGCACCTTGGCAAATTAATATTGCCCTGGACAAATCTTTGAGTTTGATTAAATTTGTGTGCTTCCACATTATAATGAGGTTTATCAAGTCATTTTTATGTGTTTAGGTCATTAGGAGTTCCAAAAATACAAAATATTGCAAACCATGTAAAGGTTGTTAATATAAAATTAGAAAAAAGATGCAAACTTGGAAGGTGAAGAGTCATTTGGCTCTTGGTTCGCTCCAAATCAGTTATGAACTAAAGAGACATGTTTTAATGCCTTTAAAAGGCCTTGTAACCATGAAGAATTCGTGGGTGGTTGAAGATTTGAGCATGGAATGAGAAAAAACAATGTTTTCCTGTATTTTGCTTTAGAAATTTGTTGTCTTTTGCTAATGTACGGCCCTATATGGAATTGAATGGATGCCTAATAGATTGAAAATGTTAGATCCTTCAACCACCTTCCATTTGCTTCTTGTCCCATGCATTTTTATTTATTTTTGTGAAAGTTATGACTCTTTTCCTAAAACTACAAACCCTAGGCAGCGTTCAGACCTGCCCTCACCAAAATTGCAATATCTCTCACAAAACTTAATAAAATTATACCAAACCAAAAGAATTGTAAACTAGAAACACATATCTATGATGCAGAGGTAGGAGGACCAAAACTATCCTCAATAACATTAACAAATAAAAGAACTAATCCAATTGCTTTGGTCAGGTTTAAGAGAACATTAATACATATTTTTTCTCCAATTTTCATGAAGATCCAATGGTAGGAGAGAAAGTTATGACTCTTTTCCCAAAACTACAAACCCTAAGTAGCGTTCAGACCTGCCCTCACCAAAATTACAATATCTCTCACAAAACTTAATGAAATTATACAAAACCAAAAGAATTTAAATTAGAAACACGTATCTTTCCATCCATTTATTATATGCATCAATGTGAGGCTATACCAAGTCGTACCATGCATATTTTTAGACTATATTTTTAGAAAATTAAACTCTGCAGACCTACCCTCAATAAAAATGCCATAACTTATTCAAATATTAATGAAATTTGATGCAACAAAAAGAAATGGAAAGTAGACTCAATAATTGTTCCAACCATATATGGCTTGCTTCTGTATATGTCCATACAAAACCATACCAAATACTACAACAGGACTATTGCAGGGAAAATCAGAAAATTACAATCCATTAAACACTCATATCTTTCACAAAAATAAATAAAAATGCATGGGACAAGAAGCAAATGGAAGGTGGTTGAAGTATATAGCATTTTCAATCCATTAAGAATCCATTCAATTCCATATAGGGCCATACAATAGCAAAATATAGTAAATTTATGAAGGAAAATACAGGAAAACATTGTTTTTTCTCATTCCATGCTCAAATCTTCAACCACCCATGAATTCTTCATGGTTACAAGGCCTTTTAAAGGCATTAAAACATGTCTCTTCAGTTCTTAATTGATTTGGAGTGAACCAAAAGCCAAATGACTCTTCACCTTCCAAGTTTGTATCTTTTTTCCAATTTTACATTGACAACCTTTACATGGTTTGCAATATTTTGCATTTTTGAAACTCCTAATGACCTAAACACATAAAAATGACTTGATAAACCTCATTACAATGTGGAAGCATACAAATTTAATCAAACTCAAAGATTTGTCCAAGGCAATATTAATTTGCCAAGGTGCTCTTGCACCAGGTATATAGAATACTTTGATGTTAGATAGAAGAAATGAGATAGAATAGAAAATGATAGATAATTGATAGATCTTTATATGAAAACTATATTTTGATTATGGATAGATGGATGGGTGTATGTATAACTTGTTGCAACAATTACACATATTCATAAAGAACAATCCTAGATTTTAATATAACACATGGATAGTTATGCAACCAAGGTATATAATACCAAGGTGCCAAGATATCCAGTGCAAGGATGTTGACTCTACAAACACATGGTTTGAACTTATATCTACTAGACATAATATAACCTTGTTGACTATGTGAATGAGCCATAGTCTTGAACATATAATAAATTTAATACATAAATGCAAAAGAATATTAATATGTAAGATGTTAGGTTGTAACACACACAAGATAAATATTAGCCTTAGTAAGATGGTAAGAACATCCCACAAACACATCATACGAAAGCAATGACTACCCCAATCCATACTGCATCGCAACATACCAAGATATAGATAAATCAAGGCAACTTGGCATTAGAAACAAACAAAAGATAAACCAAAAAGAAAATTGACTGACTGATAAAGTAAGCACATAGCCAACACCAAAGAGGTTGCTCAGGGTAGATAGTGTTAGTAAATAGATTTGTCACTTAACTCTATATTCTCACGCCCTGGAAGTTACAAAGGTACTAACAGTTGAATCAGTTATAATGGTATTTCATAACCGATTCTCTACTTATTTTACAAGGTGGAAGCTACCTTCTAAGATATACAATGAATTTAAATTTATATTGCTTTTGACCAAAAGCAAAGAAACGGTACTAATACTTTTAACCGGAAAGCTTTGAAAGGAAAACCTACAATTCTGTCACAGTTGAAATCACAAAAAGAAGCCCAAAGACTTCAAAACAATCACTATACTGAACAAAGAATCATATATCCACCACCATGAAATATTCATTCAAAGATAAACACCTCACAACAATGAAGAAAAATGAACATCCAACACTCTAATATAGATAAAAGATACCCACTGGCAATATATTCAACATAAGAAGAATAACATTCAAACACCATAACACAAAGTTTATGCTTGCTTAAACTTCACCATATGCTTCTTCTATATTGAAGTAATCGAAAGTAAATAGTATAACAGATTTTCTTTACTTTAATGAGAAAAACAAAGTTTGCCCAAAAAATATCCATACTACATCCTATCTACATATATTTATAGCATCCGCATAATAACTGTCTTGGAAATAGAATGGTTTCTTGGTGACAACCGTTTTAAAATAATAATAATAAAGTCTTGAAAATAAGTTTTGAGCCAAACTAAAGAAATAACATAAAATAGAAATAAATAATGCATCCATCCTTTCACCATTTTGTTCTTCTACTAAAGCTTCTCATACCTTCATCCTTGTCTTATATTCCCTGTATTTGGTCACAATAGAAGTGATGCTCTTACTATCAGGTTTGGTTGTGATCTGTAACCTGGTTCTCCATTTGGTCAGCACTTTATTATCTTTTGCCAAGGTTTCATGGAAGTTGTCAGCTCTAGTCTTGAAGTAATTAAGATATACCTACATGAGGCCAAATTTTCCCAGTGATTGTTCAGTGATGGTTTCAGGATCAACAATCTCTTTATCAAACATTTCCTTGAACCTCAAAGTGATTTCCTTCATGTCCAATATATTTTCTCTAAACTCATCTGTGATGTTCACCTCCAATTGATTACAGTCCTTCTTGATCTCAATCATCACATCGAAGTATTGACCCAGTACCTTGTTAATTTCAACAATAAAATTATCATGCATAGATAATTTCCATGTTGGCAAGAGACACTGCTATGTATGAGAAGGGTTCTCATTGGTGGCAACTAAGTCCATTCCACACATTCATAGTGCAGTATTAGATCATACTAGAAGTTAGATCTAAGATTTGTCCAGTTTGGATAGACAAGAACAGGGTATATGGCAGAGTTCAAGGTTTTGGTCAGGGGATCTCTCCAGTTAATCATTGTGTGTTGCGAACCTAAGGGAGTGTAGAAGAATTTTAGGAAAATCTAAATCCAAGATTTCAGCCTCTGGTGACAAAGGGATTAAAATCTATGAGCATCTAAGTACTGGGTCCTAATATGACAGAACAGTTTAGTGAAGAACATGCTGACTTGTGTCAGATTCTTTTGCGGATCTAGTAGAAGTATTTTGGTGAGTTGTATATGGGATATAATTTTAGTGGCCAACATGTATGGTGATCTATAAGCGATATTTTTGGTACGCATCAATATTGATGTATGGATTTAGCCAACAGAACATAGTACTTGTATTATTTGTTAAGTTCTTCATAAGGTCGATAGATAAGTGATTGAATTTGTTGATGCGGATATATATAACCAATAGATTCAAGTGTTGTGGATGAGATTGTGATATGAATATGAAGTAAGTACGAAAAAGGTAGATAGAAGTGCAAAAGAAAAGAGATCTGAGGTCCGGATTATGGCAAAATAGTAAACAGGGTAGAATAAAGATGTAGTGTGTAAAATCAGTATTCTATGCTTAACTAGAACTGAATTCTTACATTGGCAGATGCTACTTATCAGTTCAAACAATCTGTAATCCTTTTGTAATTGATCCTGTAGGCAGTGAGCCTCTCTTGAGTAGTAAGCTCTAGGTAGTGAGCCTAAAGGCATGTGCCTTCCCCTTTTGTAATACTTTTAACAGAGTATAATCTTTGTGGGTTAACCCCCACCATGGTTTTTCCCTTAACCGGGTTTCCACGTCAAAATCTTGGTGTCAAGTGTGTTATTTGTGTTTCTACTCATGTATTATTAATTCTTGTTTTTTATGATTATGTCATTAATCTATTAAGAAGTGGTAAAGAAGAAATAACTACAGCAAGCTTTAAAAATTTTAAGACAACTGATTCACCCCCCCTCTCAGTTGTCAGCCCTAATTCCAACAATTGGCATCAGAGCAAGGTTCCTTTGAAAAAGTTTAACAACTTGAGGGAGATCTAGGAAAGCAGTAAAATAGATGAATATAACCTCCAAGGGCAACTTAAACTTGCTTTAGAAGATCTTGAGTAGTCTAGAGCAAAAGTCAAAGAGCTGCAAGAGAACCTTAAAAATGTTGAAGACTTCATTGAGACTTTAAAAGAAAAATTGAGCAAATCCAATGAAAAGAGAAAGGAGCAACTTCTTCAGCTAGGAAATCATAATGAAGATAATAACAAGGATAAGGCCCTGAAAGAGAAGACAAAGGAATGTGAGAAGTTAACTAAAGAAGTTGTACTAAAACATGAGATGGAATCTGGGGTAATGAGGTTAACCAAGGAAATTGAAGATAGGAAGAAAACTGAAGAAGACCTAAATCAAAATCTAAAAGAAAGAACTAAAGAATGCTGCAGATTGGATGGATTAGCTGGCCTCCTAGAGTCTAATCTACAAGAAAGTAGAGAAAATGAAAGAGAACTTGAGAGACAAATTATCATTCTCAGACATGACCTAGAAGTTGCAAATGAATACAAGGAGAAATTCAAGATAAGCTCAGCTAAACTTGAAGCATGCTTGAAAGTAAAAAAAAGGCTGATGACAAGCATGGTCTTGGATATGAGAAAGGTGAAAGCTCTAGATCCAGACAAACAAATTTTCAACCAAGGAATGGGAGAAACAAACCAAGAAGACCTCCGATAAGACAACCTAATGCTCAAAGATATCCATCATTCAACGGAAATTGTTTTAATTGGAATAAATTTGGTCCTAGAGCTACTCAGTGTAGAAGCAGAGTAAATCAAAATGGTTCATCCTTCTTCAGTCAATGATTTAAGTGTAAGAGGTATGGTCATAGATCAAATGAATGCAGAAGTATGATAATGAATAACTCTAGAGGAAATGGCAACTCTTTCAATGGTTAATGCTTTACTTGCAATGGATTTGGACACATGGCTAATCAGTGTAGATCAAGAGGAAATCAATTATATAAGAAAATAAATGTTGTGTGCTTTAATTGTAATAGATCTGGTCATATTGCAAGGTTCTATAGAAGTAGGAATAATGAAAGAAAAGGTCTAGTAAACAGAAAATCGGATGAGCAGAGACAAGACAAAGGCAAGGGAAAAATTGATGTGAATGAGATCCAGAATGAAATGAGAAAGACATGGGTCAAGAAAAGTGTTATAAACAATAATAATGGGTCCGCACCAGAATTTGGTGTTGACAATTCCTCCAGGAATTAAATTAGGAGCTCTAGCTCAGGGGGAGCTACATTGAAGATCAAATTTTCCCAGCCAATAAGTAGGTTCCTAAATCTGGCACAATGAATGAAGCTTGAGAAGCCTATTACACAACTTTCGAAGAAATTTCTGAAAGAAAAGAAGCTAATGCAACTAATTGCAAAGCAATTGAGGATTAACTGCATGCAGAAATAGTGTAATTGGATGTGTTAGAGCAGAGCATTTATTACGAAGGAAAATTAGGTCTTGCAAAGCATAAAAAGGTGTTCACTCTTCATTTGAATCACTTTACACTCTAAGAAAGCAAGAAGAATAGTGTCTGAGCTGAGATTACAAGGCATTGAAGTGTGATCAGTGAATTTATCTGTCAACCCTAATTTCGTGAAAAAGGTATTTATCTCCAAAGCTTTGAACTTGTAATCTTTTTGCAATGGCTACACCTTTGGTCATTGATATTACTGAAAGGCCTCGATCCAAAATTAAAAAAACATCCACACAAATCTATAGAAGTTGACCCATTAGGTGCATTTTCAATTGTTTCGTATGGTGTACTGCATATTGAAGATATTAGGATTTATATTCAAGAGAGCATAGATGAATTTGGGGACTCAATATTTGTAGATTTGTTTGAGAGTCACCTAATGGATGAAAATCATGATCTTAAACCCGAGTATAAAGCACCACATGATAAACATTTTACTCAGATTATGGGGTTTCCAACATTCGATGAAGATGAATGGGTCCAGTATGTTTGATAAGAGGGCAATGACCATCAATGACATTATAGAACTAGATGTTAAGTTTGCTTCCATGGTGATTGGTTACAAGATTTATCACTCCAGCAGGGAGAATTCTATCTCCAGAACTACCATATATGCAGCATATCAAATGTTGAAGGAGAATGCAGATTATGACCTATGTGAACTGTTACAGAACCAGTTGATTGAGAACTTGAACAAAATCAAGAAAGACAAGAAAAATACTTTTAAATATGGTACATTGGTTCTATGTTTGTTCTTTTACTATATGAATGAAGTACCTAGAGTAAAGGGTGTACACTAGACTAATGATGAGCTAGTTGCTATTTAGATCAGAGATCACCTATGTAACATTGGTAACAATAAAGCATAGAAAACTACAATCTGCGGATACTTCAAGAACTTTCAGAGTATGATGCATTCAAGGGAAAGAATCCCTAGAACAATTGTTCAGAAGTAAAAGAATGAAATATGTTTCATGGTTGACACTGATCATTGCTTAATGGAAGCAGTAGAACCCAGAACTGTTTGGATCATGCCTATGGGGTATGAAGTGGATGAGAAAATTTTGAATGTGTATGCTCAACACCTTTTGAGAAAGCCAAAAGACACAATAGTTGAAAGATTTGGGACATATGAGGAACTAAGTGTAAAACTGCATGATAAGCTCACAAAACCTGAAACCAAAAGGAAAGTAAGAAAAGAAGTTGAGCAGTTGGTTGAGAATCTAGGCCTCACAAAGGAAGCTATGAGACAATTCAGGGAAAGAACCGAAAAGGTAGAGAAGGAGAAATAAGATAAGAAACAAGGAAGTGCTCCAATAGAATCCTCCTCCACTCTAAGGACTACTAGGAGCTCTACTGCTATCCCTGTTCCCCCAAAGTTTGCCAATCCTGAGAAACCAGAAGACATACCATCTAGTGAAGGAGGTAAGAGAAAGAAAACAAAAGCCACAAGAACCTATAAGAGCACAAAATTTGATGAAGAAGAAACAAATTCATATACTAAGGTAAAGGAGTTGAAAGCCTCTGGAACAAAAGATGCCAAAGTGACTAAGGAAAATCCCTCTAGAAGCAAAAGGGCAAGCAAAAGGTAGAAGACAGATACATATGTTGAGAAGCCCACACTTTCTATGGAAGATGTAATAAAATCAGTCACTGTGGATGGAAATTTGAAACCCATGACTAAATTTTATGATGAATACAGTGATATAGATAAGAAAGTGTTAGAGGAAGTGACTATTAGATATTTGAATATCTATAACAAGGCCTTGATTGAAATAACTTCTGAGATCCCTCAAAGTCTTGTAAACATTTTGGAGTTGAGGAAAGAAAATGCAAAAAGCAAGGATATAGAGCTTAGAGAACATGTATTGATAAAACTATGCCCTCAGATCACTCAAGTCCAAATGAATATGATATTCAAAGAAGTGAAGGATGAATTCAGGAGCAAGAAGAGAATGAACAAATTGATGCTTGGAGAATTAGATGAAATAGTTAAAGAAACATAGGAAATACTTCTAAGTGCAGTGAAGAGAAACAATCTTCCATTTGTTGAGGAGGAGACTGATGATGGGATTGATTCATCAATCCTAGATATTGAAGAAATGAAAACTAATGAGCAGTAAACTAAAGTTGATGACTTCTTTGTTTCGGAAGTGGAACAAATAAACCAGGAAGATACAGAGATGGTGGATAAAACTGATGATGTAGGAGATGCTCTAACTTTTCCTGATCAATCCGGAAAAGAAGATAATGTTCAGAATACTGTTGCTACACAAGATTCTCTGGAACAAATTGCAGATTGTGAGGACAAAGGAAAGAATACCCCTACAAATAACATAGAGAAAGGTGAAGTAGAAAAAGAATAAGAAGACAAAGGTAAGGAAGATAAAGTAGAAGAAGATGGTGTAAATGTTGATGCACTCAAACAAAATAGTCTTGATACTAAGAAAACTCAAGGAAGGGAAAGTGGTCCATAAATTGTAGCAAGAGACACTGCAGATGTAGTGAAGAGTTTTCTGAGTAAAGAGATGCTAGAGTTTGATGAACCATAACTGATTCAAGGACCAACAGTTACCTGGATACTCTCTCTCTGGTCCAAATGATGAAAATAACATCTTTCACACAAGCTAAGGCAAGTGAAAAGATATTGAAATCCCACATAGAGGACAATGAGTTGTTAGGCCTTGCATCCAGTATATTGGAGAAAATAATGCCAACCTTCTACAAGAATCCATTTGATTCTCCCTCTAGTAATCTGAAGAGCCTTGTAAATTCTGTAAGTACACACTTTGAGTCCTTTGAGAAGTCTGCAGAGATTAAAATCTAGAATGAATTTTTGGATGAGAGATTTAGTGAGCTAAAGGGCCTAATAGGGAATGATAGAAAAATGCTTGATATCAGTATAAAGAGTATTCAAAATGCTCTCAATGATGGAAGTGATGTATACAAATTTTGTCTCTCTTGGCCCAAAGTTACTAAGGATATTGAGAAGAAGATAAAGGAGAAGGAACAAAGTTTGTTAAATCTATCTCAAAATTTTTATCCTCTAACAGTTTCTCTGGTAAGTCAAAAGCGTCAAGCAATCAACTTGACTAATGAAATAAAGAAGCTTATTAAATAAAAGAGCAATATTGTGGACAGAATGTGTGAGCTCCAGGGATTGATTGCCCCCAAGTTAGAAACAATGTTTACTGCCTTATCAAAAGCCCAAGTTGTAGTCCAGACAGGTGATCCTTCATATCTGAAGAAAGTAGAAACACAGGTACTCCTACTAAGAGAACAAAGCTCAATTTTGGATGGCATGAAAAGTAGTTGGGCCTCTAAACTTGTGCAGTTGAAAAATAGTTTTGTAGATATCATCAAGTTCATGTAAATATAATGCATGGATTATTTGTACATATGCAACCTTATATACAGATTTCTTATGAAAGTTTTGGCTTGTGGATCCCACCCTTTGCCATTGATGTCAAAGGAGGAGTAAGAGACAGTGAAAAATGAAAGAAAATAAAGAATCCATCAAAGGGGGAGAAGTGGAAGAATATATAAGAGTACATAGTAAGGGGAGTCAGTCATGACACATTTTTCACGAAGTGTTCCCATCAATGCCAAAGGGGGAGATTATTGGCAAGAGACACTGCTACGCATGACATGTGTTGTCATTGATGGCAACTAAGTCCATTACACACATTCACAGTGTAGTATCAGATCATACCAGAAGTCAGATCCAAGATTTGTCCAGTCTGGATAGACAGGAACATGGTATATCCAATAGAGTTTAATATTTTGGTTAGTGGATCTCTCCAATTAATCATTGTGTGTTACGAACCTAAGGGAGTGTAGAAGAATGTCAGGAAAATCTAAATCCAAGATTTCAGCCTCTGGTGACAAAGGGATTAAAAGTTATGAGCATCTGAGTACCGGGTCCTACTATGACATAACAGTTCAGTGAAGAACAGGCCGACTTGTATCAGATTCTTTTGTGGATCTAGTAGAAGTATTTTTTTGAGTTGCGTATGGGATATAATGTTAGTGGCCAACATGTATGGTGATCTGTAAGTGATATTTTTGGTACGTATCAATATTGATGTATGGATTCTGCCGACAGCCGACAGAATAGAGTACTTGTATTATTTGTTAAGTTCTTCATAAGGCTGATAGATAAGTGACTGAGTTTGTTGATGAAGATATATATAACCAATAGATTTGAGTGATGTGGATGAGATTGTGATATGAATATGAAGTAAGTGCAAAAAAGGAAGATAGAAGTGAGAAAGAAAAGAGATCTGAGGTTTGGATTATGGCAGAATAGTAAACAACACAGAATAAAGATGAAGTGTGTAAAATCAGTATTCTATACTTAACTAGAACTGAATTCTTGCATTGGCAGATGCTACTTATCAGTTCAAACAATTTGTAATCCTTTTGTAATCATTCTTGTAGGCAGTGAGCTCCAGGCAGTGAGCCCGAAGGCATGTGCCTTCCCCTTTTGTAATACTTTTAATAGAGTATAATCTTTGTGGGTTAACCCCCACCGTGGTTTTTCCCTTAAACAAGTTTCCACTTCAAAATCTTGGTGTCAAGTGTGTTATTTATATTTCTGCTCATGTATTATTAATTCTTGCTTTTTATGATTATGTCATTAATCTATTAAGAAGTGGTAAAGAAGAAATAACTATAGCAAGTTTCAAAATTTTTAAGATAACTGATTCACCCCCCCTCTCAGTTGTCAACCCTAATTCCAACATTCCATTCTAATGAATCATTCCAAGAAGGGTCTATGTCCTGAGGGTCATTAATCAACTTTTCCTTGATGAGTGTGAGAGAATCCATGGCTACTAAATCTGAGACCTCTCTCAAAAGCACATAAGTGCTACCTTGATCTTTCCTCACTTGATGAAGCTTAGCAATCAACTCCTTCCTCTTATTGTGTACTTGAGTATAAGACTGTACTAACCTACTAAGGAAATATAGGGCTTCACAAGATAATTTTTCAGTCCATTCACTTACAACTTTAGTAAAATTTAGGTTTTTCTTTATCTACTGCATCATGTTAGCATTAATACCTATGATATTAGAACTAGAAGCTTCATGGGATGTAGGTGTCACAATAGACTGGATAAAATTACTTAGAGAGAGAACCCGAGACTGCAACTTTATATTTTCTTTCCTTTCCTCTACTCTTTTAATCAAGGCACTTACAAAATAATATGTGTGATAAGAATCTCCTTGAAGAGTGGAGGGACCCAGGTCTATATGGCTTATCTTATAGTCAGCCTCAGTTATTTTGTTTTCATTCAAGTCCTTCACTAGATCGGCAATTTCTAACATTTGATGGCTTGAAGTAGCATCAGTCACCATTCTAGACATTCTCTTAGCCTTTTTGGGCTTTGAGGTGCTCTGTAATAACTTAGCAACTGTATCTACTTTAATTGCCACCATTGGCACACTTTTTCTTTTCTTGTCTACTACTTTCTTCAACCACCCCAGGGGAGACGACACAACACTAGTATCCTTATTACTTGGAACAGTTTTATTTTGATCACTAATAGAATCAAAGATGGGAACTTCTTCATTAATGGGGGAAGAGGGAACATCAAATAACGAGGGAAATGAACCATTGTCAAAAATTTACTAGAAAATGGGATCAGAGTCTATAGGCATAGATTTCACTTGAGTATTTTTCTTTCTTAGGGTAGGAAAAGGTAAACCACCTAGCTCACATGTTGACTTCAATTTCACAATTTCATCTGGCCTTTTGTCATTACCTCTAGACTGTGAACTAGTGTTAGATGGTGTCACATCTTGTCTCCCTAATATAGTATGGGTACCAGAACTCTGCGTAGACCCTGCTCATTGGCTTGAGATGTTCTCTGTTCATAGGGGGAACCTGCATGTCCTCACCATTTTCTTGCCAACCAATCCTCAATTCTTTTTAACACCGAAGCAAAATAATTTTCTAAGTTCACTACCTCCTTTTCTGACCAGTTGATTCGAGGAAGGGGTTTTGCAATTAGGGATTGATACCCATCATCAATAACCTTTGAATTCTCTTCAATCCCATCTAGAATATGGAAAGAGAGACTAAAGGCTTGGATTTGACCCAGAGTGAGCCTCTTGCAATCCCTTCTCTGAACTTCTCGGTCATCTATGCAATCCTCCTAGAAATCTTCTAGACTTGAATGATGTTCATACGAACTAGAGCCATGAAAGTTCTGCTTTACATAATTTTTACTGTCAAAATGGGCTCTCATTGACAAGGAGTGAAAATTAAATTCACTAACGGTTTGTTTTGCCCCTTTAGCAACATCATTACTTTTACAAGTATAGGAGGACAATGTCAATGGAAAAACATATCCCCTCTTCCTCATACTTTGATACTTAACATTCACGACCGCCATTTGCCTGCAAACTTCCAAGAAAACTAGAAAATCACTGGCATATCGAGGCAATTAGGTTGGGGCCTTTTCATAACCCCCTATCTGTAGATAAGTAAACTTGTCGAATTAAATATAAAAACTCCCAAACTCCATAATCAAAGAGGCAACCTCGGGAGAAATTCTAAGTTCAGGGTTTCCATCCAATTTTCTTACAATAAACATCCATAAAGCATCATTAATGCGGCAAAAATCTTTCATCCCAAATTTTTTAGTAAGCTGGGGAAAATAACTGTACATAGGTGTGTTTGGTGTCAATGACCCTTGAGGTTTTAACCCAGCCTAGACAACCTCTTGACTGGCTAAGATATATATCAAGTATGAGCACATATGAAAGGTAGCAGTCTGTTGGAATTAACCAGTTGCTCATTCAAGTGATGACTTATGATCTCAGCCTAAATAATAAATTGATTCTCACTACATATCAACAAAATGAACCGACACATCCAATTTTCAAAAGAATCTGAATTTGCACTCCCAACCACATGATGCAACAGAGTAATGATATCAGAGATTTCATCTTTAAAATGAGTTCTTTTTTGCTTTGCAAGAAATTGGGACTTACTTCTTTTCTCAGATTTTAACCAATTCTGCACAATGGAGTGAGTTCTTGCACCAGTCCTGGTTTGCCCTGAATAATTCTTTACTGACTGCGACAGACATGTCTTCGAAATTACTTCTCTCTGGAATTCTCAACGCATGGGAAATAGTTCTAGAATTGATCTTCGCCACCATAGACCCGTCTTTAGCTCTAATCTCTAGAGTCTCTAGGGTGTATCTCCTTGCACATGTAACCACTAAATCCACACTTTGCATAGAATTTGGGAAACATCTAGCACATGCCAAACCACTTTGTAAAATTTTATCTGCAAATGGTGACTTATCGTCCTATTACAGACGAGCCCAAAATTCCTCCAAGTTAATGTGTCCGAGCTCGGTATCCTTCACACCATACCAGTTACTCTTGATACCAAAATAATGAGGAGCACCTTGGTATTTAAATTTCATCCCAGCTGCATGAAAGAACCAAGAAAAATAACTGTGTTCTGAGAGGATAATGGCGGAGAGTAGAAGTTGATAGCAACTAACTAACTTAGAGAAAATTCTGCCACCATGTATAAATAAACATGCATTTATCTCAACATGACATTCTTTAAATGTTGAGTTTACGTGGTATTCAATTCTCACCACAAAAGAATAACTTAGAGATTTGCTCATTTTTTGAAAACCCTAAAAAGACATCCACTGGACGTGTCATACACGTCATTAAATGAACAGAGATTGCCTTGAAATTTGGATCACAGCATTATTTCTGTGGAGTCGCGGGAAATTAGAACTTCAAAACAATGAGTTGGAGGTTATGAAGTTTCAGAAACCTTTGATACTGACCATAAAGAAAAGTGAATGTGGGCTTAAATACTTAACAAAGAAATGCCTAGTCAGGAGGTTAGGGAGTTAGGAAACTTTGGAACCCCACGACTTGGTTAGGAAACTCTAGAAACTGGCAACCAAGTTGTGAAACCTTGGTGATTTGTGACTTCTAAGGAATTTTCAAAAGTGATGAAGGACAAAATGATACTTAGGACTTAGACAAATGCATTACAGAGCTTGAAAGGGGGAAAACAAAATTTGCATGACCCAAAAATGAATTATGTGCTAACAGCTAGCTCTAAATGGGGACAAGGACTAATAGGATGTAGAGAATCCAGAATGACCATGACACAAAGCCTTATTCATTGGGCAACAGAGACTAAACAACAACAACAAACCAAAATGAAATAGAAACATAAGGGAAGTATGATACAAGGATGAACTCAAGATCATCACCAATTGAACATTTTCAAATCTTTCCCATTATAGGCAAGAGGTAAAGGGGTACCATTTGGATAAGCCAACAAGAAGGAATTATCACCAATGATTTGTCTAATAAGAAAAGGCCCTTTCCACAGAGAATCAAATTTTTTATGTGCTCCTTTCAGTTCTCTCATTCTATCCCAAAGAAGCATAGAGTCTCCAACCATAAAATTCCTTCATTTATCCCTTCCATCAAAAATTCTCTTAACTGTTTGTTGATGTTTGGCAATTTTGTCTGCAACTGTTTCTCTTTGTTCTTCCAATCTATTCAAGTACATGATTCTTTTTTCTAGTGTTGATTGAAATTGGTCACCCTCTATTGCCTTTTGTAAACTTAGAGCTGAAAGCTCCAAAGGGATTGGAATAGCACTATCCACACCATACACCAATTGAAAAGGTGGCATGCCAATAGCTCTCTTATATGTTATTCAATCTGCCCATAGAGCATCATAGAACTTTTTGTGTCATGCTCTTTGATTTTCATCAACTAATTTCTTGACAATGGAAATCAAATTTTTATTACTGGACTCAGCCTGCCCATTGCCTTGGGGATAATAATCAAATGAATGCGCTAAGATGATACCATAATCATAGAAAAAGAGAGTAATTTCAGAGGACGAAAAAGAACTAGAATTATTAGTAACAATCTACTTTGGGACACCAAATCTCACTACAATGTTTTCTTTCAAGAAATTGCACACAACCTCTGAAGTGGTCTGTTTTACTAGGATAGCTTCAACCCATTTGGTGAAATATTCAGTTGTAGTCAAGATGTACATGTGTCTAGCACTAGAATTGGGGTTAATAGGGCCAATAAAATCTAAACCCCAATGTTGGAAAGGTTCATCTATCACCACAGCTTTCAAAGGCAATGTTGCAAGATAGGGTCTACCAGTGAACCTCAAGCATTTTTCACACTTGGATACCCATTCATGAGCATCCATGAACATACCAAGCCAATAAAAACACTACACAGAATCTTGAAAGCTACTGTTGAGGCTAAAAAATGCCCACCACATGCTTCATCATGAAAAGCTTTTAACAATATATTTTGTTGCTCTTTATCAACACACCTAAGGAATGTCCCATTCACACCCCTTTTGTATAGGTTTCCTTCCCAAAGAATGTACTTATATACTTTGAGATTCAGATTCCTTTTCTCTTTGGTTGATAAGTGTGATGGACAGTCACCATAAGTTAAGAAATAAGAGATATTTGAAAACCACTCATCTTTTGTGCTAGTGAAAAGGACTAAGGGTAGATGTTCTTCTTCGACAACTTTGTTTTCTGCAAAAATCTTGCACAGACCTTTCCCCTTGACCAAACTAGTGGGTTTAATATCTACATCATACTCTTGTACTTTTGCTATCCAAGATCCTTGTTTATTACACCCAATTTCTTGCTAAGTGAGGATACTTTTAACAGTAGTCTCTGGGACAAAGACAGTAGTATGGGAATACAGAACATAAAACTTGAAACTTTTTAAAGCTCTCACAATAGCATATGCATGTTTCTCTAATGGAGAGTACTTAAGTTCATAATTTTTAAGAGGTGTACTCATGAAAGAGATAGGAGCTTCAATTCCCTGTTCATTCTTCTGCATTAAAATAGCTGATAAGGTATGCTCTGATGCATAGCAATATATGATGAAACCTTTCATGAAGTCAAGACATACCAATGTGGGTGCATTAGCAATAGCAGTTTTTATATCATCAAAGGCTTGTTTTCCTTCATTACTCCATTTCAAAATAGGGTTATTCTTCATCATGTCAGTGATAGGCCTCTTCACTTTAGCAAAGTCAAGTACAAACCTTCTTAAGAAGTTTCCTTGGTCGAAGAAAGATCTGGTGCTATCTTTATTTGCAGGTAGTCCCAATTGTATGATAGCCTTCACTCTTTCAGGATCAACTCTAATCCCATCCTTTGAAACGATGTGTCCCAAGAGTTTTCCTTCGGTTATAGCAAAGATGGATTTTTTAGGATTTAAAGAGATTCCCTGTTCTCTGCAATGTTGTAATACTACTTCAAGACCATGTAGGTGATTAGCTCTCTTCTTAGAAAAGATTGTTAAATCATCCAAATAGACAACAATGATTTTATTCTTTAGATCACCAAATGACAGACCCATGGCCTCCTATTGTATGTAAAGATACCAATGGGAGTAGTGAATGTCATCTTATGTTGATCCTCTAGGGCTACTTCAATTTGATTATAACCTAAAAACCCATCAAGCATAGACATCATTTCAGAACCAGCAATCGCCGGCAATATATGATCCATAACAGGTAGCAGGTAGTTATCTTTCAAAGAAGATTGATTCAAGTTCCTAAAGTCGACACAAATTCTTATTTCCCCGTTCTTTTTTCTGACAGGAAATATATTGGCTACCCATGTGGAATGATGAATAGGATAAATAATTCTTGCCTTTAACATTTTATCTATCTCATTAAAAATAGCTTCTACTACCTTGGGATTATACGTTTGTTGTTTCTGTCTATAAGGCGTAGCATTAGGTTTTAATAGAATCTTATGTTGCAATTCACCATTCCTAAATCTCTTCAAATCAGCATAACTCCATGCAAAAACATCTCTGTAACGGATTAACAAAGCGATTAACCTTTCCCTCTCTTGAGGGGAACAACACTTTCCTATACAAACAATTTTGGGATCTTCCTTCGTGCCAATATTGACACGATCAAAATTAGCTAATGATTCAATAGAAACTTTACTGTTTTGCTTTAGGTATTGATCATGTTTGTTGAATAAATCTTCAAGAGAGACTAGGCCTTTAGGAATCTTATTGCCTTTCAATTGAATAACTTCAGATCCCTTGCCATCAGGAGCACTAATATCACCCTCCAAAATATCATTAATTTTATCATCACTACCTTCAAAGAAAATGTTTGCAAAGGCCTCATCTTTTTCTAGAAATGCAATAATTTGTTTATCATCGTTGAAAACTTGCCAGTGATTTACATTGTTAGGAACATTAGGACAATACACAACTTCAATTCTGTATGGTTTACCCTTGAAATCTGGATGTGGCAACAACAAGGATGCAGAGACTACTAACGAGTCAGCCATAGTATTACGATTCCTGGGCATTGCCTCTATAGAAAAAGCATCAAAGTCCTCGATGCAATTCCACACCCTATTTTAATAATGTTTTAGTCTACCATTTTTCATGGTGTATATCTTCCTAACTTGTTTGACAATAAGCTCTACATCACCCATGGCCCTCAACTGTTTTATTCCCTTTTCTTTGGCCAAGGCCAAACTAAGCAATAGAGCTTTGTATTCTGCAGTATTATTGGTATTTTCAAACTCCATCTTATAACCAAAAGGGAATTTGTAACCATCTGGTGAAATAAAAAAAATCTTGCACCAGACCCAGCATTAGAACAACTCCCATCAAATTCCAATGTCCACATCTCATTAACAAAATCAGGGCAAATGACGCTTGAGCATTCCTCTTCTATAGAGGTGCACATGTAGGTACCCGGTCTAGTTTCTACAAAAAGGATGTCTGCTCTTGGATCCCCTGCTTTTAACACTGTAAATTTGGGCTTTAGGCTCTGGATTAAGATGCACTTTCTTCCCATCTAAGGGTATTAAAGCATGGGACCAGTCCATCTAGATTTCACCACCCAAGTCTCTGCAAAAGCTTCTACTCAAAAGCATCCCATAGTTGGTAGGAATATCAACAACCAAAATGGTCAACTTCAATCTTTTCTTTGGAAAGGTAGCTAAGGCAACCTAAGCATCTTTGATTTTCCCTATAATGGGAACTGACGAACTGTCCATAGAGAAACACCTACCATGTGAAGAAGTGAAAGACAAACCTAAAGCCTTGGACACTTGGGTAGGCATTACATTGTCAGAAGCTCTAGAATTGATGACACAATTACTTAGACTAAAACTAGCTATATATAGTGACACATAGAAGGGCTCAAGTTTTGTAAAGGGGTTTTGTTGGTCTGAGTCTTTATCATTGGAGTTTGAGCAGTTTTGTTTCTTAACATGTACTTCATTTTTACTAGACACTTGGGCATTACACTGAGATGGTGAAGGTTCTTGTTTAATGTATTTGACCAACCTATCAAGTTCAGAAGGATTGAGTCTAAGGTATTCAGCTTGGGAGATCTAAATTTTTATATTTTTACATGACTCAATTATATCAAATGAACTAGAAAAAAGTGCATCAGAGGAAGGAAAAAATGGTACCTTAGTTGATGTGTTCTTGGGTACAGTATTCTCTGACTTCTTGAAATTAGGAGTAGTTTGTTTTGTCAGGATGTATTTTGGAGCACAGGATGAACTACCAGCCTAACCTTTCTGTTCTTGTCCTTTTTTTGTTTGTTGGCCCCTTGTAAAGACTACACAATTGGGATTGTCAATCTCGGTGTAAACATCTCTTCCATCCTCTTCGTCAGATTCGTACTCAAAGAATTTTACACTGGCATCATAAGACTGTCCGGGTTCTTCCACAGAAGGTTCCTCAACATGCTCGTTGGTTGAGAGCATTTGCATGAATATAACCATCTCTGGGCAAGTAGTTCCATCATGGTTAGAGGTCAGATAAAAATTGCACATCATATGATTGTTCTTGTTGGTAGAGGGGCCTCCTTCGATAGCCAATCTCTTATTTGGACTAGACAATGGCAATGTTCTATTATAGTTTCCTTGAGATCCATAATCCTTTCTTGGTATATCCTGATAAGGTGGCTAAGAGAAACCTTTAGGCATTTGTCTTTTCAAAGTGATAACATTATTAGTCAACCTCTGTATAACAAGATCAGTGGAATTTACTGCTGAGGGTTTTCCAGTTTGAAGTTCTTTCTTCCATTTCCCAGCAATAATCAAGTCATCCTCTATGGATATAGCCCTCTCTTGGGCTGCATTTAAATTAGCCACACCTTCTCTTTTGATGGTGAAACTAACATCTAGTGGAAGAGTATTTATGAAAAACACTTTAATAGAACATCTCCTGGTCTCATGTCCTCAGGAATCCTATTAACTAGTTTGTTGAATTTGGCTACAAATTCTCTCATAGGCTCATGCACTTCTTTTTTCATAGAGGCTAACTGGGAGATAAGAACTTGTTCATTCTCTGCAGACTTAAATTGACTTTCAAACTTAGACCTTAAGGTAGCCCAATCTCTGATGGAACCATTTGGGAGGTGGTAAAACCAATCAACAATAGCATCGGTTAAGGATTCCACAAAAATATTTATGGAGACATCTTCGTATTGCACAACAAGGATAGATGAAGTAGCAAAGAAGGATTGCATGTGCTCTTCAGGAGTGACCTTTCCATCTCCTCTAAAATTAGGAATAATTTTCCCTAAACCCTTTGGCAAGTCATGTAACTGAGCTCCTAAGTTGAGGGGACATATTGTGGCTCCCCATGGAACAAGTGGATGCTAAGCCATAGCAATAAGAAAGCTAACTTGCAAAGGAAGGATAGTTCTATGTAGAAGGATGACTTGGCAGGATGCACTAGGGGTACTGGTAGTGCTTTATTCAAGAGGAGGGGATGGTGGCATACTAATAGACTTAACCTTTCGGTTAAGCAGGAAAGAAGAGAAATTAACAGCTTCCAATAATTCAAAATCTTTGTCCTAGATTGCTTTTTTTCTATCTCCCCTAGTATATCTTTTAGAAGCCATTTTTAAACAACAACAATAGAAATTATAGTTGCCAACTTCACTTATTGATTGTTTCGTGGAAGATTTTGTTAATTTTTTAACTAGTTCCTTTGATTGATAGCCTAGTTTCTGGGCCAATTGTTAGGGAGAGCTTGTATAGGAAAGACTCTTTCTCTTCAAGGGATAGGTACCACATTCTCTACAAAAACAATTTCTTGAGTGTCCCCAAAACACCTGGCATTATCTCTTATAATTTTCCCAAGTTCTTCTTCTTCTTCTAACACTTCATTAACTTGGTTGTACTAAAAAAAGGTTCTTCTTTATTGCCAAGCGAGTAACCAAAGACCATTAATTATATCCTCTTGATCACCAACCAACCAATCTACATTAGGATGGAGAATGGGGGCATTGTGTCTTTGAAGAACCATGAATATCAGTTTCAAAGCAACTCATAATACATATCTAACAATAAACCATCCCCAGAAGAGTCACCAATTTAGTCTATTAGTAAATAGATTTGTCACCTAACTCCATATTCTTATGTCCCAGAAGTGACAAATGTACTAACAGTTGAATTAGTTATAATGGTATTTCATAACCGATTCTCTACTTATTTTACAGTGTGGCAGCTACCTTCTAAGATATACAATGAATTTAAATTTATATTGCTTTTAACCAGAAAGAAAAGAAAAGGTAATGCTTTTAACCGGAAAGCTTTGAAAGGAAAACTTACAATTCTGTCACAGTTAAAATCACAAAAAAGAAGCCCAAAGACTTTGAAACAATCACTATACTGAACAAAGAATCATATATCCACCACCATTAAATATTCATTCAAAGATAAACACCTCACATCAATAAAGCAAAATGAACATCCAACACTCCAATATAGATAAAAGATACCACTGGCAATATATTCAACATAAGAAGAATAACATTCAAACACCATAACACAAAGTTTATGCTTGCTCAAACTTCACCATATGCTTCTTCTATCTTGAAGTAATTGAAAGTAAATAGTATAACAGAGTTTCTTTACTTTAATGAGAAAAATAAAGTTTTCCCAAAAAAGATCCATACTACATCCCATCTACATATATTTATAGCATCCACATAATAACTGTCTTGGAAATAGAATAGTTTCTTGGTGACAATCATTTTAAAATAATAATAATAAAGTCTTGAAAATAATTTTTGAGCCAAACTAAAGAAATAACATAAAACAAAAAAAAATCATGCAGCCATCCTTTCGTCTTCCATTGGGTCTTTGACACTTTCACCATTTTGTTCTTATGCTAAAGCTTCTTGTACCTTCATCCTTGTCTTATATTCCCTGCATTTGATCACAATAGAAGTGATGTTCTTGCTACCAGGTGTGGTTGTGTTTCGTAACTTGGTTCTCCATTTCGTTAGCGCTTTATTAGCTTCTGCCAAGGTTTCATGGAAGTCGTCAGCTCTGGTCTTGAAGGAATTAAGATATACCCACATGAGGCCCAATTTTCCCAGTGATTGTCCAGTGATGGTTTCAGGATCAACAATCTCTTTATCAAACATTTCCTTGAACCTCAGAGTGATTTTCTTCATGTCCAGTATATTTTCTCTGAAATCATCTATGATGTTCACCTCCAATTGATTACATTCCTTCTTGATCTCAATCATCACGTCAAAGTATTGACCCAATACCTTGTTAATTTCAACAATAAAATTATCCTACATAGATAGTTTCCATTCTAATGAATCATTCCAAGAAGGGTCTATGTCTTGAGGGTCATTAATTAGCTTTTCCTTGATGAGTGTGAGAGAATCCATGGATACTAAATTTGAGACCTCTTTCGAAAGCACGTAAGTGCTACCTTGTTCTTTCCTCACTTGATGAATCTCAGTAATCAACTCCTTCCTCTTATTGTGTACTTGAGTATAAGACTGCACTAACCTGCTAAGGAAAAATAGGGCTTCACAAGATAAATTTTCAATCCATTCACTTACAACTTTATCAAAATTTAGATTTTTCTTAATCCGTTGCATCGTGTTAGCATCAATACCTGTGATATCAGAACTGGAAGCTTCATGGGATGCAGCTATCACAATAGACTGGATAAAATTACTTAGAGAGAGAACTTGAGACTGCAATTTTATATTTTCTTTCCTTTCCTCCTTTGCTCTTTTAATCAAGGCACTTAAAGAATAATTTGTGTGATAAGAATCTCCTTCAAGAGTGGAGGGACCCAAGTCTATATGGCTTATCTTATAGTTACCCTCAATAATTTCATTTTCATTCAAGTCCTTCACTGGATCGGCAATTTCTAACATTTGATGGCCTGAAGTAGGACCAGTCACCATTCTAGACATTCTCTTAGCCTTTTTGGGCTTTGAGGTGCTCTGTAATAACTTAGCAACTATATCTACTTCAATTGCCACCATTGGCACACTTTTTCTTTTCTTGTCTACTACTTTCTTCAACCACCCTAGGGAAGACGACACAACACTAGTATCCTTATTACTTGGAACAATTTTATTTTGATCACTAACAGAATCAGAGACAAGAACTTCTTCATCAGTGGGGGAAAAGGGAACATCAAATAACGGGGGAAATGAACCATCATCAACAATTTGCTGGAAAATAGGATCAGAGTCTATAGGTACATATTTCACTTGAGTATTTTTCTTTCTCAGGGTATGCAGAGGTAAACCACCTAGCTCACATGTTGACTTTAATTTCATAATTTCATCTAGCCTTTCCTCGTCACCTCCAGACTGTGAACTAGTGTTAGATGGTGTGACGTCTTGTCTCCATGATGTAGTACAGGTACTAGAACTCTGCGTAGACCCCTGTTCACAAGCTTGAGATGTTCTCTATTCATAGGGGGCACCTGCATGTCCTTGCCATTTTCCTGCCAACCAATCCTTAGTTCTTTTTAACAACGAAGTAGAATGAATTTCTAAGTTCACCACCTCCTTTTCCATCCAGTTGATTCGAGGAAGGGGTTTTGTAATTAGGGCTTGATACCCATCATCAATAACCTTTGAATTATCTTCAATCCCATCTGGAATATGGAAAGAGAGGCTGAAGGCTTGGATTTGACCCAAAGTGAGCCTCTTGCAATCCCTTCTCTAAAATTCCCAGTCATCTATGCAATCCTCCTAGAAATCTTCCAGACTCGAATGATGTTCATACAAACTAGAGCCGTGAAATTTCTGCTTTACATAATTCTTATTGTCAAAATGGGCTCTCATTGACAAGGAGTAAAAATTAAATTCACTAAGGGTTTGTTCTACCCCTTTAGCAACATCATTGCTTTTACCAGTATAGGAGGACAATGTCAATGGAAAAACATAACCCCTCTTCCTCATACTTTGATACTTAACATTCACAACCGCCATTTTCTTGCAAACTTCCAAGAAAACTTGAAAATCATTGGAAGATTGAGGCAATTTGGTTGGGGCCTTTTCATAACCCCCTATCCATAGATAAGTAAACCTATAGAATTGAATATAAAAACTCCCAAACTCCATAATCAAAGAGGCAACCTCAGGAGAAATTTTGAGTTCAAGGTTTCCATCCAGTTTTCTTACAACAAACATCAAGAAAGCATCATTAATGCAGCATAAATCTTTCATCCCAAAGTTTTTAGTAAGCTGGGGAAAATAACTATACATAGGTGTGTTTGGTGTCAATGACCCTTGAGGTTTTAACCCAGCCCAAACAACCTCTTGACTAGCTAAGATATATATTAAGTATGAGCACATATGAAAGGCAACGGTCTGTTGGAAATTAACTAGTTGCTCATTCAAGTGATGACTTATGATCCCAGCCCAATTAATAAATTGATTATCACTACATATCAACAAAATGAACTAACACATCCAATTTTCAAAACAATCTGAATTTGTACTCCCAACCACACGATACAACAAAGTGATGATATTAGAGATTTCATCTTTGAAATGAGTTCTTTTTAGCTTTGCAAGCAATTGGGACTTACCTCTTTGCTCAGATTTTAACCAGTTCCATGCAATGGAGTTCTTGCACCAGTCCTCATTTGTCTTGAAGAATTTTGTCCCGACTGTGACAAATATGTCTTCAAAATTACTACTCTCTAGAATTCTCAAGGCATGGGAAATAGTTCCAGAATCGATCTTCACCACCAAGGACCTGTCTTTAGCTCTAATCTCCAGAGTCTCCAAGGTGTATCTCCTTGCGCATGCAATCACTAAATCCACACTCTACATAGAAGTTGGGAAACATCCAGCGCGTGCCAAACCACTTTGTAAAAATTTCTTTGCAAATGGTGACCTATTGTCCTATTGTAAACGAGCCCAAAATTTCTCCAAGTCAATGTGTCTGAGCTCAGTATCCTTCACACCAGACCAGTTACTCTCGATACTAGAATAATGAGGAGCACCCTGGTATTTAAATTTCATCCTAGCTGCATGAAAGAACCAAGAAAAATAACTATGTTCTAAGAGGATAATGATGGAGAGTAGAAGCTATAGCAGCTGACTAACTTAGAGAAAATTTTGCCACCATGTATAAATAAACATGCAGTTATCTTGACACGACGTGCTTTAAATGTTGAGTTGACGTGGCATTCAATTCCCGCCTCGAAAGAATAACTTGGAGATTTTCTCATTTTTTGAAAACCCTAAAAAGACATCCACCGGACGTGTCGTACATGTCATTAAATGAACAAAGATTGCCTTGAAATTCAGATCGCAGCCTTATTGTTGCGGAGTCACGGGAAATTAGAACTTTAGAACAATGAGTTGGAGGTTATGAAGTTTCAGAAACCTTTGACTTACCGACCATAAAGACAAGTGAATGCGGGTTGAAAGACTTAACAAAGAAAACCTAGTCAGGAGGTCGAGGAGTTAGGAAACTTTGGAACCCCGCGACTTGGTTAGGAAACTCTAGAAACTAGTGACCAAGTTGTGAAACCTTGGTGATTTGTGACTTCTAAGGAATTTTCAAAAGTGGAGAAGGACAAAATGATACTTAGGACTTAGACAAATGCATTTCAAACCTTGAAAGGGGGAAAACAAAATTTGCATTACCGAAAAAAGAGTTATGTGCTAACAGATAGATAGATGAAGCCTTATTGTAGGAAAGATATATCTGCTAAAGTTTGTTGGTCCAATGTAGGATAGATGGATTGATTTAGCAGATGTGGCAAGGGGTATGTGGGACAACATATGGCTTTAGGAGTAGTCCTTTTGCTTTGGGTTTGGATAAGTACTTTAGCTTTCAAAGGATGCATACTTTATTTTCTACTTGAGTTAGTCATGTCTAGGTGGTAAGATGGAGAGTGATAAATGGAAGACAAGAAAGGTGGAAGTGTTAGTTGGATTGGGATGAAGAATGATGAATTGTATGTGCCTAAGTACTGGATACTTCCTTTGTATTCTAGACTACCTACATACCCTATATCCATGGGATCAAGGCACATTACGATGAAGATGATTATGATAATATGTAGTTCTGGGTAGAATGATGAGATGGGGTGAAGTGTTATGAGATTGTTTAGTGAAATGATGACAGCTTATGTACCTAAGTACTGGATACTTCCTTCATATTCCAAACTGCTTACATACCCACATCCATGAGATCAAGGTACATTAAGATTGAGATGAGATGATGATATGTAGTTCTGGGATATTTGATGATGTAGGATAAGATGAAGTGTGATTGATGATTTGGTCATACCTCGAACAAGGATCCATTCCTAGACCTAGGTTAAGGAAAAAGTTGCCCCCATTCAGGTAGAGGTTTTATTATGGATGATGATGGATAAACTGACTATGGATGAACTAACTTATGGATAGTGCTAATGGATGAACTGACTTATGAATGATGCTAAAGGATGATAACTGATAATGATGATTTCCAAACCATGATAGATGGGAAAGTGGAAATGCTTAGTCAAGATGGATGGATGGATGGAGGTTTTATTATGGATTGATATGGAATGAGATGGATGTACGACTTAATAGATGGTGGATGCTGACATTACACAGCGCATGTTTGCCAAGTTTTCACTATGGTACTTATCCAAGGTGCCTGTTTACCAGGTTTTCACCATAGGACGGATTATTTTTTGGATTGTTTTATTTATTTATTTATTTATTTTTGTATTTTCTAAGGATACTCTAAGGATCAAGCATAAAACCTCTTGAGATGAACACTATTGATGGGTTCATCCAAGGGAATACCTTCAGGTGTTGACAAAGTATAAGCTCCTGATCCATAAACTGTGGTGATAACAAAAGGTCCCAACCAATTTGGTTCAAACTTGCCCTTCTTGTCTCTATCTAATTGATTGTGTTGATTTTATTTAAGGACAAGATCACCTATCTAAAACCTTCTCTCCTTGATCTTCTTATTGTAGTTACTATTAGGACTATTCAAAATTTACTTAGTCTCATCTAGTTTCATAGATTTCATTTCCACAAATCCTAGGGGTCTATATTCTTTTTGAAATCATACCAAAAGTCACTTGACAATCCCTCATAAGTATTTCATATCATATCCATGTGAGAAACCTTTGTATTTTTTCCCACATAAGTGTTTTGGTCTATTACCGCAATCCCGTAGCATACCCTAATAGCCCTTTACGAGTGTGCAGGAGCCAAAGGAAGCATATGTTCAATCATTGCATTACCACAATAGGAGACAAATCTACTTGTAGGATTGCAGTGAAGGTGTAAGCAAGCCTAACAGTCATTGCAACCCTGCGGCGATTCCAAGATGGATTTGTAGGTTGGTAGTAAAAAGTTCTAAGGCACATATGATATTCACCACAGCCCCACAATAGTTTTAGAGTTGATTGGCAGGCTTGTAGTATAAAGTTTCAAGCAACATGTAATGTATACCGCAGCCCCGTGGTGGTTAAGATATTGATTTGTGATATCGCAGTAAATGTTAAGTTAATGGTGAATAAGGCATCGCGGCCCCGCAATGCTCAAATGAAAGGTCTGTGGTAAAGTGGTAGGAGTTAAAAGGGATAAAGCATATCCCACCATCCCGTAGCAGTAACCTCATGAGGTTGGCGGGATAGCGGTGAAAGGTAGAGATAACTGTCAAGGGTCATGTCGCGGTCCCACAATGAGATTCAATAAGGCTTGCTGTGTTGTGGTAAAGAATTGTATATTGAAATAAATACCCCATTGACCCATGGAAGTCATTATTTATGCCGGTGGAATGCGGTAATCAATGGAAATGACTGCACATTTGAGTAAATCTTATCGAGAACAAACAAGCCCTTAGATCTGTTTGAATCAACCTACATTTGAGGTGATATGAATATTGAGATTTGTGAGTTTCTCGACACACACAAGGTAATGGCAAGGTGAACAGCTCCATAATTGATAAAATCTTGTGTTTCTTTGCATTTCCTCATTCAAACGAGTTCAAAAGTATTCATCGACAACAAATTCAAGCTCTGAAGTGTGATCTACAAATTACATTCAACCGAGTAAGTCAATTTCATCAACCTCTGTGTCAAAGTTGATATTCAGTTTGCATTCTTCTTTAAACTAGGTTCAGTAGATCAAATAATTGTCAAAACCCTAGTTCATAGAAGTAGTAAAACATGGCAGCAAAGAAGGTTGAATTTGTAAGCAAAAAGGGAGAAGCTTCTGCTCCTAAAGAGAAGAAAAGGCCTCTCCAGCAGTCTCTATTGGATGTTCTGTTGAACTCTGTTGATAAGGGATATAAAAAGATATTCAAAGATGAGGTACAAGGTTGCCGTAATTCCATAGTTCCCATTTTAGGTTGGAACTTATTTTGGTATTTTTGTGAGAAGGACGGATAAGGTCCCATTGTCAACCCATGGAGACTTGATTTGTCCAAATTGGTTGTGCCAAATGTATTTGTAGATGTTGAATTGATCAGAGTGTTGTCACATCACTATCATGCAGCAACAAATACAGTTAGACTGCCAGGTGGATCACCCTTGGTGGTTGTGGGCAGAGCTTCAATCATTGATTGTTTCATGCTCAACAAACATGCCCTTACAAAATTTGACCTTCAAAAGAGTGAAGAAGATTACACAAGGTTGAGGAAGACTCATAGGAGTGATGAGCTTCCACTATACATGAGGAAAGGGGTGAACAATAGAAGGATGCATGTTCCATCTACAGTTGTGGAGCCATTCTCAGTAGATGACTTTGCAATTTATTTCAAGAGAACCTACTTTGCTCTGTGCCAAGTATTGGGTGTTGATGCTTAGGACAAAATGCCAGTTGGCATTATAATGATGGCAATGAGGATTCAGAACCCTGAGGTTAAAGATGAATATAATTTTGCATCTTTTATTGAGAAATGGTTGCATGATGGATTGTTTCAAATAAGGGAAAATAGAACCCCCTTGTATTTCAAACATTATTCTTTATTGTGTCATTTGATATTGTATCAAAATAGCATAAGGTGGACCAGTAGAATGGATTTAAGCATGATAGACCAAAGAAGACAAAGACTACATGTGCAATGTTGGTGCTATGTATGGGACAATAATTACAAGGACTACAATTATATAGTGTTTCATGATGATGTTATAGTAAGGATAATGGCTTCATTGGGATTTCTTTCACCTAGGTTGTCCAAAGAAATTTTAGAGGTATTGAGGCCTCTTGCTTTGAAGCCGAACAAGGCCACATGCACAACTTTGTTGACTGGTTCTTCCTTCCTAACCATACTATAATTAGAGTTTATGGGTGTACCCAACCACCTCATGCTTTGCCCAAGTTTGTACCTAACAGATTGGCATTTCTTGAATTCATGTGGCAAATGCTTTGGATGGAAAGAGATGCGATGAAAAAATAGAAGAAGGCACATTCTTGCCTGATTCAACTCTGTTTGGTGAATTGTCAGTTGGTTCAAATACCTTGGAAGAACTTGAAAATAAAATATTCTTTAAAATAAAAAACAAAGAGGGTCTGTGACCTAGAGGGACACATGAACTTTGTTCAACAGGTCATTCTCACTAGAGCTGGGATATCCCATCAAGTTAACTTCGATGAGGATGTGATTGGGAACTACCTCAGCCTAGAGGAAGTATATGACAAAAAAAGGAAATGGGAAATTTTGAAAAGGATTGAGGATGATAAGAAGAAGAAAAACCCTAATTTTTTGGGATTCTTTATTGAATAAAATAATCCATTGAAAAGAATAAATTTGATCATTGATAATTTTGAAAGAATATATGGCAAAGCAGAGACCTAGCCTACAAAGGTTGCTAAGATCCTAGTGAAAAGGTTAGCTAGAGTTGTAATTGAGGAACTTGGCCTTGATGCCATGTCAATACAAGATCCTCCATCCCCTGGTCAGCCAATATCAAAGAAACAAAAGGTAGATGATATGCCTTCATTGGTGCCATATGAAATAACAGGAGTGGGAGATACTGATGAAGTAGCAAATATTTTGAGGCACATGGGAGATGATGAAGAGGTTGATTAACCCCTTGTTGGTCAAGAGACAAAGGCACATAAACGTGAAGCAAGGATGGATGAATAAGGACAAGGTGATCTTGAAATGAATGAAGATGAAAGAATTATGGCCTCTATGAGATTCATGGATGATGGTGATTTCATCAACACTCTAGAGTTCAAGGATTTTTGGCTAAAGATGAAGATGAAATAATTTGAGGAAAAAGTTGAAATAAATAAAATGGGTACAGATGAATCTCAACATGACTAGATTGTAACCCAAACATTCAAAGAATTGAAAATTGATGAAATAAATGTCAACCCTCAAAAGGCTCGACAAATGGTATTGAAAAGCAATATGTTGATCATCCCTAGCATGGAGTTGAAGAAAATGTTTTTGTTGGATCAAGTAAGAATTCAGGATGATCCAATGATGGTTGTTGAATTTGATTTTGAGGATGGTGTGATTGGTGTTGGGTATAACCCAAAAGATGACACTTTAGCATTATGGGCTACACAGAAGAGCACAAATAAGCCAAGATTGTTGGATGTGAGCCAGGAGTTGAGAGGATTAGCAATGGTCAAGACACTAAAAGACACCTCAGCCCTTGAAGTAGCCACACTAGCTATGCACTCTGCCGTGTTCACATAAGCTGCTATGAAAAATATGCAATTCAAAATGAATGAGTATGAGAAGAATCAAATTGAGATGAATGATGAAGTCAATAAATTGTATTTGGAAAATGTGAAGCTAAAGCAACAATTGAAGGGCAGTGATTTTTCTAAGAGCAAGGAAATTGTGCCTTATCAGCCCCTTGTGACACAAGAAACAGGTGAAAATATTGTTCCTGCTGAATAATTAAATGTTATGAAAAAGAGTTTTGAAAAGGAAATTGAGAAGCTTAAACAAACTAATAAGGCCACAAAGTGGAGACCAAGTCAAAGATTTTTGGCATAATTGAAAAGATTTTGGAGTACATATAGTCAAGTTGGTGCTGGATAAGATTGAGGAGGTGCACAATTGTTATTCTTCTTTGTCTCAAGCACTGGAGGAAATGAATGCCAATGTTCCCATACTTGATCCTTTGTTGAAGAAATGGCAGCCATTTCATCACACTCTAATCACTCTGTGTAAAGTATTGCAAAGAAATTCAAATGCCCCTGTTGCCTTAAGGCCCACAGAGAAAATGGTCAAATTGATCATTGAATAATTCCAATATGCATCTGGTGAGAGCCAGAAAATGAAGTCAAAGCTGGAGTCTTTTGGAACTTTCAAGTATCAGTTCATCCCAGGCATACTTGGTGAAGATAAGAAACTCAAGGGATTTGAATAATGGAAGAATGAATGTGAACAAATGGTTTCTCATTGTTGAGCACTTGTAAAAGGATGAAAACTTGAATGTCCATACTTTTAATTTGATCTTGGATAGGATAATTGCACTGGAAATAGGTTATGCCAAGTTCATTTCAAACAGCAAGGAGCTCCTCAACAAAAGATGGAAGGATCATCAGGCCAATCTACTTCAAATTCAAGAATACAAATGGCCCAACGACTACACCATGTATCAATGGCAGCAAAAATATATTTCAACTGAAGATTGAATAGGTCAAAGCATGCAGTGGAGCTGAGTGAGCATCAAGCTAGCGTCTTTAGGCACCAAGTCTTCATCAACAAAATCTAGACATCCTCCTTTTTGTCTCTTTCTTGTTTTTATGCTTTTCAAAATATAATTGGCGGTCTTTTTGAGACTTGCTGAAAGTAAATATTGTAATAGGTCACACCAAGGGGTGGGAATATGAAAAGTCATTTTTTGAATGTGAAAGGTCTAAAGCTTGTTGCTTCCTTCATCCCTATAAGAAGGAAACCAAGACCTTGGGGCGCTCTCTTTGGGAAGTTGATTTTGGAAAGAGACATTGTAAAGGCATGTTTTTTGAAGCATATCAATAAAAGCAAACTACATTTCTCTGGTGCCTAAAATCTAGTTCTCGATTAGTTGTTGAATGTTATTGATATATTCTATCTAGTTGTCTCCATTTTGTTTTCTCCTTATTGTTTAAATTAGCATATCAAGTATATGTCTAGTTTTTCAAAGCATACTTAATGTTTTGAGTGATTTGTCTAATAGGGTTTCCTCAAGTAGGAATTAAATTCCATTAAATAGGTCACTGTAATTTGGAGGATCCAAGTTGGATAACTAAGTAGAACCAGATAAAAATAATCTTGCATGTGGGTAAAAACACAAAGCTATGTCACACTTTTATAAAGGAAATGGCGTTGCTGATCCAACTTTTAAACTTGAATTACTAAAAAGTGACATATATGTTTTGAATTTTGAAATGATGTAAACTAATAAAATATTTATTTTTTAGTATATTTTATGTTTGTATTTTTTGAAAAAATTTAAAAAATTATTTGAATATAATTTTTAATAGATTGACAGTATAATTTAGTTGCTGATAAAATGCTGAAAAATGAAGTTACATGAGACGTCAATCTTTATATAGTAAATTTTTTTGTTCTTCAATTTTTTTGTGTATTTATAACTTGAAACTTTAGTGCATGGATATATTTTTTCCAATTTTGATAAATATATTTTTAAATAAATAATAAAATGTGTGTGTATTAAAACGTAGTTGTTTCGATTCGGCGTCAACTTTTATATTAACTATTTATCTAAAATAGAAAAAAATTATACCATCTTGATATAGATTCTTTTATCTAGTGCATCATATTTTTTTCAATTTTTTTTAATAAGTTTTACTATTTTTCCTTAACATGGTAATCGACTTAATGTTTTGTGTTGATAACCTACTTTTAGTAAAAATAGAAAGGAAAATATAAATAATAATTAAACTATTAATATATATATTTTTGAAAACTAAACGTATAGATCTACAAAAGGGTATTTTTTATATTTTTTAAAACATATTATTTACACAACTAGAAGTTGTTGAAATATCAAGTTTTTCAAATAATTTTTTTTTTGATAAATTGGCCTCATAGTGGTGCTACATATGCATTTAGCCAACAATTTTAGTTGGAAAAGTTGTGGACATATCTAGCTTAGCTAGAATGAATCTTACAAGATTATATGTTTGACCAAAATTGATTTTTAGTTAGAAATACTTAAATTCGCTTATGCTGATAAGTTGGCTGAAAGTGTGACACGACTTTGTGCTTTTACCCATGTCTATGCCAGTCATAGACAATATTATGCCAAGTAATTCGAGTTATAACTAGAGGGAAGACACAAATTTATCTGTGATTTAGGCTTTGTTGCCCAATTGAGGAAAAGACACCTATCAATTCTTTTCCAAAATTATTTCCTTGTATAATATTCAAAATCCAATTTAAATTATCTGTTGTAGGAGTAGTAGTTGTTAATTGTAAATTGGAAAAATCTACATTCAAATCATATGCCAGTTTGGAGTAGATTGAATTGGATGATTTAATTGATAAAATTTTATAATTTGCTCATAATTCACCAACCAATTTGAGGAGTAACAATTCATTGGTGAACATAAGGTAATACCCACCTAGGCATAATAGAGCCTGAAGTGCTGGGAATTCCAATCATTTTGATTGATTCCATTCGTTGGCTAATTCACTTGTAAAACCTAATCATAAGGCTTGACATATCTTTAGGGTTTTGCAATCTGCTGATTTGGGAACCAACAGATTGGTGACTCTACTGGGGAGTTGAAGTGAAAATATTGTCAAATCCTACCCTGGAGTCTCTGGTAAAGGTTTTCCCATTTGAGTCACCAACAGATTGGTGACTCTCCTGGGGAGTTGGTCAAAGTGAAAATATCTATAAATAAGGGATGTTACACACATGATGTGCTTCCATCATCTTCCTCCTACCCTGGAGTTTCCTATACTCATTTACATGTAACTTTCCCCTACATCCTAGACCTATGTATAAAAAATGTCATCTAAATCACCTAAGCCCACATCCAAAGCTTATATCTAGAACCTATATCTAGAGCTTGAATCCAAACCCTATGCCTAAAAATTCAAAAAGAGTTAATCAAAATTGTAGTCATGGGGGTTAAGGGAAAAGCTAAGCTAGATTTAACTAAAAAATTATTGGCAAACAAAGAGGTTGCAAGGATTTTCCAAGCATCAAGGTGGTTGAATTTTCTCTATAAATTTGAAGGATTCAACACAAAAACTATAGATGAGTTTGTCTAGAAATTTAATAAACTCATTCCATAATGCATTGAAAAAATATAAACATGAGTCTTGAGATTATCTTTGCATTATCTAAAATTTGAACATAAGGCATAAACATTTTTTAGTCTAAAATTAATACGTATAATGAATTAATTGAGAACTTTTTATTAGAAAATGAACCTATGTCCCAATTGATAATTGGGAAGAGGGTAGACAATAAAGGGATTAATATGAATACTCTTATTGAGTCATGGAATTTAGTAGTGGTATGGATGATGAATCTATCAGAGTGGAGAAACCAATCACCCCAATTGTGATCCACATCACCAGCAGACTCCCTCTCCTTGGGTCTCAATAAATCCATAACCTTGGTAGATAATCTATGCTTCTGATGCCCCAATGCAATCAGTAACCTCTGCACAAAAAAATGTTAAAAAAACATAACTTGAATTTGGGCAATGTGAGTCCCATATGTGTGTTTCTCCCTGAATAGGCATGGGATCTCCTTTAGAAGTCAAGGACTGCAATTGCAAAGATTCATCCCAGATATGTTTTTGATAATTTAACAAGATATGGCACAATAATGAATACCTCTTGAAACAATGGAGTCCATTACCATTTTTAAAATTTACTAAATCTTTCTGAAGGGCATTGGCAATGTAAGAGGCCTAGTCAAACCTTCTATAAAGAAACTTATGTCAAGTATCAGTTGCAATCATCATTATGTGTATTGGTATTTGTAGGTCATGATCACATGCAAATACTTGACATAAGGCATGTAATAGGTCATCCTGAAATACTCTTCAAAACCCCCTTCATTAAAAGGCTCTAATTCACTGTCATCAATTTTTACTAGCTTGCCCCAATTTCTTGGTCTATGAAGTGGTAACCATCTTGCCCTATAACTATTCCTATCCCTACTATACTCTCTACAAAGCTCAGTAATACTGATTTCAATGTTTGCCAAAGGGTTAAGGCCAAAAACTTCTAAAATTAAAATTTTGTTTACTATCAATATTTGTGTACCATCACCACCGCACAATGTTTGGTTGTCAACCATATAATTTTCACATACATCTTGGATCAATTCCACATTGACAAACACATTTGGTACAACCAATTTTCCTAGCCCTAAAGTCCATATGTTTGAGATAGGTTTCTCAAGATTTCTACAGTTGTAACAAAATCTGTAGAGATCCCACCCTTGAACTGGGATACTTAGATCCTTTACAGACTCATACCTAACCAAAATATTTGTAGAGAAAATTCCCATGCCTTGGGCATGTTTATATCTTTTAGTAGAGCTAGGGATCTGACTCACAAGGTCTTGCATTGAGTTGCGTTTTTCCCTACCACTCCGGGAAGGACCTTGACTCATATTTGAAATTTGACAATCACAATCACAGTAAAGAATTCAAAAAATATGAGGTCTAATTTAACAGTCACAAGAGATATAGTTCCTTTTTTGAAATAAGAAACCCTAATGATGGAGAATTTGAATCAATATAGAGAGGAATTTCACATACTCGTTCACACAAGCACCCTGAGATTTTTAGCTTGGAACCGTCAACAGAGCACATGCTGTGGCAATTTGCAGTCGGCTAACTTCTTCACTTATCGGATGAAAACCCCTAGGCTTCAATTACTCTTAAAACATAGTCCAATTCCTTCTTTAGCTACATTAAATGCTTGAATGAGCTGAGCCTTGTGCCACCTGCCACGAACTACAAGTATCTTTGAATATCAGCCCTTGATCTTGAGTGGAATTAAAATCAATGGTTAGCACTTACTTAAATCCTTAGTGCATGGAATTTAAAAACACCCTTTTCAAAGATGCACTATGAAGCCTGCGTGCGCTATAGTAAGAAAATGCCACCTGTCTGGGACCCTCCACTCTCCATCATTAAAGCAATCCACATAGAGGACATGTGTCGACATAGTGCATCAGCGCAAACTTAACACGAAAGACATATGAGAGGCTACGTTGGAGATGATCCCCTGCAAAGAGACAGGATTCAGCCACTGGCACCATGTGAGGAAAAGATTCAGCTTAAATCATCAGGATATTTCTGGTCAATCAAAGCATGCCAGTTGTTAAGCATAAGATACATTGGCAAGCCTATTTAACTGAGATGTCCTCAAGGCCATGTATCTTACCAGTGCACCGATACAACTTTTGAATGAATGAATGAAAGTTTTTAATGACGTCCACGAGGCCACAACAGCTTATGGGACCCGGAATCGCACAAGGCCATCCCAAAACAAGGCTATTAGGCCTATGGGATCTTCTGCTGTGGATTTTGATCAAAAAGTTTGTAGATTTGACTAGTCTAGCCTCCCCAAACAAGGTGCTTAAGTTGTTGTTTTTCAAGGTGTCATTGTAGCTGTCATGGATGTCCTCATAGGCTAGGCACTCCATGATGAAATGCCATTCTGTCTCAACCACACCTTTATTGCAAAAAAGGCATATCCTCCTCTCCCACTCCTCCTTGGGAAACGTCCATCTACCTGTTTCGCACCTAAGATGGTGTGAGCTAGTCTTTAGCTGTGCAATCAACATTTTTGCTTTCCATTTAATGTCTGCTCCTATGTAAGCTTTTTCCTCATGGTCCCACCCGGGGTTGAACTCTTTGATATAGTAAGCTTTTTTTCGTCTCGACTGATTATTCCACATGATGTTTCTGAATTTTACTTTAACATACTTTTTTATTTCCTCTTTAGCATGTGGGCATTCTTGCATATTAATATCCCACTTCTTTAGCCACTTGTCATTCTATTTCATCCATGTATTCTTTCTCCTATTTAACTCTTCCTTCGTAATTAACCTAGGCCACCGATGATTTTCCATATTTTGAGTTTTCCTTATATAGCTTAATAACCGAACCACTGCCAAAACCTCCAAAGGGTACATACCAGATTCTGCTAGTAGGATCTCATATGGAACAACAGTCTTGATTTTGAGACTGCTAATGATAATGTGCTTCTGGATTCTCTCAACCTGCCTCCATTTCTGCTCTAACATACTGCTGCCCCAAATTTGCAACCATATAAGATCACCGGGGTAACAAGCAAACCCAAAAGCATTTTCTTGGTTTTCCAGTCCCATAATTCTGCATTTCTACATCTATTCTGTAGAGAGTAAAGTGCCTTCCAACCCCCCTAGATTCTTTTTGTTCTACAAGTTTCCCAGCTGAGTTTGCTGTGAAAATCTATCCCTAGGTACTTGTACTCATCCACCACTTCCAGCTGGTTGCCTTCAAAAAGAAAGCTAACTTGGTTCTTTTTTCTTCTCAATGAGAAAATCATCACTTTGGTTTTGCTAGTGTTAACTTGCATCCTGACTTCCTGACAGAAGGATTCCAAAGTTTGCAACTGTTCTCTCAAACCCTGAGTAGATTTAGCAATTAGAATGAGGTCGTCAGCATATAAGAGAAGTTTTATCACATAGTTAGCTAGTTGAACTCCCTCTCCCTTAGTCTTGTTTATCCGTTCTTCTAATTTGTCAATGTATAGCTTGAATAGGGTTGGGGAGAGTGGGCAGCCCTGTTTGACACCTATATCGTTGCCAAAGCACTCAAAGAACCCCTCTTTGGTTCTGATTTTAGCTTTAACCTGTTCATAAAGTATGTGGACAGCCACCCTATACGCAACAAGGACCCCAAGTTCCTCCATCCTTTTCCAAATCTTGCTGCATGGGACCGTGTCAAAGTCTTTTTTAAAGTCAACAAAGCAACAGAAAGCCTCGTTACCTTGAGTGTTCCAAATTTTTTCAACCATGAACCGAAGGGTGATTCCATGATCAATAGTGGAGTATTTTGGTCTAAAACCAGCCTGCCCTTTAGCTCTTTTCCCCTCTTTTTCCGCCCATTTACTGATTCTACTTTCAATCATGCTGCCAAAAAGTTTACCCAAAAGAGGGTTAACCATAATCGTGCGATAATTTGAGGGATTATTAGTATCCCCACTTTTGAATAGGGGAATAACCACACTGGTTGTCCACTCCTCAGGGAAACCCTCCTGCGTGACATTATTGAAGATGTGTTTGATATAAGGTGCTAGGACCTCACTGCCCCATTTTAAGTGTTCTGCTTGCGACCCATCAATATCTCGGGCCTTCCCCCCTGCCAGCTTTTTGATACCTTGTTTTATGTCTTCTATGTTGAAAAGCTGCTCCTTTGTCTTGATTACTAGTGGGTTATGTTTATCTTGATCCCTCTCATATAACAGCTTTGCATATTCCAGCCACTGATAGTCTTTGAAATCATTTTCTATTTGCGTTTTCTTTTGTTATAGTTCCTTCTAGAATTTTTTGGGACTGTGTTTTCCAAGAGCAATCAGCTGCAGTCTTCTACTTTTCACGAAATTCACTTTTTTTGCTTGCAGTAAGTTTTTGTACTCTTTTTCCCTTACCCTGTCCTTCCTAGCTTTCCGCAGATTCCTCTTTGCCATTTTGCACTCGTCATCATACCAAGGATTTGCTGGGAAAGTGTTTTTTAATCCTTTCTTGGATCTAGCTCTTTTACATTCACTTAAAGCCTTGTGAATAAGGGGGATCAACATACTTTTGTTGACATAGTGATTATTTTTGCCTGCTGAATTGCTCTCATACTCTTTGAAGATTCTTCTAAGAGCAGTCTTGAAGATTTCCTGGTTTTCTGCTATTATAAGGATTTTTCTTTGTGAAGTTGTCTTCTTTAGGTAGGATTGAGCCTGCTGCCCCTGCTATTTGTTTAAGTGGATGTCAAGCTTTACAAAAATTAGGTTATGGTCTGATTTCATCTCCACAGGGCAGTCCCCTACCACTAACTCTCTCACCCTCAAGATGTAGCCCTACGAGCAAATAACATAGTCTATAACACTCTACCCCTAGTACGTTTTGTAGGTTATGTTGCCCGAATTCGGCCATGTCTTCATACCATTGCATATGACCATGTTGTGCAAACTACAGAGACTTAGGAATTCTGCCCCAAAATGTGTGACACTCTCCTTACCATCTTGCGAGGCCCTATCCCAGATCTGATCTGACTCTTCTTCCAGCCATAGAGGGTTACCCTCCTTAATGCCTTTGCTTTTCAAATTAAGGGATTGATTGCATGCTGTCCTTGCATTAAAATCATCTATAATTAGCACGTCACCCATTGTGCTAAAGATAGAAATATCTTTTTTTAGTGATGTATATGGATCCTCTCGATATAGGTTCCTTTTCTTATAAGTTTTCAAGCCTTTCAAAGTGAAGTAACATGCTGCCATCCAGACTGTTACACGATTTTATGACATTTTCATCCAAATATATTGTTTGTTTGGGTATTCTTTCTCTACTTTTATAACTTTGCTCCATGATTCTTTGAAAAGAACTGCAACCCCCCCATGACCTTTGCCACTATCCGTCCTTTCATTCCAAAGTGAGGCTTTTTTATACCCTTCAAAATTAGGGACTTTACTTCCTTCGTGTTCATGAGTCTCCGTAAGACTAATAATGTCCTTCCCATCCGTTATGGGCCCCAACCCAGGTCCTCTTCTCCATGGAAATCCTCTGCAGTTCCAACTTACCACTGATAAACACTCCTGGGGGGGCTCGAATTCCTATTTCATGTGTGTCCTTCTATCAGTAACTTGGGCCTTTCCATTTTGTAGCCCAGCCCATTTTCCAGCATCCCTTGCTATCTTTACATTCTCCCACTCTTTCCTCCTTTCTTCCTGCTATGTTATGGTTAGGTCCTCGTCCAGGTAGATTTGAGTTCCTCTAAGGAATCTTTTGTTTTTTAGAATCATATTCTTGTCTTCAATGGTTCTAAGAGTAACTCTTACATGTCTACTCTTGTCGTCACCTATCCACCTTCCAATCCTACTGGCTTGAGAGATGAACCCCGTCCACTTCAATTGTTCTTTGAGAAAATCCATTGTAAGCTCTCTTGTGGTTTCCTTATCCCCATAATCTTGTAATCCCTTTATGACGATGTTCATAGCCCTATCATTTTTGTCCTTTTCCTCTCTTAATTGCCTCCTTACTTATTTTTTGATAAGTTCTCTTTGCTCCTCCTGTGGACTCTTGACTACTTGTGCCTAGGATTTGGCTTCCTCTATTTTCTCTTTTAGCTTATTTTCCCTTAACTCCATGTTTGCTACTACAGATTGAATCTCTTTTAGTTGGGAATCGTTGCATCCTACTATATCTTTTGGAAATGTTAAATAAAAGGATTAAAGCAAGGTTGCACTGGGGGTAAGGTCGAGTGTTGAGGAAATGAGAGGTTGCCACATGGAAAAGAGATATAGGCTTGTTTATACCAAGAAATATGCGAAGGGGACTAGTGAGAATCACAACAAGCGGGACCACCGAGGACACGTGGAGTCACTAGCACATTAGCGCAGTTTTTAGCAATTAGGTAAAAATGAGGTTGTGCTATACTCAGACCCTTGTGATGTAATCAGAGAAATACACCTGGATGAAAAGCAATGGCTATGTGATACTCAAGGAACTAGCGCTTATGCAAATATTAATTAGATGAAACAATAGCCTTAGGTGGTACAATCAGGTTTTAGGGGCCAGTAATACAACAAGACGGGATTCAAAACAACACTTAAGGTCCAACCACCATCTGAACAAGTCACCGATAGAATATACTATGTTAATCTAGTTTTAAACTAAGGCCAGGGTTTAAAAGCTTCGCAGGGAAATTTTTTAAAATTTTTACACCAAGAACCCTAAGGATTTTGTAGACTCTAAGACCTCCATTGGCCATTATGCCTTCTTCTATTTTTCATTTACATTTCCACAAATTCCTTCTTGATATTTTATCCCCTATGTTATGTGTGTGTGATATTTCTTTGATTCTTTTATTTTATGTCTCTAATGGTTATTCATCTTCATATGTTTATAGTGTGTCATCTTAAGTTATTTGCATGTTTTATATGCTCATAAGGTCTATCTTATCTAAGGATATTACAACAACATATAGTGTGCTTCTAATCACTGGTTTTAGTTTGACATGTTTGAATGTTTTATTATGATCCTTATCAATGATTCGTCTATTTATACATGAACTTACCTTATGATCATGTACACTTTGGTTATTATCATATTTATCTCACATATTTTTCATGCTTCATCCTTATCATGTCTTTATCATTTGATTGGATCATTATGTTCCTCATCATCTCTTATATAATAAATATCACCATATATTATGCTAACATGGACAATCTATATTTCCTAGCTATCTTATTAATTTCCTATTCATTGGGGGTTACCATGAGGGCATTATGCCTTCCCCATGAAATATGTGATCAAAAAATTACATCACATTTAATTATTTTATCACTTTTATCTTTTATCATTATCATGTATCTTTTTTTATCTCCTCCAATTCTTTGCATCCATTAGATGCAACAAAATGGAGGGGCATATATTGTTGTAACACTCTTCATGGTTGAGATTTCAAATAGATTTTTGTGCAAGATAGAGATTTGCCACTAATTAGATGGAGTTATATCATTTTGTAAAGACACGCCCACATGGTGTAGAGCTATATTGCATTACATGCTTGCATCACACACATTTTCATCACATTGCCACAACAATGGACCTCTATCACTTTGCTACATTGCACGGACCCTTTTCCTATTTTTGGATCATGTGAATTTTTCATAGAACTTTCTAAATAGGCATAATTACCTATCACTTTTCTTATTTTCTCATTTTTTCAGACAATTAAAGTAACTCATAGTGTGTGCTTATTTTGATTGTGTGGTAAATGATATTCATTGCACACTTATTTTTTGTTTTGTAGGTTTTAATGGAGCACTCATTCTAAGGAGAGTACAAGAGGAATCATTATATATTTTTTGAAGGACCCATATCCTATTATGAGTGTGAATATTTACTTTTGGGTAAAAGTACAAAGTTGTGTCACACTTTAGGATAAGTGTTGCATTCTAGCTAAAACACTTTTGGCTAAAACAACATGGTGCTTATGTAGACACCATCATTCTAGACAAAAATGAGTTAATCAAAACATTTTTGGCCAAAATTCTTTCACATAAAAGGTTACTATAAAATAATTCAAACATCAAAGTTTTGGCTGGGATAGGTTTAGTCAAAAATATTCTGGACGAAATAGTTTTAGATAGATAATCCTGCTAGTAGGTGTGAGAACCAAGATCGTGGAAAGACTATCAAACACAAGATTACAAGTGAGAATGAACAATTTGTATTGACAAATAACAAGTATAAATAGTAGAGGTTACATAGCCAACTCTCCACGATATGAGGATAGGTGGCAATATTCAAAGCAAGAGAATAGCGTAACCACCCTAAAATAGAGCCGAGGTGTTAAGTGAGATGACACCTATTACAAACGACTCACCAAGTTGAGAAAGTCAATTGGCATGTGCTATAAGTCACCTAACTATGATTGAGTAAGTGTTAACTCATGGAGTTATACACCAACACCCCCCCTTAAGCAAAGCTTAGGTGAGTTTAGAAATGATGAGTCTTGGCAGTGTGCTATTTTAGGTACTCATTTACAAATGTATCTCTCAAAAAACAAAGAAAGAAAGAAAACCCTGTGGGAAAAAATTTTCCTCCAAAAAGAGAGAAAACAAAGAGGGGACTAGATAGCCCCCCCAGAAGATGATGATGCCGATGTCGATTCTGATGTAGATATGTAGAACTCTTGAAGCATGTCGAAGTTGTAAAACTTGCCTTTCCCTTGATATTAAGAGATTTATGGCAAACTGATTGAAGTAAGTAGTGTTTTAAAAGATAAAGACCAGGATGTAGGTCTAATAAATGTATAAAAATAACTGAAGAAAGGATGTGCATATGTGCACATTTGAATGAGGTAGGGACCAATGTGATTCAAGTTGCAATGTTGCAATCTCCCCACTACACTTTATAGATTAGTGTGCTTACATTTCACTTTTACACTTTCAATATCTTGACACTATATGAGTGTTTTTACAAACTAAGAATGCAGGTAGAGTTCAATTTTTCTACTATATAGAACCAACTGAGCTGAGCCGAGAGTTGACACTAGGCTCTGAAGTTGCATCATGATTGTCTTCTTCACCAGATGTGAAATGTGAAAAGATGAAGGCGGTGCCATTACCTTTTGACCTTCTTTTAGGTGATGGAATGGTGCAATTTAAACTTCTTGATACTCAGTTTTGACTTTTAAAGTGGTACTTTAGTGCAGTCAAGTGTTTTTTAGCACTCTAGCCTAATTCCCCCCTTAAAGTGACACTTTATAATTGAGTGCACTTGACATTTGAATACATCTTTTGAGTGGATTTTTCCCTTTAGTTTGATTTTTTCCCTAATGTGCAAATTAATGGAAAGAGTGCTTATCGTCTCCCTACAAAAAGTGTGATTAGTCACTTTATAATGATAGTGCGATATCAGCTTTGTTGGATGGAGGACGAAAAAAGAACCAACTTTGCAAAAGGAATGACTCAATTTCGAGTCAATTTACAAAAGTTGTGGCCTTTCAAAGTTTTGCATCTGCGAAAATAATACGATTCCAAAAAATAATTTTCCAATGTGTTTGGAAAAAAAACTTGTGTGTGAGGGAGAAATTTAAGCCCCTAATGGTAGAGCGCGACCAAGAGCTTAAATACCCATGTGACCAAGGGCTTAGCTCTTCAATTTTTTGGACCATATGTTATTTTGTTTTAGTCTTGTGTCCATCTTGATGGAAGTGTCTTAATGTGGTAACATATCACTAAGTGGCATGCTCTTGTAATAGACTTGGCTCATAGCCCTATTTTTCCCATATTTGCACTAATTTCCATATATTCATTCCCTACCTTTATATCACCACATTATACCTTCAAATACTTTATGTAAGGTGTAGGATTGACTTAGATCAACCCTACAAAGAATGAAAATGACCCAAAATCTAAGTCATCAAATTCAAAATTCTAGACCTAGCACATCTTTTATGTGACATGTTATCATGGTATTTAAAGAATCAAATATGCATCATCATCCACCTATTGAGTCGGTGAACTCCTCAAAGGTGTCTCTAGACAGTGCCACCTTAATAGATTCAGATATTTAGAAGGCAAAGGTGAAAAAAATTCTCTAGTGCGCTTTGTGACATTAGTTTTGTGTGGCTTAGATGAGTTTTACAGATTATATCATATTCATCATAGAAGTAGTCAAGATTAACCTCGCAAGGTGTGGGATTGATTTGCATTAATTTCTAAAATAGTGTAAATATCATAAAGCATAGTAGACATAAGTAGTTAATTTCCTAACAATAGTGAAGTGATCCAACAAAGAGTTAGCACCAAATCTTCATCTTCAATTCTAAAGCTAAGTTCATCCATCCACTCATTTAGTTTTCCATATATTCCAATTATATCACAACTCTTATATATAAATTAATTGTTTGCTAATTAATTATATTTAATTAATTAACCTACATATTTATGCAAGTATAATTAATACCCTTGTACATATTCTCTTTATAAATTCCCAATAATTATTAAATGAAATTAGACCTCTAATTTTTTTATAAAAGATAAAGAGAGCGCTTTTGAAAAGGCCCCAACCCTTTTACATCCAAAGAAAACATAAAACTCAACAAAACAACTATGCTACAATACATCAACAACGTAACTACAACAAAAGTACATTAGTCCATAAATAATATACCAAAACCACAAAAGTATACACCCAAGAAAAATAGACACAAGACCAAAGATTAGAGCTCATTAAGAGCGATTGCTGCCTAAATTAGATACAAACATTTTGGTAGATTTTTTGTCAAATATATTCTATAATATTTTTTTAAAAATAAAAATATTAGTTTCTTTTTTAATGAGGGATCATAGAGTTTGAAAAACTCATAAAAAATTTACAGAATTTTTCAAAGAAAAATCTAGTCTCATAAAAATACTAGAGGTAGTCATGAATTTTAGAAATACGTTTTCCTTCATAATAAATTAATAATAGCTATACTAAAATACAGATTGAGAATAACATAATTTTGAAATCCTCTCAAGGGGCATGCTACTTAAATATCATCCATTTCAATGGTCAAACACTCAATAACAGTTTTACACCTCATTCACAACAAAACAAGTCTATTGGCATAAAAAAAAGTCCAGCCCACTTCACTAGTCTTCTCACCTTACCGTGAGGGACTTGAACTCTTATGCTTTCATATATTAATCTGACTACTGCTGTTCACCTGTGACGGCGGATAATGGAGTGCGTTTGATACGTAACTCTGTATCAAATTCCATTGAAACAAGCTTGATTTGATTGATTGTTTGTCCTTTATTTCTCTTTATGATAGTATACTCATTGAATTTGATAAAAGGTGAGAAATGTGTGTCGAAGGAATTGGATGAATACTATTACTAAGGAAGATAGCCGCCTCATCACCATCAACGCATCTCAGGAAACAGCCGCCTCATCACCATCAAACAACGTCTTTGAATAAACTCTTACCCACCAAAAGATCTCTACTCATCTTGTACCGTAAGTGAATGAATTCATGTTTTCTCACTACAGATCATAAATAACGAGTACAGCTACAACATATATGTCAATCTTTTTGCAAGGTAAGCATTCTGAGCTTTATAAATATGTTCCAGCATATGCAATCTCTACTCTTTTACACAAGGTTTTTTTAGGGCTTCTGGATTGGATTGTTTTAAGGTATATAAATTGGTTATTTACTTCTCTAAATAATGTAATGGTGGAATGTTTTGCAGAGATGGGATTGGGAGAGAGGAAGACAGGTGAGATTGCATCTCCATGCGCAGCGTGTAAGATTCTGAGGAGAAGATGCGTTCCAGATATATGCGTGCTGGCTCCTTACTTTCCTCCCGATGATCCTCAAAAGTTTGCTACTGCACATAGAGTATTTGGTGCATGTAATATCATCAAAATACTTCAGGTAAATTGCCTTGTTATTCTCTTTCAAACAACTTGTAATTATTTATACTAGGAAGAAGAATGGATATAATGGAGTGTCCAACACAACATAACAGCAAATTCCAGAGGAGCGCAGAGCGGATGCAGTGAGTAGCATGGTGTATGAAGCAAACGCGAGGCTTAGAGATCCTGTGTATGGCTGTGCTGGAGCCATTTCTCATCTGCAGCATCACATATTTAGACTGGAATCCCAGTTGGCTAAAGCTCAAGCCCAGCTCTTTTACATACATCTACAACATGCTAATGTTTTGTCCCTCATCCCTGGGGACGAATTGGGAGGAGGATCTAGCTCTCAGCCTTTCTCTCCCACCCAAGAGAATCATATCACTTCAAAGCTCTCACCACAAGAGAGTGTGGACGGCTGGTGGGACCTCCTATAAGCAACCAGGCTCTTCAACATGTTGTGACCTTCTTGTCTTGTTTTATTTTAACCAACCGACAGCTTTTCTTAAATACAATTCAGTTCTGCTAGAAATGTAATCTTGTTGCCCCTCAAATTCCATCTGTAATAATTCAGTTCTTGTAAGAAATGTAATCTTTGCCTCTCCCAGATTCATTTTTTCCATCATTTACAAATTAAGTCATGTCAAGTTAGGAACTTGCAGTAAAAGTCAAGTCACACCTTTCATATTACAAGTTTGAAGTTTGGAGTGCAAGTTAAAAGTAGGTGTCATGTCATAGAGTTCAATCCACTAAGATACTTGGAGTGCAAGTCGAGATTAGAAACTTGAAGTGCAAGCCATGTACATTGCACCTATCATATATATACCTCCTTGAAATACATAGGTAGATATGAGGAGACAAGAAGTGGAAAGCAGGAGAGAGGATGAAGAATGAGAAATAAAAGCAGCAGCTTATTAAAGTTGTATGTAAAAGTTTTTCTTTTATGAATATATGAAATATATTTTTTTCGTGTGTGCATTATTATGTACGTGAGTGGAGGATGGTCCATGAATGCATTTATATTATTCTATATATGCATTTCAAACAATATTATGCCCTTTTATATTGTGCATTTTTAATTGAATCTTACAATATTTTAGAGTTAATCAAGGCACACACACATACTTCTCTCTATTGAAGTGGTATTAGAGTAGGTCATTAAGTTTACTAGTTAAAGGGATTTTTTGTTAATAAAATAGGAGAAATATTTACCACCTTTTGGTATAGAAGAGGTGCAAAATTGTTATTGACTATTTAACCATTAAACTGAATGATGTTTAATTAGAATGCCAAAGTACTTGACCAAACCATTGTTGATTTATACATAACTTTTATTAGAATTATAAACTTGATTCTCTTTCTCTTGACATTATCTATATATTATTAATATATACCTAATCTTATACATGAACATTAATTATATAAAACATATTTATCATTCTTAAAACACTTTATCTAAATATTATTTCAAAGTTACCTAAATATTATTTATCTAGAATATGTTTTTAACTTGTTGAAAAAGCTAATGACATGTTTAGTATAGTTGTTAAAGAAGTTTTTGAAATTTACTAGAGATTATATGTTTTTTTTTACACATGAAAATAGTAGCAAATAGAAATAGAGAGATTGGGTAAGGAAAACCAACATAAAATTATTATTATAAAATTAAATTTATGTGTATACATTTTTATGTAATATATTTTTAATATTTTATGTATACATTCATATTATTAGTTTGGGTTCAATAATAATTAAAAACAAAGTATTTAGATTAAAATAAGGCATAAACAAAATTCCATGAAAAATTACAAGTTAACAAATTTATTGAACTCCATCTACTAATCCAATTTTATTTCAGTAAAATCTTTTAAACTCTTCTCTATAGACATAATATATATTGTGTATGGCATGAAGGGAGTGTCATGTGGGTGTTTTGCAATGATGTTGGAAAATTTTTAGTAGGCCTACATGTTCATCACCATCATGGTCATCTCAAGGCTGGAAGTGATTTTACTATTGTAGTATTAGGTGGCCCTTCAATACATAGATCACTCCAGCATAGAGAAATTTGTTATGGGGTGTGTTTCCTAGCTTTAGCAACCCATTGCAAAGGAAGACCAAGGTAAGAAAAGAAGTAATGGGTGGAAGAGGTGTCATACTCATCACACGTTTCTCCTATTTCTACATAATATTGGGGAGTATATTTTAAACTAATATTTGTTATGGTTCATGGTAAACTTTGGTATTGTGTTCTAGGTTTAGTGTGTTAAAGTGTTGGTCTTGTATGGGTTATAGTTATTATTTCATATGGTGCAGATCTTCGTTGGATGAAACTTATTTTTAACTACTTTTTGTAACAAGGTAATCAATGTTAGAAAAGTTCTAGTAGGCCTATATGTTCATCACCATCATGATCATCTTAAGGTTGGAAGTGATTTTACTATTTTAGTATTAGGTGGCCCTTCAGTACATAGATCACTCCAACATAGAGAAATTTGTCATGGGGTGTGTTTCCTATATTTAGCAAGCCATTGCAAATGAAGACCAAGGAAAGTAGAGGTGCAATGGGTGGAAGAGGTAGTAGACTCAATACATGTTTCTCTTATTTCTATATAATATTGAACAGTATATTTTAAATTAGTCTTTGTTATGGTTTATGGAAGACTTTGGTATGGTGTTCTAGGTTTAGTGTGTTAAGGTATTGGTCTTGTGTGGGTTCTAGTTATTATTTGACATGGTACAAATTTTGGTTGGATGAAACCTTTTTTTAGCTACTATTTATAACAAGTTTATTGGTGTTTCTTTGTAACACATTTTAAGTAGTTTTATCAAGGGAAAGCCCCCTACAGATATCTCACTACTATATCTTAAAAACACATAGTCTATTGTGGTAAATGAACAAGTGGGATCAAAGGATTCTTAATATTCATCATCTTTTTAAAAAATTACAACCACATACTCTAATTTTTGGGATGTCCTTTTACATATATATCCTTATTTTTACTTGTACATTATTATAAAAAAAATTACATACAAATTACCTCATATATAGTCACACATGATATATACCACTTTACCAAAGTGACCCCCCTATGATAGAATATAAGCTTATGTCCAATACAAAATCTAACAAATTATATTTTAGTAATAAATTATTTTTTAAATAATTAATCTAAATTTATAAAATCATACTAGTGGCATTACAAAAATCATATTATTTCAATTGGATACATACACTTTTAATATCTTAAAAAGATTACTATCCAACTAAAATAAATTACAAAAATCTTAAAACATAAACAAGTTGTACATGTTAAAATTTAAATATCTACCATGAAACTATAACGTGCACTATAACTTAAAATATAGAAATCAACCACCAAGGGATTACCAAAGTCTACTTCAAATACTAAATTGAGACAACTAGGTTACTTTGTCTCTCATAAGCAAGGAGTTTTTAAACTAAGATGATTTATCAATGTCTTGATTATATTTATCAATAAATTTTGACATTTTCACGTAGAAACATGAAAGTTTAGAAATTATATCATTAAAATAATCTCTTGTCAACCTCTACATATAAAATTACTCACATTAACCTTACAAAATGATATAATTAACTTAGAAAATACTACTACTAAAATTCTAACTCTTTTAACTTTTTTAAATTAATATTTTTTTACTAGAGACTACTTGGAAGTTTAGTGAGCTATATAATAACATGTAAAAGCACATAACTAAATAATTGAATAACACAAATTTAAGGTTGAAATAATTGCATATGAATAAACATCAAACACATCTCAGATCCTGAACATTCATTCAATCACAAAATACAATATAAATCTGATGTATAAGAATGTTAAACCACCCCTAACCAATGTTATTAGGGTGTGGTTAATTAGGACCAAGGATAATTTATGAGATGCAAAATTGCCATAGGATTATTTATGAGATGCAAAAATACCAACAATTTCTTCATATCCAATGTCACAAATTACATTGTAAAGGATGAATCTCTCTAATGGATCCATCTCACCACCACCAACTAGAGTAATATTTCTACAATTATGCATAGAATTGTTTTATCAAATATATCCCACCATGTTAGCAATATAAGTTTTACAATAGTGGCTTAATCATATTTCACAATCAGTAATTGCATGGGAATACGTGTATGTATACACATATATACATGTGCATAAATGTACATGTATGTATGTATGTATGTACGTACGTACGTACGTATGTATGTATGTATGTATGTATGTATGTATATGCATGTATGCATATGTATGTATGTACACACACATATTCATAAAGTTTCTATGAGAATCCATATTTTCATTTGAAGGAGGAATATTTGTTTATGCTTAGGCTGGAATTCAAATATTAAGTATTTTTTTGGGGTTCATGTTAAGTTTAGGTTTTATTATACAGCTAGAACATTATAGTGTTAGTAGACATTTGGATGAACTAGAATCCTTATAGAATAGTTGGACCAATTATAAGATCTAAAATGGTTGGCACCCACTATTAGAACTAGGTGTTGAACACCTTGAAAATCTTAGGGAAAATATAATTACTTCATTATTGTAATATATTGTAATATTTTGCCCTCATGGAATGGGATTCCTTAGTTGGAGGGAGTCTTAATATTCCTTGTTTGACAAACTATACCACTTAGCAATTGTATTATAAAGGCTGTAATAGAGCATTGAACACAAGGGTTACATAGTGGACTAGGAAAAACATATTTGACTAACTAAAAATAGTTGTGTAATAGGTGTGCAATTGTAATTAATACTTTTATATGGAGGGATTGGGAGTTACATTATACTCCCTTGGTCGTACAGGTCAAAGGTCTTCACTAGGAGTTAAATTTTATAATAGGATGAGTTAATCTTGGAGGAGGGCACATGGGTCCAACTTTGATTTTGAGCCCATGGTTTTGGGAATCCATTGGTTGTTTCATGAATCTCTTGGTCTATATATTGGAGGCTTGGAATGGAGATTGTATGGTGATTCTATTGTCAAGTTATGTTGTTGGATTGACTCTAGCATCAAAGTGAAGATCTCCATTAGAAGCATTGGACTCTACATTGTATTGTAATCTTCTTGTTGAGATCAATACATTGTTGTGTGAATTTGTTGTCAAGTTTTATAGAAGGGTTTTCCCAAGGAATATTGTGTGCTCTCTTAGTTGTTACTCTACTAGAATTTGTATATATTTGTTATTAATTGCAATATTTCTCTCATAGGATCATTGTGGATCTAGTCTAGTTTCCTTTAATTTAATATTAAAGATAGAGTAGCCTATTAGATTTATGGGAGGAGAGGTTGTTGTATTAAGCCTTGCTTAAGTGGGAAATCTATGTATGTGATCTTATTTTTTAGGTACAAATAATGTCTAGCACATCCAAAATGGAGATTGAGAAGTTTAATGACACTAAAATTGAACTTTGGAAGCTCATGATGGAAGATCTCCTTGTTGATAGAGATCTATGGGTTGTAGTTTTTGGTTAGAAACCCTCTGGTATATCCATATAAGTCTAGGTAGTGATTGATAGAAGAAAATGGAACTTAGTTTATCTTTTCATTTTATTCATCACTTATGAAATTATTAGGAGAAAGCACCACTATGAACCTTTGAATGAAGCTAGGGGACCAATATTATATAAAGTCCCTTATCAACAAAATTTATCTTCAAAATAAGTTGTATTTGTTGAGGATGAGTGATGGTGATGTTGGATGTATGTTTTGTCATTGATGTCAAAGGACATTCATCAGAAATTTTGGTTTCATTAATGTAATATCAGATGATCTATATCAGTTCAAGATGAGTTGATGTTGTCATAGTTCGTTGGTATGGTTTGAAAAGCTCATCTTCATATGGTGTACTACATAACAGTTGTTTGTTCTTCATCTATGTTGGATCCTCATCAGATATTGTGAATTGGATCAGCATCATCATCAGTTGTAGATGTTGTGAGTTGGATCATCTCATGATGCATACTCATCTTTATGTCAGTGGTTGTTCATAACATGAGGCTGTCATTGTTCTTCACAGGGCTTCATCAGCTTATACTTGATATGTGCATTGTGATTAAGGAGTTGTTATGACATCGCTCATATCACAGTATTGATTCAGGTTTGTCATTGAAGGGTTTGCCATTGAAGATGTTGGTTGGATGGTCTTGTTTGAGTTGATGTTTGGTATGAAGTTATTGTTCATGATATGATATGGTTTGGTGATGGTGTGATGCCTTCATAAAGGTATTGATGCAAAATGATCAAAGTTGCAATGATAGGAGTTTATCATTGATATCAACATGGAGTTCATTTCTTAATGACCATGCTTCATGTTTTCTTCAGAGGTGTTCATGTCTTGATCATGGAGTTCATGTCTTGATAATGCTTAAAGAGTTCATATTGTGTTGAGTGTTGATAGCTTGATGCCTCTAAAGTGATGCAGAACCACTACGTTGGTGTCTATATTTCACAATAGTAATGTATCTTTAATGATCTCATGATGTGTGTTGATTGATAAGATTGAATGGAACAGTGTTCATTGTTTGAGAAGGTTGTTCTCTATTGTTGATATGAAAGCCAATGAAGTTTGTTACAAACTAAATGAGGTTACAAAGGAAATGAGTATATGCAGTTGGCCAGGTGATCATAGAAGGAGTTGTGATGTCAAAGATAGTCATGATGTCAAAGATGCAAGATTAGATCAAATTGTTCTTCATCAAGAGTAGAATGCCTTTAAAGGAGTGATTGTTTTCATGGTTTATTTCAGAGACTTAGTGATAACTCCATTTTAGGGTTTGTAAGCTTTTTGAATATCTAAGTGATCTATATTCCTAAGTACTAAAATTAAAACCCTAAGCAAAATCCAAAAACCCTAGAGTGCATTCTTTTAGAAGCCCTAACTCTAAAGGTTTAAACCCTAAGTATCACAAAGTAAAGCTCTTTTAAGATGGTCATGCACTTTTTGTTATATTTTTAAATTGACCTTCTATAGCAGGTCATTGTCACTTAGGTGACAATGTTGAGGGGGTTGTCCTCATGAGACAACTGGCCCTCCCTCCTTGTGCTACCAGTTTCCATCGGTGATATGTTTAATTTTTGGGGGCAAGTCTTAATCAATGGTCATTATTCAATATCTCTCAAGCACAAAAGAAGATATCAATGGCCATGATTTAAACCCCACTTAACTTCCAACAGTTTTTCTCCTTTGTCAATACTGACAGGTGTTTGGTGGTTTTCTCTATATGGGTAGTTTTATGGTGGTTAAATTGTAACTATTTTTTGCTTAGTTTTCTAAACCTTATTGAATGCATTGCATTGAAGGTGCTCCTCTCTAATGTAGTTGGAAGGATGATGTGTAAGGAATAAAGAAGGGTTAATATAAAAAGTCCAAAAATAGATTTGAACACAAAATATGCATGATACATGTAGAATCTTCTCCCTAAACACAAATGCACCTCTGTAACCAAATGACAGAGCATGATTTGGAGATTTCAATACCCCAATATGGAAGAGTTTTTTAGGGTGATAAAAGGGTGAATTCATATAGTGGATGGTTGGGTGGTTTTCAGAGAGATGGAGATTCATTTATACTAAGATGTATTTGTACAAGAATAGATATAAGAATGATGTAGTGACAACAAGGTTTTGCTTGTAAGATGACACCTCTAAAAAATAGAAGATGGAGATTTTCTATGATATACATGTATCTTTTTGATTTGTGTGAAAAAGAGATGGATTGAATGCAGTAAGTGCAAAGGTAAGAATAAGAAATATTGTTGTTGTAATGCGAGATGTTGTTGCAGGTGAATTATGCATAGTGTGAGGACATTATGCAGCTACATATACAAAGTATGAATGCAGATGAATGGAGTTCCTGATTGAAAAAGAATGATACATTGATCAAATATTTGTAGTGAAACAAAGTAATCCTCTATATTCTTTCTATTTTTCTGAGATTGTTGTAAGTGCTCCTATTTCTAGTGAGCCATACGATATGTTATCAGTGAGATATTGCCTGTGAGGCATAGTTTGTAACCAGTGAGGTTTACCAGTGAGGCATAGATTGTAACCAGTGAGGTTTTCTAGTGAGGCTTAATGGAGATCATGTTCATAGTGGTTTCTACCCTTCTAAGGTTTTCCACTCAATCACCTATGTTATGACTCTTGTGCTTTGTTAATGGTTTTATGTCCTGATGAAATTATTTTGTGTTTCATGATCAGTCATAATGAGTTATGCAGTTTCAATTCTTTTGTGTGAAGAATCTATTTGTTAAAAAAATTATTTTGTTGACCACTAATTCACCCCCCCTCTCAGTGGTCTAAAGTATTCCAACAATCAGTATCATACCTGCAGGTGTCTAACAGACTTGGGTAGATCCTGGAGGTGGAATACTATGGGTAAGTGTAAAAGAAATAAGGGAAGGAGAGATGCCAAGAAAAAAATTATTCAAGAAGTCCAAATCAAATCAAGTGATGAGTTGTTGCAAGAAACACACCTGCCAGTTGACACAAAATATGATATATCTGAAAGAGAAGATGATTTTGTTGTTGAGATTGTTGACAAAGAAGGAGACCACAATGTGAGTGAAGATGAACAGGAGTATGATGATGATGAATGTGAAATTGATATTGAAGGTGAACTCATGTGTGCCCTAGATGAGATCAAAAAATTCAGAAAGGAGAACCAAAGATTAGAATTACAACTTCAATAAGAAAAGGACTCCAAAGACAAAGTACTTTTAGACCTTGAAAGAGGTTTTTCAGATCTTGAAGAGGCAAGAAATCTGATTGTGGACTTAAGGGTACAAGTTGAAGAATTAGATAAATTAATTATCAGTCTAAAAATAAAGATTGAAGAGACTAAAAGGATAGTAGGTGTTACAAAGGATTGTAGTGAAACAGAATAATCCTCTGTATTCTTTCTATTTTTTGAGATTGTTGTAAGTGCTCCTATTTCCAGTGAGGCATAGGATATGTTATCAGTGAGATATTGCCTATGAGGCATAGTTTGAAACCAGTGACGTTTGCCAATGAGGCATAGACTATAACCGGTGAGGTTTGCCAGTGAGGCTTAATGGAGATTACGTTCAAAGTGGTTTTTACCCTTCTATGGTTTTCCACTCAATCACCTGTGTTATGACTCTTGTGCTTTGTTAATGGTTTTATGTCTTGATGCAATTGTTTTGTGTTTCATGATCAATCATAATGAGTTATGTAGTTTTAGTGCTTTTGTGTGAAGAATCTATTTGTTAAAAGAATTGTTTTGTTGACCACTGATTCACCCCCCCCCTCTCAATGGTTTGAAGTATTCCAACAAGTGACTCTATAATAGAGCACCTAAATGCCTTCAACATTATGGAAATCTAGTTAGCTTATGTTGATGTAAATATGGATGTAGATGACCAATGTATTACCCTATTGTGTTTATTTCTAGATTCATAGCAGAACTTTGTCATTGTGATTAGTAGTACCATCTCTAAGATAAAACTTGAGTAGGTGGTTGGGGCCTTTGTCTTAGAATAAAAGAGGTGTAAAAACTTTGAACCCATCAAGTATTCTTTGATCATTAGATGTTCAATGGAAAAAGGAAAGAATAAGAAAAAAGATAAGATATCCAAGTCTAAGGGAAGTGTAGTGGAATTTCCACTACATGCATCTAAAATGTTTTTCATCCTTTCTTTATTTACTTCAAGAAATGTTGTGGGTTTTCGATCATTTGTATTTTCTCTCTATGTTTTCTTGCTTGCATATTTTGGTTCATTTCTTACATGGCAGGATATTAACAATAATGGATGACATCCACATGATTGGCCATGAGCTCATTGTATCCTGCACCATTTGATTAACCTTTGGGAAAGCTCATCTTGAATGGCTCACAGGACTAGTAATGTACAAAAACAAAAGGAATCTCTTAGGATTGCACTATTGGTCCAGTTGGGTATGGGGACAACTGACATCATCAACAAAAGAAAATATTCCTAAGGTGGGACTTGAGCAATGACAAAAACAAAGGGCAATGGATACGTGACATCATCTTAGGTGTTTGTGTTGGGAGTTTTGGAAGTCAACCTTCTAACTCTCACTAGCCCTACGATTCACCAAATCACCAACCTCATCCAACGATCCTTGGAAATAAATATAATGGGGGCTCGCTTCTAAGTTAAAAGAAAGTAAGGATACTTTTTGTGGATAAGAAGGATATTTAAATCAAATCAAAAGGGTGAACTATCTTAGCTACCGAAGTAAAGGCTTTTACTTCCCACGAATAGGTAGCACTCATAATGTGCCAAATCTCCAAGGAAATGATTCACATAATAGAATTAATGGGAATTGTAATTATCCAAATAGTGTGTGTGCTTCTATTGATTTCTCTTAAATGGTAGCAACCATTGCTTTAATGGCAATATATTTCTCTCTATTCCCATATAAAGATTTCATAGTTTGTTGAAAAAAGGGAGTTATTTTATTACAACTGAGCCAAACCTCAGCCTAATGTGAAAAGAAAGTTTCTCCCCTTGTGGTATCAAATATAAGCGACCTTTATAACTACGTGGTGCAGGAGCTCCCCAGTTTAGTCATTTTGTTGGCTATTTACTAGTTTGTCTTCATGTTATTTTGGTTATCCCTAAGGCTTTGAAAGCCATTTTTATGCTATGTAATAAGGACTTAGTTTATTTAGTTGACTAGTCCAATATGGAGTTAGCTTAGGCCTATTTTATAGGTTTCTCTTTTTAGAAACTTGGTTTTTTTAAAGAAAACAGCTTTTCCCATCGTTTCACTACCTCTCATGGCAGTTGTACGGACAGAATGGGAAGTGGAAAGGTTAGAAAACTTTCTATAAACCTCACTTTGTAAAAACATGCCATATATGAATGGAGAGGAGGAGTTTATTAAGGAAAAAACTGTGTTTTCTATGTTTTGTTGAAACAACCTTCATGTACGACCTGGTACGAACAGCAAGAGATCCATAGTCTAGAAAATGTTGTTGTAGGTTGAATCACCTTTCATTTGCATTTGGTTAGAGCCCTTGAAATGTTTCTATTGCTTTGTTTGAACCCATTGTGTGCAAACTGGTTTCTAACCCTCCATAGCTAGGGTTTTGGACAAAATGCTTTATTTTTCCTCTATCCTCTGAAGGTGGTCGCCCATTTCTTGGTGGGATGGAGGAAATTAGACTAGTTTTCATGTTCTTGATGTTGTTTGGTTGTTCTCCCTCCTCCATGGTGTGTGCCATGCCTCTAACTAGTCAAAAATAGTGACTAATTGAGAAACCAATGGTGGACAATAGCCTGAAGAGAAAAAATAGTCATATGTTTGATTAAATGAAGGATGATTTCTGTGTTTAATGGGGAGACAGACCTATGTAAGAGCCCAACTGGTCCAAGGCAAGAACCTTGATACATTTCCTTTGTCTAACCTCAATCTAGATTGCTCTCTAGAAGGAAAAATTGTTTGCTGTCACAAAAAGCAAACTGCTGTCCCTATTCGCTGTGACAAAGTACAGTCCTGTACTTTTTGTGGAAAGTTGCGAAGTCTTCATGGATGTTTGGAATGTGTATTAAGCCTGCATGGTCTTTTGAAGGACTGAGGAGTTAATAAGAACTACAAGGAAGCAGTCTCCTTTTGGCACTGTTGCAAGACAATCACATGGTAATTGTTGTCCACAGTCCTGTATAGTATAGAGTTTTAGTCATTTGGTCAGTAATTTCTCATTGGTCCTGTCCCTGGTAGATACAAATTGTATTTGGTGTGAAGATCCTTGTGGATAGGAGAGTTGATGCTAGTTTTGTTGTTCATTAAGGCTACAAGATATAAACTGTCATCTTAACACTGTCCTAGAACAGTCTCACTGTAGTTGCTGTCCACTGCCCTAGAGAATGCAGAAATTAGTCTTTTGGTCAGAGACCTCATGATAGTTATGTTTTCTTGACAATTATGTGTTAACATTTATATGTGGACACTATTGGTAGAGGTGTGGGTAGTAGGTTGTGAGTCCTTAAAAGGTGGATTGTGCATAGAGATTGGATTGAGCAATGACTCTCCAAGGTAAGAAATGGGTAGCCTGTGAAGAGGACACTAGATGGTGGTCCTAGGCTAGGTCTATCTCAGTAATAGTCTTGAGTAGGCTTTGACTTCACAAACACCTTTGTGAATCTCTTAAAGAAAACATTGAGATCTAAGTTTATTGTGTGAACCTTGTCCATTATTACCTTACTCTCTGCATCATATTGGTATCAGACCCAATATTTTGATTGGAAGCAAGTTTATGTCAGAAGAGGAAATTGAAATAGAGGCTAGTACAATGCCTCCCAAGACAATGAGTCAAGATGCCATCAAGAAGTTGGTGGAAGAGATGGTTGAAGCAAGATTGCAAGAAACAAAATTGCAGGAAGAGAAGAAGTCTAAGGGCAAGACCAAAGAAGAGGGAAGTTCTTCAAACACAAATGAAGAAATAGAGATAGAAGAGGATCCTCTAGAGTAGGATATGTCTGCAGATCAGAAAGCCTTCTTGAATGCACTTAAGGGTGCTCATGGAGATGGTGGTGATCCCAAGATGGATGTGCCTACTTTTCATGGCAAGTTGGATGGAGATGTTCTCACTGATTGGATAGAAGCTATGTGTAACTTCTTTGATTATAAGGAGTTCAATGACAGCAAAAAGGTCAAGTTTGCCAAGACAAGGCTAAGAGGTTCTGCACTTGTATGGTGGAACTATATGCAGAGTGAGAGGGAGAAGATTGGGAAGAGTCCCATCACTAAATGGAGCAGAATGGTGGCTATGCTCAGAAGCAAGTTCATGCCACCTGACTATGAGATTCAAATCATAAGGAGGTTTCAGAATTTGAGACAAAAAGACATGGATGTGGCTGCCTACATAGAAGAATTTCATAGATTCAGTATGAGGGCCAATCATAATGAAGATGAAAAAGGGATGGTGGCTAGGTACCTGAATGGACTGAAATACAATCTGCAAGATGAGATAAGTTTGGTGTTACCAAAGATAGTGGATGAATGTTTCTTATTGGCCTCCAGAGCAGAGGAAAAGCTAAGAAGGAAGGGTGAACAAAGTGCCAGAGGTAGAGGTGGCAAAAACCAAAGAGGAAGAGGTAATTTTGGCCGTGGACAGTTCAACAAAACTGAAAATAACAATCAGCAAGGAACACAATCAGAAACAAAGCATAGAGGAGGTTTCAGAGGACAGAGAAGTCATAATGTTAGGGGCAAAAATGGTGGAGGAGGTAGAGGACCAAGAGTCTTCACTAGAAGATGTTATGGCTGCAACCAAGTTGGTCATACAATGAACAAATGCCCAGGGAAAGCTGACAACTCTCATGATAGTGGGAAGAGAAATCAGTTAGTGAAAGATGATGACTGTGAAAGTGTGAATTCACCAATGGGAAGTGTTGCACCTGTTCTAGATGGAGAGAGTATGATGATAAAAAGGGCTATGTTGAAGATGCCATTGAAGGAAGAGCCCCCTCAGAGAAAGAATCTTTTCAAAACCCAAGGCCTAGCCTATGGGAAACTTTGCAAAATCATAGTGGATTCAGGGTCTACTGAGAATGTGGTATCCACTGAGATGGTTGAGAAGTGCAAGTTGAAGAGGCTGCTTCATATTAGTCCTCACAAGATCTCTTGGTTGAACAAGAACCAAAGTTTCATGGTGGAGGAACAAACTTGGGTTGAATTTGCAATTGGTGACTACAAGGACAGAGTGCTATGTGAAATCATCCCTATGGATGCATGTCACCTGCTTCTTGGCCGCCCATGGCAGTATGATGTTAAAGCTCAGCATGATGGTGAGAAGAACACTTATATCATCACCAAGAATGGAAGACCATTCAAGATGGATCCTATGTTGGAGCAGCCCAGGGGGAAGGAAAATAACAACAGTATCATGTTGGTGAATGGCAATGAGTTCCTAAACATCTTGAAGGAGAATGACAATCAGGGGTATGCCTTGGTCATGAAGCCCAAGAGTGGATCAGATCAGCAAGATCAAAAATAGAAGGATATTCCATTGGAAGTACAACAACTTCTAGATAAGTATCAAGACCTTGTGGTAGAGGAAGTTCCCAACTCCTTACCACCCATGAAGGATATTAGTCATCAAATTGACTTAATACCTGGTGCTACATTGCCTAACAAGGCTGCATACAAGCTGACTCCACAACAGAATGAAGAGGTGGCAAGGCAAATTCAAGATCTCCTGGAGAAAGGGCTGATTAGGAAGAGTCTAAGTCCTTGTACAGTTCCAAGTGTACTTGCTCCTAAGAAGGATGGAAAGTGGAGGCTATGCACAGATTCAAGGGCCATAAATAAGATCACCATAAGGTACAGATTCCCAATGCTAAGGATTGAAGATCTCTTGGATTATCTTGGAGGATCATGCTATTACTCAAAGATTGATTTGAAATCTGGATATCATCAAATCCGGATCAGACAGGGAGATGAATGGAAGACTGCTTTCAAGACCAATGAAGGTCTTTATGAATGGCTTGTTATGCCATTTGGTCTTAGCAATGCACCAAGTACATTTATGCGCCTGATGAATGAGGTATTAGTTGAATTCATTGGTAAATTTGTTATTGTTTATCTTGATGACATACTAATCTTCAACAGGACAAGAGAGGACCATGTGAAGCATGTTGGTCAGGTGTTGGAGAAGCTGCATGTGCACAAGTTGATGATCAACTTAGACAAATGTGAGTTCATGAAAACTAAACTTGTATACCTGGGATTTGTCATCTCTAATGGTTGTTTGAAGATGGATCCCTCTAAGGTTGAGGCTATTCTCAGTTGGCCTACCCCAAAAATAGTGGGAGATGTGAGAAGTTTCTATGGATTTGTGACCTTCTATAGGAAGTTTATCAGAGGTTTCAGTCACATTAGTGCTCCCATCCTCAACACCATCAAGGGTGGAGTCAAATGTAGATTCCAGTGGACAAAGGAAGCTGATGATAGTTTTGAGTTGTTGAAAACAAAGGTGGCTGAGTTACCTACCTTAGTACTCCCTAATTTTGATAAGGTGTTTGTTGTTGAGTGTGATGCAAGTCAGCAAGCTATTGGTGCTATTCTCAGCCAAGAAGGACATCCAGTGGCATTCTTTTTAGAAAAGTTGAATGAAGCCAAGCAAAGGTATTCTAACTATGACTTAGAACTCTATGCAATGGTGCAAGCTCTTAAGAAATGGAGACAGTATTTGCTGCCCAAAGAATTTATTGTGTTTACTAACAATCATGCTTTAAGCTTTCTTAACAGTCAAGAAAAATTGAACCATAGACATGTTAAATGGATGGAACAGCTACAAGTTTATACCTTCACAATTAAGCACAAAAGAGGTGTCTCTAATAAGGTGGCCGATGCATTGAGTAGGAGGTTACTTCTTATTCATGAAATTCAATTAGAAAGGATGGGTATTGACTATTTAAAGGAGCTGTATAAAGAAGATTATGATTTCAAAGAGGCTTATGATGTCTGTGTGAACTTGGCTAACACATTCCATGGAGAGTATGCAGATTTTGTTTTGCAGGAAGGCCTCTTGTTTAAGGGCAATTTGTTGTGTGTCCCTAAGTGCTCCATGCAGGACAACATCATCAAGGAGAAGCATAATGGTTCCTTAGGAGGACATTTTGGCTTAAACAAGACACTAGAACAAGTCACAAGGTTCTATTTTTGGCCAAAGGTGCAATCAGATGTGAGAAAATATGTAGCTAGTTGTGCAATCTGTCAAAGAGCCAAAGGTGTGTCCTCAAATGCAGGTCTTTACTAGCCCCTTCCCATTCCCAATAGACCTTGGGAAAGTATCAGCATGGATTTTGTGCTTGGGTTACCTAGGACAGCCAGAGGGGTGGATAGTGTGTTTGTTATTATTGATAGGTTCAACAAGATGGCTCATTTTGTGCCATGTAAATGCACAAATGATGCATCTCATGTTGCAGGTCTATTTTTTAGAGAGGTAGTAAGGATACATGGTTTACCATTGTCCATTGTAACTGACAGAGATTCTAAGTTTGTAGGTCACTTCTGGAGGACCTTGTGGAAGAAGCTGGGCACATAGTTGTCCTTTTCATCAGCCTACCATCCACAAACTGATGGTCAGACTGAGGTGGTTAATAGATCACTTGGAAACCTTCTAAGGTGCCTTACAAAGTAGCATGGTTTGGCATGGGACTTAGTTATCAGTCAGGCTGAATATGCCTACAATGATTCAAGGAATAGGAGCACTGGTAAAAGTCCTTTTGAGATAGTTTATGGCTTTCATCCAAGAGGGCCACTTGAGTTGAAGGATCTCCAAGGTTGGGATAGAAGGAGTGCACTTGGTGAAGAGTTTGCTGCCTCCATGAAAATAGTCCATGATCAAGTCAAGTTGCAACTAGAAAAATCAGTCACAAAGTACAAAGAAAAGGCAGATTTGAAGAAAAGAGAAGTACAGTTCAAAGTTGGTGACTTAGTTATGGCATATCTGAGGAAAGAAAGGTTACCAAAGGGTCAGCCAACTAAACTCCTGATGAAGAAGATTGGACCATGCAAAATAGTGCACAAATTCGGTCCAAATGCATATGAGATTGAGCTACCAGCTGGCCTTGGTATCTCTCCAATTTTCAATGTTTGTGATCTTTTTCCTTTCAGACATCCATTGCCTGATGAAAGTGGATCAGATGTGGTGGCTGAAGATGCTGATTGGATCAAGGATTTGCCTCCAACCAAACCTTTACAGTTGGAGTGCATTCTGGATTCCAAAATTATCAAGAAGACTCGGAAAGGTGTCTATAAGGACTACTTGGTGAAATGGAAGGATCTTCCTGACTCAGAGGCCACCTGGATGACTGAAGCAGATATCTTGGAGCATGGCATGACACTTCAACAATTGGAAACTCAAGGGACTTGAGTTCTTCCTACAGGGGGAGTATGGTGCAGGAACTCCCCAGTTTAGTCATTTTGTTGGCTATTTACTAGTTTGTCTTCATGTTATTTTGGTTATCCCTAAGGCTTTGAAAGCCATTTTTATGCTATGTAATAAGGACTTAGTTTATTTAGTTGACTAGTCCAATATGGAGTTAGCTTAGGCCTATTCTATAGGTTTCTCTTTTTAGAAACCTGGTTTTTTTAAAGAAAAAAGCTTTTCCCATCATTTCATTGCCTCTCATGGCAGTTGTACGGACAGAATGGGAAGTGGAAAGGTCAGAAAACTTTCTATAAACCTCACTTTGTAAAAACATGCCATATATGAATGGAGAGGAGTTTATTAAGGAAAAAACTGTGTTTTTCTATTTTTTGTTGAAACAGCCTTCTTGTACGGCCTGGTACGGCCAGCAAGAGATCCATGGTCTGGAAAATGTTGTTGTAGGTTGAATCACCTTTCATTTGCATTTGGTTAGAGCCCTTGAAATGTTTCTATTGCTTTGTTTGAACCCATTGTGTGCAAACTAGTTTCTAACCCTCCATAGCTAGGGTTTTGGACAAAATGCTTTATTTTTCCTCTATCCTCAGAAGGTGGTCGCCCATTTCTTGGTGGGATGGAGGAAATTAAACTAGTTTTCATGTTCTTGATGTTTGTTTGGTTGTTCTCCCTCCTCCATGGTGTGTGCCATGCCTCTAACTAGTCAAAAACAGTGACTAGTTGAGAAACCAACGGTGGACAACAGCCTGAAGAGAAAAAATAGTCATATGTTTGATTAAATGAAGGATGATTTCTGTGTTTAATGGGGAGACAGACCTGTGTAAGAGCCCAACTGGTCTAGGGCAAGAACCTTGATATATTTCCTTTGTCTAACCTCAATCTAGATTGCTCTCTAGAAGGAAAAACTGTTTGCTGTCACAAAAAGCAGACTGCTGTCCCTATTCGCTGTGACAAAGTACGGTCCTGTACTTTTTGTGGAAAGTTGTGAAGTCTTCATGGATTTTTGGAATGTGTATTAAGCCTGCATGGTCTTTTGAAGGATTGATGAGTTAATAAGAACTACAAGGAAGCAGTCTCCTTTTGGCACTGTTGCAAGATAGTCACATGGTAATTGTTGTCCACAGTCCTGTATAGTACAAAGTTTTACCCATTTGGTCAGTAATTTCTCATTGGTCCTATCCCTGGTAGATACAAATTGTGTTTGGTGTGAAGATCCTTGTGGATAGGAGAGTTGATGCTAGTTTTGTTGTTCATTAAGGCTACAAGATATAAACTATCATCTTAACACTATCCTAGAATAGTCTCACTATAGTTGCTGTCCACTGCCCTAGAGAATGCAGAAATTAGTCTTTTGGTCAGAGACCTCATGATAGTTATATTTTCTTGACAAGTATGTGTTAACAGTTATATGTGGACACTGTTGGTAGAGGTGTGGGTAGTAGGTTGTGAGTCCTTAAAAGGTGGATTGTGCATAGAGATTGGATTGAGCAGTGACTCTCCAAGGTAATAAATGGGTAGCCTGTGAGGAGGACACTAGATGGTGGTCCTAGGCTAGGTCTATCTCAGTAATAGTCTTGAGTAGGCTTTGACTTCACAAACACCTTTGTGAATCTCTTAAAGAAAACATTGAGATCTAAGTTTATTGTGTGAACCTTGTCCATTATTACCTTACCCTCTTCATCACTATGTCTCTAGATCACAAGTGTTTTGTGCATTTCATTCATAAGTAATATCATAATCTTCAATAATGAAGTTGTTATTCTTGTAATTCTAAAGCATTATTGTTTGCCTATGAAATATTGCTTCCCATTAGTCTAATCATGATGATCCTTATTGACTATGTTATAATGAGTCAATCCCTTATGCTTTGAGTGTGCAAGAAATCCTATCTAGATTATGGCATGTTATGTTTTAGTATTTTAGTTTATCCTTGTTGTTCTCCTTTTTCTCAAAAGAAACCATCGTAAGCCTCAAAGTTAGGGAATTGGCCCTCATCTAGAGATGTACTAGCTAGGTTGGCTCTCTTGACCTAGCTCTTCTTTCCATTGTTGATAGTCCTGAGTAGTGTACATATGATGTACAAGCCCTTGAGCATAAAAAGACTGTCAACAATTTTTGGCACACCCAATGGGACTCAAACCTAGAATCTTTCATTATAAGTCATAAAGATTAATCTATTGCCTAGCTAAGGTTAATGATTCCCTAGTATGTGGTTAATATTAAAAATCACTTGGTGACTCTTCTTATCCCAAAATCTCAAAATATATGTCCTCTAGAACTCATACTAGATCAGTGACCAAAGCTAACCCGAGTAGCATGGTTCCTCCTCTTGTGTTTATTCCAAAGAAAAGGCAATTGGTGACTAAAATTATATCACAAACTAGTCAAAAAAATAATTACTTGGCCATCCCACATCCTAGAATATTCCCCGCATAGAACACTAGAGGACCATTAGCACCACCCATTGCTCCTAATGTGTGGGGAGCCATTCCTGATGCAACACTACGTTCACTACCATAATACACTAGAGAAAACTTTTCCAACCTAATGGAGCATCTTCATGACATAGGAAATCATTGTATTGTTCATAATATCACTGAAGAAAATATTGCTCTAGGATTACTAGCTACCTCATTCAAAGGAAAAGCTCTAGAATAGTATCATTCCTTAATTACACATTCAATAATTTATTGGGACCAACTTGGTCATGCACTAATTGACAAATTCAAAGAAAAAGGTGATGCTACAGTTCTTTTAGAACAACTCAACATTATAAAAAGAACCACAACAGAAATGCTAGATGACTTCAACAATAGATTTAAAAAGAGCTAGCAAAGAATTTTGATCAAGATTCATCCTCCACCAGGTATGGCTTATATTTTCTACTTGAAAGATATAGATTTAGAGATAGAAGTACTGGTTAAAAACAAAGGAGGAAATACACACCCAAGAGCATATGGAATTGTTTTTGTAGCAGAAAATGATTTTATTCAAATAGGGTGACTGGTACCCAAATTTCATATTCCTATACTTGTAAATCTATGGACTATGATTTTCCCACCTCATTAAAATCACCTACAGGCTTTGCCACCCGTTATAGCCCCTATACCAACTAAAAGAACTATTCCCAAATATAATTTTACTAAACCACCACGTATTTTTGAGATTGATGAAATGAGGGGATTGTTGAGAAATATGTCTAATGATGTAAAGACTCTCAAGAGACAATAAATTTATCAAACACCAATGAATGATAATAGTCAAAAGTGTCAAGATCAACCAAATAATAGCTATTACTAGCCTAGTCAAGATAATAGACCTTTTCAAAATAATCAAGGCCATGTGCCAAGACCCACCTATCTTCCCAAGGTTTTCCCAAATCATTCCCTACAAAATCAAATTGTGCTAGTTGAATTGTCAATCCAATAGATCCCCCCAATCTTGCTAGGGAGATGATGATAGTACATAACAATTATATAGAGGAACCAACCCAATGGTATGTCCCACAATCAGGTGCTTATATTCTAACCTATACTAACACAATGCAAGATTAAGAGATTCCTTCTTATGAAGAGCATAACATCAAATAGAAGGATCAAGATTTAGAAAAATTAGTTGATCCAATTGCATTGCTATAGGAACAAATTTTGGCAACTTGGGAGCAGCCCAATGCATGTATGATTAATCATTTAGTAGAAAAATCAAATAAGACCCAAGTTCAATCAGAATACCTTACCAGATCAAAAAAGAAAACACTAGAGGAGCAAAGCAAGGATGAATGACCGAAACTGCTAGCATCTAATTAGCAAGAGGACCATACAACATAGATATTATGGGAATACCAATGGCTTTATCATAGGTTGTTACTCCTGAGTGACTGGAGAAGATAAAGGAATAGAGTGTAGTAAAGCAATTTAGCAATCTAAGGAGAGACAATGTCTATCAACTGTTAATAGAAAAACCCAAGGTAAGTTGGGCATCAAATGTCAAACCACCTACAGAATCAATACGCTCTTTCAATATCGTGGAACAACTTACAAGATCTATAGTCAGCATGCCCTTATGGGAAGTTCTCTCATTCCTAGAACAAATGAAAATATTAGAAGAAGCTCTAAGAAAGCAAAAGAAATCCAACAAATTCAAATGCCAAAGCGAAGATCAAGAAGATACTCCTCCCAAGCAACCCATTATATTACAAATTGTAAGAGAGAAGGTCAGTGTAGTAAAGCCTAAACCCTTTTACCTGACATTGGTATTTAAAGATAAGTTAATTATAATTGTATGGTTGACTCAGGGTCTAGCACTTCAATAATGCCCAAAAGGATTGTTGATGCATTAGGACTTAAATATCAGTCTATAGATGAAAAGGTGGTCCAGTTCGATGGTTCTACAATTAATGCAATATTAATAATAAAGATCCCATTATCCCTTTATGCTTGTCCCAATGTAGAGGTTTTGCGAGAATTATTTATTATAGAGCTCCTTGCTGCATTTGGTATCTATCTTTCTAGAGATTTTATAGCCAAAATAGGAGGATATTTGTCATTGGACTATAGCCATATGTTTCTAAGAACCAGGTATGGGACTAGAATGAAAATTACCTCTGAACCTGTAAGAATGTATCACTTGGAAAATAAACCATTGAGTTTAAATGCTAGTAACCAATCTTATGTAATTGAAAGTGGACCAATTTCCCCTAAGATTAAATAAGAAATTCACTCTACTGAGAGGATCACTAACAAAGATCATGATGGTTTGTGGGCTGACCAAGACTAAGTATTGAAGGATTGTCAACTATTTGAAGAGGATGTGATAGGGACATATGTGATTAGTGAAGAAACACCACTCATTCCAAAACTAACTAAACAAACCACTAATACACATGGGATATGGAAACTATACTTTGATGGCACCAACAGTAAGATTGGAGTTGGTGCAAGAGTTTTCTTGATCTCACCCCAAGAGGATGAGTATCTTCAGGCTTATAGATTGCAATTCAATTATACTATCAATATTGTAGAATATGAGGCCCTCATTCATGACTTACAATATACTCAAAATAAAAGAATCAAACTACTACAAGTACATGAAGATTCAGAACTAATTATAAGATAGGTATGATCTCAATGCACTACAAAAAACTCATTGATGAAGACATAGAAACACCGATTCTGGGACCTGTTGGAGTACTTTGATGTAGTAAATATGACAACAATCCCCAGGAAAGAAAATTCAAAAGCAAATAGAATTACTTTTAATAGTCTCTTAGTCTGACCTAGTAAAAGAACTATTATCAAACAAAAATGCGGTCAAATTTATTGCTAGATCAATTGTACCTAATAATGAAGAACACTAGATGGTATTTGAAAATGATGAACAGATAGTGCAGTTCGTCTAGCAATCTAGTGAGTTTACATAAGAATTATACCCTAAAATTCAAGAAACTTATGGGGAACAAATTATGCAGCTCAAAGGAAATAAGATACGAAGAGGAATGATTTCATTAGAGGGACTATTTAGCCTAGATGATGTTGGAAATTAAGGTGTCTCAACCTTGTTATTTTCTAGAATTAATTTATTTAATGTATATTTATTTTATGCCTAAGTTATATTTTCTTGCTCACCATATTTTGTTATCTAGTCTGACATGGCACGGTGAGTTGTCATCACATGTTGGAAGGTGACATGGAAGGTGACAAGGATGCATTTATTCCTACATTGAAATGTAGGTGCCCCACTTTGTGGTAGATATTCTTTGCCATGTGTCGGTATCTTGAAATATGTGTAAGTCAATATTCTAAAATGGATTCCTATGGCAGGTTTGTTAGAACAAGCAATCTACTAAGAGGGGGAGTGAATCAGAGTCAATAAAACTTTAAAACTTCAACCCTTCTAGTATTCAAATCAAATTAACTTTCAATGCAATAAAATCAACAATTAGAAAGCATGCACACATGAACACCAAATATACATGGAAAACCCAATGTGGGAAAAACCATGGTGAGAAAATGCTGCTAGGATCTACCATCCTAATCCAACCTCACAAATGAAACCTTTCATTACAATATTTAAGAGCACCAACTCTAAGGAATCACCAAATCCCTAATTTAAGAGCACCAACTCTAAGGAGACTACAATCCCCTGATCTGAGCACCAACTCAGTCCACAGTAGGCACCAACCTTACTAAATTTTTACACATTCATGTTTGCATCCATTTGGTTCTTCATCAACCTCAATTGCACCTTTTAATTCAATCTCTTCTCCTCTCACACTACTCACCCAGATTTGCTCTGCACCTTAATTCTTCTCACACCTGCATCAATTTGTCTATGTTACATAGTAACATCATTCTGTATCCATTTGCTTATATTTATATGCAACTCTGCATATACTCACCATTTGCATGTGCGCACTATAGTCTTTCTGTACTTCTAATTTCAGAAAGCTACTTTTTAACTCACCCATCTATATGCTCGCACTCTAGTTGTGTGCATGAAAACACTCCAGCTTTGCATGTTTAACACTTCAGTTATCTTCAGTACTGTATCCATGCATTCACTTGTTATTCATGTTGATTCTACATCCTGAGATCGTGCCTCTAATATAGCCGTTATCCTCTTCTATGGTCAATTTTGTCATTTCTTGATTTTTGTCTTTCAGCCCTTTGTCGGCAATTTTCCATCATTCTAAACTCTCCCCTTTATCTTCTTTATTCTCTTTATTGGCTACTTTGTCTTTTTCAAACCTTATCTCTTTAACTAGCTAACTTTACTTTTATCGAACATTGGCCCATCTCTTCTCTATCGACAAATATCACTTTTTTAGAACTTTGCTATTGTCGGCAAAGTTTATCTTTATCAGCAAAAAGATCATCCTTTGAACTTTTCATTTCTACTGATTTTTACCTTCTATCGGCAAAATTAACTTATACAGAACCTTGTCTTGTTTCCTTGTTTATCAAAAGAAATCACTTTCTTTGAACTCTTGGTCCATTTCCTTTATCAGTGAAAACCATCTTTCATGAACTTTGGTACTTGTCAGGCTTATCAGAGATTTCCACATTTTTCGAACTGTTGCCTTTTTCCATATATCAGAAAAAGTTCATTTCTTCAAACTTTGCCTTATTTCCTTTCAAATGCCTTTATCAACAAAGTTGTCCAACAATGAACCTTGGCACTTGTTTCCTTGTTATCAGTGATCTAGTCAAAACATGAACTTTTGACTTTTGAGAGTCTCTATCACCTTTATCATTGAAACCACAATACCACAAACTCTATCTTTGTCTTCAAAACTCTCTTTATCACCTAGTTGGCAAATCAGAGAATATCTGAACTCCTGAACTAGTTCAAGAAAAATGAACTTCCCTGACTAAGTCATTCTCCTGACTAAGTCTTTTTCTTTAACACTTTCTCTCTTATCAGTGAACTGGTAAAACCATGAACTTTTGACTTTGACTACCACTTGTCACCTTGTCGACGAATTGGTGAAATACTGAACTTCTAACCTAGTTCAAGAAATCAACTTTTCCCGACAAAGTCATTTTTTTTTACTAATTCATTTGAACACTTTTTTTCAACTCTTATTTTCATGCTCCCTTTGTTATCGGTGAATCGGCGAAACTTTGTAACTTAAGAACTAGTTCTCAAAAAGCAAACTTTGCTGATAACGCTATTTTTCTAAGTCCGTAGCTTTTGTTCTAAAAGTGCTCAATAAAGGACACTTACCCTTCTATCGGTGAATCGAAGAAAAACTGAACTTGAGAACAAGTTCAAAAATAGAAGATTTTACTGATAACGTAAGTCTTACTCTCTTCTAAGTCTTTATTGAAAAAGACTTCCCGTCTTGGCCAATTTTCCCAACTAAAGGCAAAATACAAAGGGTTCTGATTTAGCCATTTTTCTAACTAAGGGCAAAATACAAAGCAGTTCGGATTTGGCCATTTTTGTTGACTAAGGGCATAATACAACACAGTTTGGATTTGGCCATTTTTGCCAGCTAAGGAAAAATTTGTAAAGTTCTTAATTAGCCATTTATGCCGACTAAGGCAAAATTCACAAAGTTCTTATTTGGTCATTTTTGCTGACTAAGGGCAAAACTCACAAAGTTCTTTCCTGGCCATTTTTGCTGACTAAGGGCAAAACTCAAGGAATTCTTCTTTGGCCAACTTTTGCCGACTGACATCCAACTTTAACATCAATGACAATATATCAACAATCTCCCCCTTTGTCATTGATGGAAACACATGCATAATCTGATCTGTGTGATTCTCTATTTCTTCTGCCATTTGCTCTAGTGTTTCTCCCCTTACTCTTTCTCCTCCTTTGTCATCAATGGTAAAGGGAAGTAAACAACCTCCTGACTGATAGTAAAAACTACCATTTATCTACCTACTCGCCCTGAGAGGTAGTCACTGTCCAAAACAGGAAAAAAATATGCCTTGATCTGCTCTCCCTGGACAGTTATCATGTAGTTGTACTTCTACTTGTGAGAAGAAGGAGAAATTACTCCTAACTTCTTCCTAAGATATTCAAAAGTATCCTTTGGAAGTGGCTTGGTGAAGATGTCCGCAATCTGTTCAATTGCGGGGACATACTCCATCTTGACCTCCTAATCTGCAACTTTTCTCTCAAGAAATGATATTTAATGGCAATGTGCTTTTTTCTTGAGTGCATCACATGATTCTTTGAGATATTGATTGCACTAGTATTATCACAAAGAATGGAAATAGGATCAGAAAACTCTACCTTTATAGTCTTGAGTGTCTTCTTGAAATGTCCCCAAATCTGATTTTTTATATAAACCCAAAATCTAAAAATAACTTTTGCACTTACAACACAAATATTCATCACAAGACCCAAAATCTAGTAACTAGTTTGCACAATAGAAATTCCAAACTATCACAACAACACTCCAAACCATTTTTATTATGAATTTCTGATGTAAACACATGGGTACAAGTCTAATACATAAAAATAACACAATAGCAAACTCCTACAGAAAATATGCAATTTCAGCTACAACCCATTACACCAAATGCTGAAATACACAATGTATAAGTCACTGTAATGTCTCCAAACCCACAGAATGACACACAACTTAGTATGCCTAGAATATGGTGTTGTATATGATGATGTATAGCAGCACATACAGCATACAAACCCCTACACAACAGCAATTACTAAGAGCACTATAAACAACACCAAAATCACACTACAAATGCACTACAAACCCTTGTAAACACACAATAACTCTACTCTGCTGAATTCCTTTTGCTCCAATGAAACCTCTAAAGTGAGATTGATGTAACAACCCAAGAACACCACCCTCATATTTTTTGGAACTCATGTCCTCCAGCCACAAGTTCCATCTTCAATGGTTTCCCTGTCCACTAAAGTTGCATAAGCATCCGCTCTACAAGAAAATAGTGAAAATGACAATAATCCCTCTGCATGCAAAATAAACAATACTCATAGGCTCCTTGAACATCTGGAAACTTCTACCATCTTTAGATTCACGTCCAAATATTTTTCCCCAAATTTTGGCACTTACAAAAGTCATAAAATGCATTATAACATCTCTAAAATTAGCCTTTCATATTCTACCACTTAAAAGGCATCTTTTGACAACTCAAAATGCATTTTTCAAGGCACCAACATGCAATTAAAGTGCCAAATAGAAAAATCACGATCCAAAGGGAAATATTCTCGTGCAAGCATGAAGTGCATGTAACCTTCGATGCCAAATTAAAACTCATAACTCCCACCTACCCGATTTGCCAACTCACAAGATATGCAAATCTTTTATTCTTCAACAACTCAAGATTCCTTCCAAATCCAACACCCAAGGAGTTATCATGAGCATCAAATATAATACATTTAATATTTATTTGCTCCTAATATTTGAAATTTCTCCACAACAAATAAAATATTAAATAATAATTATTTTCCCCAAAGCTATCCTTTAGTTTCAACTTACTATTTTCGAAAAGGGGAAACTTACTAAAAATAGCAAGTGTTATTTTCGGAAAGGGGACAGACACTTCTTCATCCATAAAACTTGTGTACAACATGAAAGAACAGCAACGTATTCATCTTCAGCAGTAGATAATGTAATTGAATATTGCTTCTTGTTGAGCCATGACACCAACCTATCACCATGGAAGAAAGGTCCACCACTGGTACTTCTCCTATTATCCATACTTCCTACTCAATCAGCATCTGTATATGTTGTCAAGGTAAAATCATTATCTCAAGGATACCATAATCCATAATCCTTAATACCTTTCAGATATCTAAAGATTCTCTTCATAGCTTGAACATGTGATTCCTTAGGAACAACTTGAAATCTAGCCACCATGCATACTGCTTGCATGATATTTGGTCTGATTGTAGTTAGGTACAACAAGATACCTATCATTGATCTATACAAAGTCTGATATGAATTTGGTGATTCATCATTCTTGCTTGACTTGCATCCTGTCATCATGGGGGTACTCATAGGATTACAGTCTTCCATTTTGAACTTCTTGAGCATCTCCTTTGCACACTTGGTTTGAGACATAAATATACCTTGGTTTAACTGTGATATTTGTAAACCAAAAAAGAAATAAAGTTCTCCAACCATGGACATTTCAAATTCCTTCTGCATCTGATCAACAGATTCCTTGCTCATCTTGTCATTACTTCCACCAAATATAATGTCATCAACATAAACAACAACAATCAACAAGTGCTCACCTTCTGATTTGAAGTACAAGTTTCTGTCTACACATCCTTTTCTGAAGCCTTGCTACTAGAGATAATTATCCAGCTTAGAATACCAAGCCTTAGGGGCCTATTTTAGATCATACAAAAGCCTTTTTTAGTCTGCAAACATAATCTTCTTTCTCTGACAGCTGAAATCCTTCAAGTTTGTCAATATAGGCTTCTTCATTAAGGTTTCCATTCAGAAAAGTAGATTTGACATCCATTTGGTAAACCTTGAAATTCTTATAAACAGAGAATGCCAAAAACATTCGAATGGCTTCCGATCTTGCTACAGGTGCAAATGTTTCTTCAAAGTGTATCCCTTCTACCTAAGTGTATCCTTTACAAACCAAACATGCCTCATTTATCATGACCTTTCCATCTTCATTCAGCTTGTTTTTGAAAACCCATTTTGTGCCTATTACATTCTTATCAGTTGGTCTTGGAACCAACTCCCAAGTTTGGTTCTTCTCAATCTGATTGAGTTCCTCTTCTATTGCATTGATCCAACCTTCATCTTTACTAGCATCAGTGAATGTCTTAGGTTCAATCTTTGACAGCAATGAAAAGTTTGATTGTTCATTTTCCCTTGACAAACTCCTTGTTTGAGCACCTTTATGCTTGTCTCTAATTATCTGCTGCTGAGGATGATTTCATTGCACATACTTGGGGGTTCATTTATAGGCGTGCTTTCTATTGCATCTACCTCATCTTCTTATGTGTTCTCAGGTTTGCTGCTAGAAGTTGTTTCTTCTTCCTCCTCTGTAATGGCTCATTCATCTTTTTCCTTGTCTCCTTTAGATGTTTCATCCAAGTAACCATCTTTGCCCTATTTTGAAATTGGTTGTTCCTCATTGACCTTGACATGAGTGCTCTCAACCATTTTGTGCAGGTGCTTGTTGTAGAATTTGTAAGCTTTGGAGATACTAGAGTAATAAAGGAAAATACCTTTGTCACACCTTGAATCAAAACTTCCAAGCCCATCTTCATTCCTTCTTATCTAGCATTTGCTACCAAATACTCTAAAATGCTTGACTGAAGCTGATTTGTCATTCCACAACTCATAATGAGTCTTATATGTATTAACTCTCAATTGAACTATGTTTAATACATAGACTGTTGTATGTACGACATCTTTCCAATAGGTGTCTAGTAACTTTGCTTCATTCAGCATTGTCCTTGCCATTTCCTTAACAGTTCTATTTTTTCTTTCCACTACATTGTTCTACTATGGAGTTCTGGGTGTTGAATACTGTCTCTTTATATTATTCTTTTCACAATATTCCATGAACTCATTGGAGGTGAACTCTCCACCTCTGTCTGATCTTAGGCATTTAATTTCCATACCACTCTCCTTCTCAACCATAGACCTAAAGGTCTTAAATCTCTCAAAATCTTCTAATTTATCTTTAAGAAATGTAAGCCATGCCATTCTTAAGAAATTGTAACACCCCACCAAGAAACCCTAGAGAACAGCTCGACTATGCTAACCAAAAAGGGGAAAAAAAATTTAAAGAAAGAAATAATGAAGAAATGTAAATCATATTTATTCAAACATCTAATTAAGCTTTATCCTCTAGGGATTCCACGGCTGCATTACTAACAACTATTAACATGATCTAACCAACATTATGAATTAACTAACAACCATGGTTCATTCTAAATCTAATTGCTTCAAATGAATAAACACATACATTTCCATATTATATCATCAGATAAGTAAGCATCAAGAATCTGTATAGGATTACAAGTACATATACAATTTTCCTTACATGAGAGTATATTATTACAATGTTATAATATCACCTACCTGAATACATTGGGACGGATACATCAAGATAACAGTACATGATTCAACTAATATATAGAACTAGAATATGAACATAAGTATCTATCTCCTCAAGCTAGAACAAGTTCTGAAATCTAGTATAAGAGGTACATCCTTCTCACACACGAACAACAGCATGGGAAACCAATGGAGATAAAGCACAACCACCCCCCGTGCTAAGAGATAGTAATAAGGTCCCACTATAACAAACAGTCAAGAAGACAATAGACTAATAGGTGCAAGGACTACACAAGACTCCAATACAACACGGGTCAATAAGAACATCACAAGTAACTCAAACATCACTTCCAGAGGCAATCACACAATGAAAGGAGAAAACACAATTAGGGAATGCTAGGCTACAATAGGGAAAGTGTCATCACATGGCCCTAACATGGGTTACCCTGGCAGTCTCTCACTAGATGTTGGCCCCCATATATGGTTACCCTAGCAGTCTCTCACTAGACGTCGGCCCCATAGGGTGACACATGCGGAACCAACATTCCTTTTGTAAGGACAAGGAAGTTGATCTTGCCAACCAAGCCTTCTCATCCCATCTTTAGCCTGAACGAGCACTACAGGCATGGGTGAGGCATCCAATTATCTTATTTAGTGTAGAAAAACTACCCAACCCTCTAAATTTATTATTAAGTTGTCACTTGGTTACCAACTTTCAATGGGTTACCTTGGCGAGCCACTTTGGGCACTGGCCCCATATTGAAAGCCACTCCCCTACCTACATCTAGAAGACCCTATCCATCAAGCAAGATAATTAACATCATAATCTCAAGTATACATAGACAATGCAAGGCATTAGCCTTCTTGCAAACAAAACATAATCAAAGGACCAACTCTTAAATCATTGTCCCAAAAATTCTAGTTGAAACAATCACAACAACCATAAACAACACATATCTAGAGCAAGGCATGGGCCATCTTGCTCCCAAATCTCAACCATAAACAAAATATTTCCTCCTTACAATTACTGAGATCTCCCCATTATCAAACACAATACTTAACACAAGTTCGATATCAATACATCCTTAAAGGAGATTATTACCTCATCATGATGCATTTACAACATAGAATGTACATTATCTCACATTATTGTTTACCAAAACCCACCTACACAAACAAGAGACATCATTATCTCAGGACACCTAACAACACAGTTGCATAAAATCAAAACATAACATCTTAGGCCTCTGGAATCAACTTCCCAAATGACACAAACACTTGACACCACTAAAACACAATGGTCTCACATCACATCCACTCTCAAATGCACATCATAAACTAAGATCCTTCAACAATATTTCAATTACATTACCACAAATGCAACATATGATACGATGCACTAAAAATGGGTCTTTAAGAATGTAACATTAATCATAATCTACCCATAAATCAACAAAATATTCTCTACTTTTTAGACTCAAATATTATACTAATCTTGGTATCTATGTAAGATATAAACATAATCTAAATGTTAGGGATTTATCTAACCTTTTGTTAAAAGATAACAACAATATAATTAATCATATCGAAATTGATACATATATGTGAACTTCATTATGAATGCAAAATAACAATTCACCAAGATCTGAATCACTTATAACAAAGAGTTAGCACCTTTACTCAAACATTAATTCATTATTCAAAACTAGTTTCATTTCATGTTTATCTAAAGTCCCAAAGTAATTACTTTCTATCTAACCATTAATCTCAATAAATAAATCCAAAAGAGGTCTAAAGATTTGATTCCTTATCAAAGCATTTAACACCATCTCGAGCCCAATTATACCTAAATATATGTACTTAGTTTCAAAATAACTTCATTCGTTGCTATACATAACAAACAATCATAAGCATTACTCATAAACTAGTACTAATACTACGTCTACTACGTTAATGCCATGAGATAATATCACAAACCTTTATTAAACTAACTACAAGGTTTACAATTAGAAATAAAAATCAATGGTCTAGCCATTCTAAAGGTTATCAAAGTCATCCCTAAGGTATTATATAATAATTAAGGTATCTACTTGATACCTACCTGTATGGTCCTTATCAAAAGACTTTGCAATTATTAGACCAGTCAAAATAATATGTAAAAATAATTAAATAGTTTACTTAAGAGGACCCTAAGAAAATACTCTAACCAAGACATACTTGTCAAACCAATTATCTCCTCCAATCGTGATCTAAAAGTAGACTCACTCATCCATAAATTTAAGATAATTACACACACAATATAGATAAAGTCTAAGAATGATCTTTTCTATAATATTCTTCTAAATCTCGATAATATATTGAACTATAAATATGGATCCTAGCTATAGATACACTAACACAAAACTTTCCAAAACACACCCTAAAATTCATATTCGAAGATACAATTAAATTAGAAAATATAACCAATATTTTTAATGCCAAACAAATAAAAGTTCTAATAAAGGTTCTATGTCCTTCTAAACTTACTTCAGTTCATATTAGAAAGAGATCAAGATAAAGCTTTCGACTCCTCATTAGATGAACAACCATTGACAATTTTTTATAAGTCGATGCCACTAATATGCAAGTGATAACTTATATAGTGGAAAATACTTTGGTAGATGGTTATGTAATAGACCGAGGCATAGACAAGGTCTGTGAACTGTTTGACAGTCATCACAAAGAGACATCATCACTTGCATCGAAATGATTGCAGGATACGCACAGAATGGATTTGTAGATTTAATAACAACCAAGATGGCATAGGAATGTCTGTCACTAATTAATACATATCTCTGAATTGGAAAACTAGGTAATGCTAATTTTTGGATATGATTTTCATAGGTAAGAGCTAAATCTTATATAAAAATTTTAGAGAAACCCAGTTTGAAAATATAGAGTTATTGGTGATGCAACTAACTATTTTAACAGAGACAAAATGGGTGAGAGGTAGACAGTCACAAAGTATTCATATCTCCAAAATGGCAAACTGGGTAAGGCTGATTTTAGGATATGATTTAGATAACTAGGTCATGAACCATATATAAACATTCTAGAGGAACCCAGTTCGTAATAATATATGGCTAACGCAACAGACTGTTAAAACAGAGACGAAATGGGTGAGAGATAGATAGTCACAAAATATTCCTATCTCCAAAACGACAAACTGGGTAAGGCTGATTTTTGGATATGATTTAGATAACTAGGTCATGCACCATATATAAAAGTTCTAAAGGAACTCAGTTCCTAAAAATAACGTTATGGCTAATGTAATAGACTGTTAAAATACAGATGAAATGGGTGAGAGATAGACAATCACAAAATATTCATATCTCCAAAATGACAAACTAGGTAAGGTTGATTTTCAAACATGATTTAGATAACTAGGTCATGAACTATATATAAAAATTATAGAGGAACCCAGTTCGTAAAAATAAAGTTATGGCTAACACAATAGACTAGGTTCAGAATATATAGAAGAGAACTCACAGAATAATATCAAGCTTGCATATTACAAATTTATTTCACTAAATCTAATGCAACAATAAACTAGTTTCATATTTCAGTCCATACCTGGAATATTACTTCTATCACATCTTCACAAAATTTCCCAGCTTGCATCCATTTTCCCCCAAGTCTTTTCTTTTGGAAGCTATGGTTTATGGTGCCAAAGGAAAAATGAAATGAAAACATAAAACATATTCTCCTCTCTGAATGCACACTCCTTCCCCAAATTATGTCTTGAGATTTCAAAATAAAGTTGAGCATGCATAACCACCCCCATAATTTCTTTTAGAATATTCTTCTTATTAAAGGCAATAAATTCTGCCTTTATTACTTTCTTACAATTTGCTATTTTAACCACACAATAATTTCTCTCTGATTTTATTTATTTTAGAATTTGCTATATATATATATATATATATATAAGTTTTTATGACAGCTCATAAATATTATAAATTTATTTTTATTGCCACTAACAAAACATTTACTTCTTTATAAAATATTTTCATCTTAATTTTATCAATTATATTCCTATTTTAATAACACTTTATTTTCCTCATTATAATTATTATTATTTATTGACCTTAGATTACAATATAATATAATTTCCCATAAACTTAAATTTACATAAAAGCATCTATTTTTATTTATTTATTAAAAGTGTCTTCTTAACTTAATAATTTTATTTTAATGCAACAACTAACCAAAGCACTAATCAAACAATTTCAAACTCAATAATCTAAATGCCGAACAATACCTAACCACTATGCATGATTAGAAAGCAAGACCACCACAACAATGACTAACTATCATGCCCATACCGACAACACTGACTGGGTGCAAAACTGGATATTCATCCTTTTCAAGGATGATGGCTAACTAGGGTACCATATGTTATCTGTGTTCAACAATTTCTATTGGGTTTAAGGCATGCTCAAACCTTTCAATTCAGGTGGAGTCGATGCCTAATACCTGCAACCTGCAGCACACAACACGGTCTATGCACAAGTATAATAAATATAAAACGGCCACGGAGTGAAAGAGAATCGCAACATCGTCAAACACTCATGAATGAGTGGTACGACATTATCTCTTTTCACACCACACAATAATCAGATCATCCTATAATACAAAATCAGTCGCATAAAAATCAATTCTAACTTATGACAATCATAGTAAGATCAACATCATAATCACCTAAATGTAAAACAATGTCAAAGAATATGAATTATTAGTGTCGCAACAAGGATTATCAATAAAACATGCTAACTATCATATGAAACCACACATGAGGATAATCAGGAATGTCACCAACATGAATGTAGCATCTACCAACATCATATAATGTACAACATCAATTGTCTAACATACCCTAAATATTCTTATTATTTTACCTTCATCTTCATACTCCTTAGCCAGACCATCTGCACATCCAAGATGAGAATGGAGGGGCACTATAGAAATCATCAACTAAAAGCATAAAATAGCTCTCACCTTTTGGTCCTTGAGTTCTGGTTGGTCCACACAGATCTGTATGAACTAGCTCCAAGATCATTGATATAGAATACTCTTTTGTTTTAAAACTTGACCTTGTTTACTTCCCATGCTGGCACTCCTTGCATATGATGTTTGTTGGCTTATTGATTTTAGGTAGATTTTTAACAACACCTTTTGATCTTACCTTCATAAGATTGTCAAAACTGATATGTCCACATCTTCTATACCAGAGCCAACTCTCATCAACCTGTCCCAACAAACAATTCATTCCTTGAATCTCATTGAGATTGTAGATGTTATTTTCTATTCTGATTGCTTCAGCCACTAACTTACCAGAGCTTTCTTTCCTGATTTCACATCCTCTTGCATTAAAAATTATGTTGTATCGATTGTCACACATTTGACTTACACTGAGAAAATTATGTTTTAACCCTTCTACATAATAAACAATTTTACTTTTCCATCAATGCTAAGAGTTCCTTTTCCACAGATCTTTGCTGATGAATTGTCTCCACACTTAACCGAGCCTCCATTCCATGCTTGCAAGCTAATAAACTTACTTTTATCTCTTGTCATGTGACTGGAGCAACCACTATCAATCACCCATGGATTCTGTCTTTTGGCATGAAAAGCAATCTGCACTATCAAAGACTCTTCTTTCTTCATCCAGACCCTCTTAGTTTGCTTCTCCTTCTTTACAAGAGATTTTGATGCAACATATTCCTTAGGTGGAACATTTTCCTTTCTTTTCTATTTTTTAGTTTTTACAAAATTTGATCTACAAGATTTTGCAATATGTCCAAAATTGTTGCATTTATAACAAACTATCCTGAAATCTCCTAGAGGTGCAAAAGAATTTTTGCTAATGAAATCAGTCCTTCTTCTAGGAACAAGTCTACAACAATAATAACAATAACCATAAAAAGATTGAGGAAACCTGATCATACCCGAATATCTTGTAGGAGGGGGACCTTTATATCTTTTCTCCTTCAGATCTGTGACTTTTGTGAATCCATAATCTTCCTTTTTCTACTTCTTCTCTTCATTCCTTTTAATAGGATCATTGGATTTAGAATTTTGTCATTCTTCAAACCCTAAACCAGCCATGGTCTGAGGAAATCTCTGATTGCTTACCATTTCATCAAGCATGTTGCTAGTCTTTTCAAACTTCTTGCTTATGTCACTCTGATTTTTGGCTTTTTCTAAATCTTTTCTCAAAGATACAACTTCTAATTCTAGCTTTAAACATTCTGTTGGTTTTTTCCCAGACTGGATGCTTATTCCCAGATTTCCCTACAAGGTAGCCATCAGTGATCAACAGGATCTCTGGGCCAGGGGCCAACAGTGTAGGAGATAGACTCTATATTTTATCTCCTCTTCTTCTTCAGGCTCTGCAAAACCTAGGGGGGTATTCCCTACTCAACATCCATGAAGATATGCAAACAAAGGCTGGGATGCTGACAGAAAGCAGATAAGTCCTCCTGTAAGTAGACCAAAACTGAAAGATAAGAGCAAAGGGGCTAGCTTTGGGCCTATTTGCAGTTGTAGACAGAGGACTGAGGATCCTAAAACTAACTCTAATGTCCTAATGGTTGTTTTAGATTTTGATTTGGATTTTAAGTTTGGATGCAAAGCTGGATATGGTTACAACACAAAAACAAAGCAAGATTGGTGCCTATCCAGGGCCTGGAGTCAGTAGACATACACCTGTGAATGATCAGCATGAACAGCTAAAACTAGATTTCAGGGGATATATGTGATACCTGCCTTACAGATATCTCCCAATACAGAGTGTTAAGTTATCTCTACTTATGGCATCCCTACTGCAGTATACCCTTCCCAATGTTCAACCTGAAAACAGTTTAATCTACCCCTTGAGCAGAAGTTAAAAGATCAGACATTCAACATAGGAATTCTATGCTCTAGAATCCAAACATTACCCAAATATCCAGATTCAGAAGAAGAATACATGCAATACTGGAGACAGAATTAACAAAACACATGCTAAGATAGCATTTCTCATATAAGATCAATCATGAAATCAGTGGGTTCATGCCAAAAACATACAACAAGAGATACATAAACTCACAGGTTAAGCTGTACAGAGCAACCAGATCAGCTTGTTTTGAATTACAGAGCCAAAAATCTTCAACTTTCAACAACCACAAATGAGTAACACTTCCTGCTTATAACAGCCAGGTAGTGTACCACAGCAATTAATTACATGGTTGACCAAAAATCCCGCCAGATACACAGTATCAGCAAAATGGCGCTCAACGCATTACCAGATTGGCGCCCAAACATGAATGCAGCAGGTAGGGGAGGAGACAGGAAGATATCTCGAGCCCTGCGCCACTGTCCGCTGATGTACACCTTCAATCGGGTACCAGATCTGCCCATACCTCTGCAACCTTCGCCATTAATGGCGCACCAACCCGCGGCCTCGGGAAAACGTCAATTCTGCATCGCAACCATTTCCCACCGAGATTCATCATCATGATATTTCGAATATGCAGGATATCAATTATCCCACATGCACCCCGCAACAACCTCATTAACACCTTATATACTAGGTCATGAGCATATATGATGTCGGTGCTTTTGCTCCTGACGACACTAGTATAAGACTTCATCATCATCCTCCAACAGCATGATATCCTGTTGCTTGAAATATCACCCTGACGTCAGCATCATATCGCAATATAACCTGCATGATAATTGCCTTCATCCGCACAACCTGATCCATCAGAGGAACATCCTCCTGCTGAGCCTATACCAAAAGTCTGGCCGATGAACATCCTGATGACGTCATCATCATATCCTGCTGACGTCATCATCATATCCGCCCACTGCGCACCTCCTCATATCCGGATGACGTCATCATCATGTTTGCAAATATCGGGGGATCTCCACAAGATGATCAGTGTTAGAAATATGACCCCCCCAGACCTTGATGACGTCATCATCATATCAACATCAGGATAATATTCGGAAGATAACCGGATATTTGGAAATATCATCCTGATGCACAAATATCATGTTGCACTGTAGCTCCACTATAAGATCGGGGCGATAGATGAATATGATGATGCTTGAAAAGATCACCCCCATTAGATAATGCACGAAGCCGGCAGGCGGATATCTCCATGATATCAGCATCATCATGACGCTGGAACAAACATACACCTGGGTGATATGAAAATATCACCCCCTCCTTCGGAAATATCATGATGCAGATAGGTAGAGAAATAGATATCACCCTGACATAAGAATGACGTCAGCATCATCAGGATGATAAAACAACGAACATGAAGTGATACAACATCATCAGGATGATATTGACTAAGATCATCCTAACGTTCAAAATATGATGACCCCAGTGAATATCGGGTCACACTTAGAACTCTTCAACTACATCATCAGGATGATCATAACCAAGATCACCAGATGATAAAAATATCACCCCGGCGAAATATCATGAAGGCAAAAAATATGATGACCCCCGCAAGCAACACGGTGATAACTGGAAATATGATGATGATGATGACGACCCTTAAGAAAGAACAAGTCAGGTCGAAACAACTCAAAGAATAACCCCTTCAGAATATCGGGGCAACATCATCATCATGTTTGGGCAAGGTGATAATTGGAAGATCACCGGATACTTGAAAAATCACCCCCGCAAGCAAATCGGGGCGCACTGTAGCTCATCAGCAGGATTAGGATGATATCCAGACATCACCCGATGTTGAAATATGATGATCCTGATGAAAAACAAGTCGACAGAAAACATGATAATGCAGACCATGATCGAAGACAAGATGATGATGATGATGATCTCCTCCTCAAAGAAAATATGATGCTGCAGCTGAAAAATGCTGAGGAGGTCCAACACTTAGGAAAATGGGCAAGAAGATATAGGGTTCAAAAGAAGAAACCCCCTGATCATGAAAAACCAACCCCCAGGTCAAAATGAGTGCTAACACTGGCTCCGAATGGGGACGTGCAGGTGAAAGCCTGCAGCGAGAACCAGATCTCCAGGCAGACCAGACAAAAAGCCAAAAAGCGCAAGCTGTACAAGGCATTTACACTACATACATATTTTTTACAAATGTGCACAGCAACAAGTCATTTATGCAAAATAGAACTTAAGGAATTGGCCATGCACAGGCAATTCCAGAACTTCACCACCTAGGGCCTAGAGGAAATAAGAATCCTCCCCATGAGTATTGCAAACCTGATATGGGCCCATCCATAAGGGTTCAAATTTACCATGTTTACCCTTTTCCTGACCTTTAGCATTCCAAATGAGCACCAGATCATTGACTTGAAACTTCCTTTTTGTAGTTCTCCTGTCAAACTAATATTTCACATCTTGTTGTCTTTTGAGATTGATCTGGTGGGCTTTCCTTCTGTTTTCATCCAATGCAACCAGCTGATTCACTCTTTCTATCATGGAGTCTTCAATCTCCTCATCATTTTCCTGAATGAATCTGTAAACTGGTAGGAGATTGTTTATGGGCAATCTAGCTGATGCACCATATACTAGCTCAAAAGGTGACATCCCAATAGCCCTTTTTACTATCACTCTGTCAGCCCATATTGCTAAGTTCAATTTTGAGTCCCAAGCTCTCTTGTTCTTGTCTAGTATCCTCTTGATAATTTTCATGATGCTCTTATTGCTTGATTCTGCTTGACCATTTCCTTGTGGGTGATATGGTGATGTATATGATAGATTTATCCCATACCTGTTGCAAAAATCAACAAATTCACCTGATCTGAAGCACATAGCATTATCAGTGACTCTTAAATGGTACTCCAAACCTGATGATAATATTTTCTAGTATGAAATCTGTCACCACCTTACTTGTAGCTCTCTTAGTTGGAATGGCCTCAATCCATTTGGTAAAGTAATCAGTTGCCACCAAAATCCAACTGTGTCCCCCATTTGATTTGTCTGCAATTTCCCCTATGAAGTCAATTCCCCATTGCTGAAATGGAGCATCCACAGTTACAGTTCTGAGGGGTAAAGCACCATCATATTTCAGCTTTCCTGAAAATCTTTGGCAAGGGTCACACTTCCTCACTAACTTTTGTGCATCTGAAAAGAGAGTGGGCCACCAATATCCTGCTCTGAGAATTTTATGAGCTGTTGTTTGGGCAGTATAATGTCCACCACACAATCCTTTATGCATATCAATCAAAACATTGTTAGTCATATCCTCATCCACACATCTCAGCAGCACACCATCAGGGTTTTTCCAGTATAGCTCACCTTGAACAATAACATACCTGATTGCATGTAACTTTAAAGTCCTCTTTTGACTGTCACTGAAATGGGAAGGACAATTCAGATTTTGCAAGTAGTAGATAATATCCTTGTACCATTCAGATCCTGATACATTTACACTCTCATCTTGGACTGCATTAACTTGGCATGCTTCCAAGTTTGACTGTGCCATCATCTTGGCTAATCCTTGTCCTCTTATCAACTTAGTAACTTGTATGTCTATGTTGAACTCTTACAGTTTGTTTATCCATCTGCACCTTCTTCCAGTCACCTCCTGCTGAGTGAATATGTCTTTGACTGCTGCATGAGGTACATATGCAATTATATATGATCCTACCAAGTATGGTCTGAAACTTTTGATGGCTCTGACTAGTGCATATGCCTGTTTTTCCATAATATCATACTTCAACTCAGAGGCCTGCAAGGACATACTGAAGAAAGCGATGGGCTGTTCAAAACCATCTTCATTTTTCTGTAGCAAACATGCAGCAACAGTATGAAAGGAAGCAAATGAAAATACTTGGAATGGCTTAGAAAAATCAGGAGATTTAAGAACAGGGGCCATCTTGATTGCCTCTTTGATACTCTAAAATGATTCTATTGCTTCCCTTTCCCAGTTGACAGTTGCATCCTTCTTCATCATCTTGGAAATGTTCCTTGTGGTTTCTGCAAAGTTGGGAACAAATCTCCTAACAAAATTTATCTGTCCAAAGAAGGACTGAACTCCTTTTACAGTTTTTGGCATTTGAATCCTGTCAATAGCAGCCACTCTCTCTGGATCTATCCTGACTCCATCCTTGGAAACAATATGTCCCAGGAGCTTTCCTTCAACTACCCCAAAGGCACACTTCTTTGGATTTAAAGAAATACCATACTCTAGTGCTCTTATGAAAATCTGCTCCAGATGCAAACAATGCTGCTCTTCTTTCTTTGAGTAAGCAGTCAAGTCATCCTGATATACAGCCAGGATTGAATCAATCAACCCTGCAAAAGCAACATCCATTGCTCTTTGAAATGTAGCACCTGCATTTGTTAGTCCAAATGGCATTCTAACATACACATAAGTTCCCCATGGAGTGGTAAAGGCGGTCTTATACTGTTCTGATTCCTTTACCTTCACCTGATTATATCCTGAAAATCCATCCATCATGGATAAGAGTTCACAACCAGTCACTCTCTGCAACATAGCTTCCATATTAGGCAGTGGATAGTTATCCTTTAAAGAGGATACATTCAAGTTCCTGAAGTCAACACAAAGCCTAATATCACCATTCTTTTTTCTGACTGGGACAAGGTTAGACACCCAAGTTGAATGTCTGATTGGCACAATTATTCCAGCTTCCCTGAGCCTTTTGAGTTCTTCTTGCATCTTGGGAGCTAAGGTAGGATTAATAGGTCTTTGCTTTTGTCTAAATGGCTTAGCTCCAGGCTTCAATGGGATCTCATGCTGGAATAAATCTTCCCTATAGGCTTTTAGGTCCTCATACGACCAAGCAAAAACATGTTTATACTTTTTTAGTAATGCAATCAGCATACTCCTAATGTGTGGTTTGAGCTGTTTACCAATATATACCTTCTGAGGGGCCTGAGATGTCCCCAAATTTATCTCCTCTAAATCTTCCTTATTTGTGGGAGATGTCCTTGTGACCAGTTTATCTCTACTATCAAAAGCTCTTTCCAAAGCTACCAACCCTCTAGGGATTTTATTAGTCTTCAATTGAATTATCTCTTTTCCCACAAGAGTTTCTTTTCCATCTATAGTCTCTACAAAAGCTTGGAAATCAATTTGTTGATTCTCATATTCATCTATGCAGTGCAAAAATTTCAACAAATCCCTATCATCATTAAACACTTGCCAACTGCATATATTTTCTGGTACTACAGGCCTAATTTTAATTTCTACATTTGTAACACCTGACAGAGTGATGTCATCTGGCCTTATTGCAACATTGGCTAAGAAATCAGCCATAACATTTTTTGACCTCTCTACCCAGCCTATTGAAAATGCATCAAATAGTTCAATGGTATCCCAAACAGCATGCTTGTATTGTTTCAATCTTTTATTTTTTGCAGCATACTTATTTCTAATTTGGGATACAATCAGCTCAGAATCCCCAAATACTCTTAACATCTTAATTCCATGTTTGAGAGCAATATTTAGGCCTAAGAGTAAAGCCTCATATTCTGCAATATTGTTTGTGCAATCAAACCTCAGCAAGAAAGAGAATTTGAGGAGCTTACCAGTTGGAGACAGGAAAACAACTCCAGCTCCAGAGCCTTCTTTTGCACAAGCTCCATCAAAAAACATGGTCCATAAGCCTTGCTGATCCAGCTCTCCAATGCAGACATTTTTCTTTTTATCTTCTGTATCATCTGAGACAACCTTGAAGTTATCACAGTCAGTGTCTACAAAGCATACTTGTTCCTCTGCTTCTTGGTCTTCCACTGTCTCTGATGATCTTTGTTCTCTGATTAGCTTAACATCCCTGCCATTCATTGGAATCATGGCATATGACAGGTCCAGCTGCATGCTTCCACCAATTAGTGCTGCCCATCTTCTTGACAACAACATACCATACTGTGGCTTGATGTCAACCACTGTTATATTCATCTTATATCTCTTTTCAGGAAATGCTGCCAGTTTGAAATCTACATCCTTCATGATTCCAATAACTGGTACCTCTCTGGCATCCATAGCATAACATTTTCCACATGCCTTGTCAATTTTTAATCCAGTTTGTTGCATGATGGCCAAAGGCATGACATTTGTAGATGCTCCAGAGTCAAGCATACAATTTCTAATTATTTTTCCATTTATAACCAGGGAGACATAAAATGGTTCCACTTGTGAAGGACACTTTGTCATAGTCACTCCTAAATAGACTTCAGGAGTCTCATCTTCTTCATTACACATGATATGTTTCTCACCCTGGGTCTGAACATTTTGTTTAGCTTGAAAAGGTACCCCTGAGATTAGGGATATTGTTCTATTCTTGATCTCTTCCACTTTCATGAGTTCCATAAGTGGAACAGAGACTTTTACCTGAGAGAGGATTTGAGCTATATCAAATGGAGCACAATTTTGTATAACAGTTGTAGCTTGCTCCACAATCTTGCTTTTATCCTGAGCTGATTTAGCTTTTACTTTCATAGTTCCCTGATCATCATTCTTGTCTTGGGAACCTTTACTTTGATCTTCAGCCTGAGGGATTTTGTTTTCTGGTCCTTGAAATTCATGACCTGTTCTGTGTCTAAAGTTCTGTTTATTATTTACCCACTGCCTTTTTTGTGGTTCAATTCCTTTATGACCATGCACTAGCTGACCTGCAGAAATATCTTCTGGCTGATGTGGGCTGCCTACTTGATTTTTACCTCTGAGATTGTAGTTGCTTTTGACTTGAGCAACTGCTGCAGCTGTGAAGGCTCTAATTTCCTCATCAGAAGGTCGTTGTAAGTTACTCAGAAAATTGTGTGAGTTCTGAGCATAAACATAGTTGTCTTCATTATCTTCCTCATATGGGAGCTGTTGGCAGGCCTGAATTTGATGATCTGTATTCTCATCAGAATCATAAAGAGTGTATCCATTGCCTATGGACATCATATTAACATCATCATCCTGCACATGATGTGGCTCATTGCATTCATTACAAGATGTAGCATTATCATACAAGGATTGAGCAATCATACACTGTGACTGTGAATGTGGCATCTGACAAATTATACACCATGGAGCATCATCAACAATATTTATAGCTTTCTTTAGAGGATCAGGAGTTTCTTTGACATGTTGAGCCCTCTGATTTGTGTTGTTACGTGGGAATACAGGCTTACCATCATGCCAATTGGTGTTATAAGGCATATCATGTAATGATGGCCTCTTTTCCTGCCTTTGATAGACTTGCCTATCAGGACCCATCCCTTTTTCACTTCTAGCTAATCTATAGCTTAGGTCCTTAACAACATTTGCCAATTTGTCTATCTTATCTTCAGGGGCAGATGTACTACCTTGAGTGTTCTGAGGCTTGTTTGGATTCTGCAGAATTTTTACATCATCCCTTCTATTTGTCTTGCCCGATGCTTTCCTGTTGTTTTCAATATTCACTGCAATTCTGAAAGCATCCCTGAGAGTAGCAGGACCTTTATCTCTTAATCCATATGCAGTTTTTGCATCAAAGGCATTGATATACAATATTATGCACATTGGTTCATTTGGCCTCATGTGATGTGGCAATTTGTTCAACACTTTAGTAAATCTTGCATTAAAGTCTGCAACCTGCTCATTTGACCCTTTAGTGATACTGGTGAACTCATTTACAAAAAAGCTAGGGTCAGTTTTATCACCATATTGCTCCTTGAACATCCTTTTAAAATCATCCCATGATGAAATACTTCGGTCAGGCAGATTCTTGTACCATTCTCTTGCCTCATCTATTAAGGATTGCATGAATGACTTCATGAAAACATCCTCATGTTCAACCTCAAAGTTATCCATGACATTTTGAAAGGCTTTTAGATGATCTTCTCCTGACACTGTGTTGTTTCCTGAAAATTTAGGCACTTGCAGCCTCAGATGCTTATCAATGGGGTTAGGATACCCAGGAATACCATCAAACACCAGCTGCCTGAATCTATCTAGCTGCATGGGCTGTCTGTTTAACTGATTAACATTAGCATTTCTGTTTGCATTCTGGTTTCCTACATTGTTCAGTGGTATCCTAGCATCATTCACATTTTGTCTCTCATCATGATGCTGATGTTGCACTTCATATCTTTGCTGATGTCTTTGCACATTTGCATTCTCTAGGGTAGGAACTGAATCATTTTGGGCAGTTCTTAAGGCTTGCACTTTCTGCTTCATATCATCTCTGATTTTCATGGCTTGTAGATATTCTAGTTCTACTCTTAGACTTCTGATTTCTTCAGCTAACTGTTCATCCTTAGGCCTGGAGGTAGATGGTCTCATACCATTCTGGTCATCATCTTCATCATCCCTCAGAGACTCTGCCTCTTCAAACCTTTCACTTGGGTCTAGAAATGGGCGTTCTTGGAACACCTCTGACCTCATTCTCATGCTACCACCCTGTTGCCTCTCATATGCACCTTGAATATCAGCTTCTGCATTTGAAAAGTAAGGCACATGCTGTCCTGATGGCCTAGGGTTATCTTGTATATCATCACCTTTTCTGGGGGAACCCTCATGACTAACTGAGACAGCTCCCTTTCTTCTGTACATCATTCTTCTTGTTACTGGTAACTCTTTAAATAAAGGATTTTGTTGGGATCTTCTCCCCTGCATATAAATTTTACTTTGACCGGTTGGGAGATTACTTCGGAGTCGCCACCTATTACTAGGAACTGTTTTCTTTTGAAAACCAGGGTTCTTTCACAAATTCCCTAGCAGAGTCACCAATTTCTGTTGGTTTTTTCCCAGACTGGATGCTTATTCCCAGATTTCCCTACAAGGTAGCCATCAGTGATCAACAGGATCTCTGGGCCAGGGGCCAACAGTGTAGGAGATAGACTCTATATTTTATCTCCTCTTCTTCTTCAGGCTCTGCAAAACCTAGGGGGGTATTCCCTACTCAACATCCATGAAGATATGCAAACAAAGGCTGGGATGCTGACAGAAAGTAGATAAGTCCTCCTGTAAGTAGACCAAAACTGAAAGATAAGAGCAAAGGGGCTAGCTTTGGGCCTATTTGCAGTTGTAGATAGAGGACTGAGGATCCTAAAACTAACTCTAATGTCCTAATGGTTGTTTTAGATTTTGATTTGGATTTTAAATTTGGATGCAAAGCTGGATATGGTTACAACACAAAAACAAAGCAAGATTGGTGCCTATCCAGGGCCTGGAGTCAGTAGACATACACCTGTGAATGATCAGCATGAACAGCTAAAACTGGATTTCAGGGGATATATGTGATACCTGCCTTACAGATATCTCCCAATACAGAGTGTTAAGTTATCTCTACTTATGGCATCCCTACTGCAGTATACCCTTCCCAATGTTCAACCTGAAAATAGTTTAATCTACCCCTTGAGCAGAAGTTAAAAGATCAGACATTCAACATAGGAATTCTATGCTCTAGAATCCAAACATTACCCAAATATCCAGATTCAGAAGAAGAATACATGCAATACTGGAGACAGAATTAACAAAACACATGCTAAGATAGCATTTCTCATATAAGATCAATCATGAAATCAGTGGGTTCATGCCAAAAACATACAACAAGAGATACATAAACTCACAGGTTAAGCTGTACAGAGCAACCAGATCAGCTTGTTTTGAATTACAGAGCCAAAAATCTTCAACTTTCAACAACCACAAATGAGTAACACTTCCTGCTTATAACAGCCAGGTAGTGTACCACAGCAATTAATTATATGGTTGACCAAAAATCCCGCCAGATACACAGTATCAGCAAAATGGCGCTCAACGCATTAGCAGATTGGCGCCCAAACATGAATGCAGCAGGTAGGGGAGGAGACAGGAAGATATCTCGAGCCCTGCGCCACTGTCCGCTGATGTACACCTTCAATCGGGTACCAGATCCGCCCATACCTCTGCAACCTTCGCCATTAATGGCGCACCAACCCGCGGCCTCGGGAAAACGTCAATTCTGCATCGCAACCATTTCTCGCTGAGATTCATCATCATGATATTTCAAATATGCAGGATATCAATTATCCCACATGCACCCCGCAGCAACCTCATTAACACCTTATATACTAGGTCATGAGCATATATGATGTCGGTGCTTTTGCTCCTGACAACACTAGTATAAGACTTCATCATCATCCTCCAACAGCATGATATCCTGTTGCTTGAAATATCACCCTGACGTCAGCATCATATCGCAATATAACCTGCATGATAATTGCCTTCATCCGCACAACCTGATCCATCGGAGGAACATCCTCCTGCTGAGCCTATACCAAAAGTCTGGCCGATGAACATCCTGATGACGTCATCATCATATCCGGCTGACGTCATCATCATATCCACCCACTGCGCACCTCCTCATATCCGGATGACGTCATCATCATGTTTGCAAATATCGGGGGATCTCCACAAGATGATCAGTGTTAGAAATATGACCCCCCCGGACCTTGATGACATCATCATCATATCAACATCAGGATGATATTCAGAAAATAACCAGATATTTGGAAATATCATCCTGATGCACAAATATCATGTTGCACTGTAGCTCCACTATAAGATCGGGGCGATAGATGAATATGATGATGCTTGAAAAGATCACCCCCATTAGATAATGCACGAAGCCGGCAGGCAGATATCTCCATGATATCAGCATCATCATGATGCTGGAACAAACATACACCCGGGTGATATGAAAATATCACCCCCTCCTTCAGAAATATCATGATGCAGATAGGCAGAGAAATAGATATCACCCTGACATAAGAATGACGTCAGCATCATCAGGATGATAAAACAACGAACATGAAGTGATACAACATCATCAGGATGATATTGACTAAGATCATCCTGACGTTCAAAATATGATGACCCCAGTGAATATCGGGTCACACTTAGAACTCTTCAACTACATCATCAGGATGATCATAACCAAGATCACCCGATGATAAAAATATCACCCCGGCGAAATATCATGAAGGCAAAAAATATGATGACCCCCGCAAGCAACACGGTGATAACTGGAAATATGATGATGATGATGACGACCCTTAAGAAAGAACAAGTCAGGTCGAAACAACTCAAAGAATAACCCCTTCAGAATATCGGGGCAACATCATCATCATGTTTGGGCAAGGTGATAATTGGAAGATCACCGGATACTTGAAAAATCACCCCCGCAAGCAAATCGGGGCGCACTGTAGCTCATCAGCAGGATCAGGATGATATCCAGACATCACCCGATGTTGAAATATGATGATCCTGATGAAAAACAAGTCGACAGAAAACATGATAATGCAGACCATGATCGAAGACAAGATGATGATGATGATGATCTCCTCCTCAAAGAAAATATGATGCTGCAGCTGAAAAATGCTGAGGAGGTCCAACACTTAGGAAAATGGGCAAGAAGATATAGGGTTCAAAAGAAGAAACCCCCTGATCATGAAAAACCAACCCCCAGGTCAAAATGAGTGCTAACACATTCTTCTAATTTAGATTTTAGATTACATTTAGTGAATTCTTGTATTCTCTTGGCTTCTTCCACTTGTTTCTTCAAGCCGACAATCAACTCCTTTGAATCAGCAAGCTTTTTGGACATCGCATCTTCTTGAAGTTGTACCTTCAACTTGAAGTTCTTTTTCCTTAGACTCTCAAGTTCTTGTAGGGCACATACCAACTCTCCTTCAAAGTCTACTTCACCTTCTTCTTCAATTTCAGCATCTTCTAATTTAGTATTGTTCATATTTGTATTAGTAGCTTCCATTGTCATGAACAAAAATTCATTTCCTTCAGCCTCTGAAGCTTCTTCATTGTCATCTTATTAGACATGGCTTTCTTTAGATGAATCATCATCACCTCTTATGTACAAGCTCTTCTTGTTCTTCTAAAAGAACTTCTTCTTTGGATAGAATGGCTTGTTACTCTTCTTGTTATTATGTTCATCATTCTTTTCTTTTCCTGCATGAGGGCATTTAGCAGCAAAGTGTCCAACCTTTACACAATTAAAGCACTTAAAGGGTAACTTACCTTTATACTTCCCATATCCTCTCTTTAATTTTCTTGCAAAATTAGCCTCTTCTTCATCTGCTTCAGATTCATGCTCTACATGTTTTTCTTTCTTCAATGCTTTGAATGCAACTTCTCTTTTGAAGGTTGCAGCACCACCAATTCTCATCTCATAGGCAGTGAATATACCATGAAGCTCATCAAGAGTCAACTTATCAAGCTCTTTCAATTCTTCTATAGCTGAAAGTTTAGAATCATACCTAGAGAGTAAAGATCTAAGGGCCTTTTTGACAATTACTTCCTCTTTTACTTCCTCATCTAGTCCTCTCATGGTGTTCACAATCTTATCAACTCTGAGTGGGTAATCAGCAATATTTTCTTCCTCTCTCATCTTTAGGCTTTCAAATCTTCCTTTAAAGGTCTACAACTTGTCTTATTTCACCTTTGTATCTCCTTGATAGATGCTCTAAAGCTTATCCCAGATTTCTTTAGCAGACTTGTAGTGCATCACTTTCACAACTTTAGAATTTGCTAAACCACATAAGATTGCATTCTTGACCTTAGCATTATTCTCACATTCCTTCTTACCAATTGTGTCTATGAGAGGAGTTGTAGGAATGGTATAACCATCCACAACTAATTGCCAAACATCAAACCCTATTGATGTTAGATAGGTCTCCATTCTAATACTCCAGAACGTGTAATTTGTTCCATCAAACAATGGTGCTTTGTTTGAGTGATCTCCTTCTTTACTGGTGATGTGTTCAATCTACTAGATCAACCTTTAGTTGTTATGCTTCTTCCAAGGAACCATGCTCTGATACCAATTGTTAGAACACAAGCAATCTACTGAGGGGGGGTGAATCAGTAGTCAATAAAACTTTAAAACTTTAACCCTTCTAGTATTCAAATCAAATTAACTTTCAATGCAGTAAAATCAATAATCAGAAAGCATGCACACATGAACACCAGATATACATGGAAAACCCAATGTGGGAAACCCATGGTGAGAAAATGCTACTAGGATCTACCGTCCTAATCCAGCCTCACAAATGAAACCTTCGATTAAAATATTTAAGAGCACCAACTCTAAGGAATCACCAAATCCCTGATTTAAGAGCACCAACTCTAAGGAGACTACAATCCCCTGATCTGAGCACCAACTTAGTCAATAGCAGGCACCAACCTTACTAAATTTTTACACATTCATGTATGCAACCATTTGGTTCTTCATCAACCTCAATTGCACCTTTTAATTCAATCTCTTCTTCTCTCACTCTACTCACCCAGATTTTCTCTGCACCTTAATTCTGCTCACACCTGCATCAATTCATCTCTATTACATAGTAACATCATTCTGTATCCAATTGCTTATATTATATGCAACTAACTCTGCATATACTCACCATTTGCATGTGGGCACTATAGTCTTTATGTAGTTCTAATTTCAAAAAGCTACTCTTTAACTCACCCATTTGTATGCTCGCACTCCAGTCGTGTGCATTAAAACACTCTAGCTTTGGATGTTTAACACTTCAGTTATCTTCAGTACTATATCCATGCATTCACTTGTTATTCACACTAATTCTATATCCTGAGATTGTGCCTCTAATATATCCATTATCCTCTTCTATCGTTAATTTTATCATTTCTTGATTTTTGTCTTTCAGCCCTTTATCGGCGATTTTCCATCTTTCTGAACTCTCCCTTTATCTTCTTTATTCTCTTTATCAGCTACTTTTGTTTTTTTCAAACCTTATCTCTTTCATCAGAAAACTTTACTTTTATCAAACCTTGGCCTATATCTTCTCTATCGGCAAAGATCACTTTTTGAAAAGTTTTCTATTGTCGGCAAAGTCTATCTTTATCGACAAAAAACTCATCCTTTAACCTTTTCATTTCTGCGGTTTTTGCCTTCTATCAAAAAAATTAACTTATACGGAACCTTGTCTTGTTTCCTTGTTTCTCAGAAGAAATCACTTTCTTTGAACTCTTGGTCCATTTCCTTTTATCGGAAAAAACCATCTTTCATGAACTTTGGTACGTGTCAGGCTTATCGATGATTTCCACATTTTTGAATTGTTGCCTTTTTCCTTATATCAGCAAAATTTTATTTCTTCAAACTTTGGCTTATTGCCTTTCAAACACCTTTATCACCTTTATCGGCGAAGTTGCCCAACCATGAACCTTGGCACTTGTTCCCTTGTTATCGGCGATCTAGTCAAAACATGAACTTTTAACTTTTGAGAGTCTATATCACCTTTATCATCAAAACCACAACACCACAAACTCTATCTTTGTCTTCAGCACTCTCTTTATCACCTAGTCGATGAATCAAAGAATATCCAAACTCCTGAATTAGTTCAAGAAAAATGAACTTCCTTGACTAAGTCATTCTCCCAACTAAGTCTTTTTTCTTAACGCTTTCTCTCTTATCAGTGAACTGGTCAAACCATGAACTTTTGACTTTGAGTGCCACTTATCGCCCTGTCGGTGAATTGGCAAAATGTCAAACTTCTGACCTAGTTCAAGAAATTAGCTTTTTCTTGACAAAGTCATTTTTTCTGACTAAGTTATTTGAACACTTTTTTCAACTCTTCTTTTCATGCTCCCTTTGTTGTCGGTGAATCAATGAAACTTTGTAACTTAAGAACTAGTTCTCAAAAAGAGAACTTTGTCGATAACGCTATTTTTTGAATTCCTTAGCTTTTCTTCTAAAAGTGCTCAATAAAGGATGCTTACCCTTCTGTCGGTGAATCAGAGAAAAACTAGACTTGAGAACAAGTTCAAAAATAGAAGATTTTGTCGATAACATTACTCTCTTCTAAGTGTTTATTGAAAAAGATTTCCTATCTTGGCTAATTTTGCCGACTAAAGGCAAAATATAAAGAGTTTTGATTTAGTCATTTTTGTCGACTAAGTGCAAAATACAAAGCGGTTCAGATTTGGCTATTTTTGTTGACTAAGGGAAGAATACAACATGGTTCAGATTTGGCCATTTTTGCCAACTAAGGTAAAATTCACAAAGTTCTTAATTAGCCATTTTTTCTGACTAAGGCAAAATTCATAAAGTTCTTATTTGGCCCATTTTGCCAACTAAGGGAAAAACTCACAAAGTTCTTTCTTGGCCATTTTTGCTGACTAAGGGTAAAACTCAAGGAATTCTTCTTTGGCCAACTTTTGTCGCCTGACATCCAACTTTGACATCAATGACAATATATCAACAAGGTTATGATGTGTAAGAACCAAATTTTATGACAAGATGGACAAGTGTTGTAAAGCATATTGCATGGGGAATCTAAGTGCCCAAGTTGGGTTATGACAAGTTGTAAGAGAATCATATATTATTATTCAGTTATGATGGATTCTCTTACAACTGTAAGTGTTGTCATATATGATAGATTTTATGATGGTGTAAGAGCATCTGTCATACCTGTTTCAGGTAAATTGGGGGTGCCCAAGTTTGGAGGGTAAGAGATGAAAGAGAATCTTGTACAAGTATCATTTACATGCTAAGAGGTGTTGGAATATGTGCCATGTGGATTAGGATGTGCACCTCTTGTATCTTCCTCTATAATCTTCCTTCATGCTTGTTATTCTCGATAAATAAGGTGCTTGTTAGAGTAGTTTGTATGGTTCATTTGCAAGTATTGTTATGCTACCAAAATTACTCCAGAATATCAACAGTGGTGAACTCCTATAAGAGCTTGGCTTGTAACCTTCATTGTTTACAGATTAATCTTTGGGCTATGCTTTGGAGTGTGGGTTTTTTCACCTAAAAGGGTTTTCCCCATGTATATCTTATGTTGTGAGTTTTTGTACTTGCATTTGATGTTTAATATCTTTCATGTATTGTGAATCTCATTACTGTAATTGTTAAAGGATAAAAATTTCTACAACTCTCCTCATTAGATCGATGTAGGAAGTGTATTCCATGTATCTTGCTTCCTTTTAGTTGGTATCAAAGCCTGATCAACTTTGGTTCTATTTGTTGGATAGAGGGTTTTTTGAATTAATCTTCATTTGAGTGGGATATTGTACAAAGGATTTTGAAATATTTGTTGTAGGAAGGAGATGGTTAGCATGTCTGGGAGGATAGAGATGGAAAAGTTTAATGAAGGAAACTTAGATAGAGATAGAGATGGAAGACATGTTAGTTGATAGAGACCTATGGACTACTATATATGGAAAGATGCCATTGGGCATGAAATAAGAAGAATAGGATCTGACGGATCAAAAGGATAAGGATCTTGTGAGACTCTATTTGGTTGACTCTATGTTATTGAATGTCCATGAAGAGGCTACAACTGTAGATTTGTGGAAGAAACTTGGTCAGATTTATCAAGCTAAATCCCTGGTAAATAAGTTGTTCTTGAGGAAGAAGTTGTCTCTGATGATGGAGGACCTATCGCAGATCACCTGAATAGTTTTAACATGCTTGTTTCCCAGTTGAGCTCCATCAGTGTGAAAATGGAGGAGGATCTATGTATAACTTTGTTGTGTTCTTTGCCAAATTTGTGGGACCATCTTGTTATGGCCATTGGAAGTACTACTACCATCTTCAAGATGGATGAAGTGGTTGCATCATTACTGTCTAAAGAGATGCAAAGAAAATCTTTTGAAATAGATAAGGAGGCTCTTGTGGTTTGTGGTCAATCAAAAGACAAATGCAAGAAGAAGGACAAGAAGAAAGAAAAAGGAAAATCCAAATCCCATGGGAGATCTAAGTCTCCTAGAAATTCTAAGGCTTTGTGTTGGAATTGTGGAAAACTTGGTCACTTCGAAAAGGATTGCAAGAAGGAGAAGAAGAAAAAGAAGAACTATGATTCAAATTCTAACATCCTCTCAGGATGATGGAGAAGTGTTTGTCGATGCCTTGGCAACACATGCATTAGAAGATGTGTGGTTGATAGACTCTTGTACATCTTTTCGCATGACCTCACATCGAGGTTGGTTGATGAAGTATGACGAATATGAAAGTGGGCAGGTGTATATGGGTGATGACTCCCACCTAAATATTGTTAGCTATGGAAGAGTCTTGATTTGATTCCTTGATGGATGAGTGAAGGGGATCAATGTTGTTCTACATATCCCTGGTTTGGCACGGAACCTGTTAACTGTAAGTAAGTTGAATGATGTGGGTGTGTAGCATTTTTTCTCAAATGAAGGATGTAAGATGACTAGAGGAGCTATGGTTAGATCACTAAGGGTGTTTGGATTGGCACTTTGTTCAATCTGGATGCATGCATGGTTCAGTGCAATAGTTCTTCTATTTAAAGAAGAGAACTTTAGGGTCTTCATCCTCACCATTGGAACTAGTAGTGAAGAGGACAGTCGCATCTAATTTTGATGGTTGTGATTTCTGGGTACTTAATGGTGCTCATTCTATGGAGATGAAACTCCCAGCTACGAAAACTATGTTATGGCACCAAAGACTTGGTCACATTGGTGAGAAAGGTCTTAGAGCCCTAAAAAATAAAAACCTCGTTGAGGGGATGAATGACTGTAATCTTGAGTTTGATTTTTTTTTAACATTGCATATATGGAAAAAAAAGCATGTTCAGTTTTATTTCAATTCTCATAAATCTTCTAGGGTGTTAAACTTGATACATTATGATGTTTTTGGTCCTGTGAATGTTCCTTCAATTTCAAAATATGTTTACTTTGTATCTTTTCTAGATGATTACAATAGGACACGGGTTTATTTCCTTAGAAGCAAATTTGAAGTCTTTAGTCAATTCAAAGAGTTTAAGGCTCTTGTTGATAATCAGATGGATAAAAAGATTAAGTATTTGAGGACTAACAATGGTGGTGAGTTTTGTTCAGTAGATTTCAACAAATTCTATAAAGAATATGGGATTGAGAAGCAAAAGACATTCTATAAAGAACATGGGATTGAGAGGCATAAGACAACTCTGTATACCCCTCAGCAAAATGGAGTTGCAGAGAGGATAAATAGGACATTGATGGATATGGCTAGAAGTATGCTTAGTGGATATGGTCTTGAACAAAAATTTTGGGCTGAATTTGTTTCTACAGCTTGCTACCTACTTAACAGGTCTCCTATGCCAGTGCTTGTTGATAAGACACCTATGGAGGCATGGTCAGGAAAAAATCCTTCATTGAGACATCTTTGAGTGTTTGGTTGTGGGGCATATGCACATGTACCTAGGGAGAAGAGGTCTAAGTTGGAGAACAAGGTAGTGAAGTGTATCTTCATCAATTATGGCATCGGTGTGAAAGGGTACAAGCTTTGGGATTTAGTGGTTGAAAGGGTTTTGTATAGTAGAAGTGTGATCTTTAGAGAACTCAATCTGTCTTCCATTATTTTACAACCAAAGAAAGAAGAAGATAAAGAGGATGTGGTTTAGCTTCCTTCTATCCCTAAGAAGGTCGAACCAAAAACACCTATTGGACCTGATGATGAGGAGAGCTCTAGAAGCTCTGATAGTTCAAAAGAAGAAGAAGAACCTTAACATCAATTATTGAGGAGGTCCACACAAAAAAGGAGACAACCTAAAAGTTTTGGTTATTCATTGCAAGATTCTAGTTGTATTTTTCTTTGATTTCTAACATTGATGAGACTAAGACCATAAGGGAGCGTATGGATATGAGTGATGCAAATTCCTAGAAAGAGGCCATGGAAGAAGAGATGGTTGCATTGAAAAAAAATAATACTCAGGATCTAGTACCTTTGCCTGATGGACAGAAACCTATTGGATACAAATGGGTGTTTAAAAATAAATTTGGTTCAGATCGTAGTGTTGAGAAGTATAAGGTAAGTTTGGTCACAAAGGGGTATTCCTAGGTTGAGGGAATAGATTATGGTGAGATTTTCTCTCTTGTTGCAAAGTTGACATCTATTAGATTCTTGTTATCACTTGTTGTTGCATACGATTTAGAAGTTGAACATATGGATGTGAAGACAACTTTCCTTAATGGTGACTTGGAGGAGGATATTTATATGTCACAACCTGAGCACTACATTTTGAGAGGTAAATAAAATTTGGTTTTCAAGTTGAAAAAGTCTTTGTATGGTTTGAAACAGTCTCCTAGGATGTGGTACCAAAAGTTTAATGCCTTTGTGTTAAATTTGGGATTCTAATATCAAAATCTAATCATTGTGTTTATTATAAGATGGATAATGATCGTATTCTCATTATTGCTTTATATGTTGATGATATGTTGTTCATTGGGAATTGTAAAAGTTTGATTTCTGATTTGATGTCTCAGCATTCAGCACAGTTTGAAATGAAAGATTTAGGGGTGGCTAAGTACATTCTGGGAATGGAAATCAAAAGGGACAAAGAAAACAAAAAAATTTGGTTAGGTCAGAGTAAGTATGTGAATATAGTGTTGGAGAGATTCAACATGGCAGCTTGTAGACCATTGTGTGTTACTTTTATAATGGGGACTAAGTTATCTGTTGTAGATTATCCAAAATCTCCTATTGAGATGGAAGATATAATGAGAGTACCTTATGCTAGTTCTATTGGTAGTTTGATGTATGCCATGGTCTATACAAGACCAGGCATTACCCAAGAAGTGGGAGTCCTTAATCAATTTATGGCTAATCCTGGACGAGTACATTGGGATGTGGTAAAGAGAGTGTTCAGATACTTGTGGGGTACTTCTGAGTATTCCTTATGTTATCATGGTCATCCTACATGATCTTTTCATTCAATTTGTATTCATGGATTTGTGGATTTATATTGGGAAGGTGACATTGGCAGCAAAATATCCACCAGTGCTTATGTGTTTGTGATGTTTGGTGGTGCTATTAGTTGGATGAGTAAGAGACAAGTTGTAGTTGATTTGTCCACTACAAAAGCATAGTACATGGCAGCAACTCATGCTTGTAAGGAAGTCATTTGTCTTAAGAGATTTTGTTTAGATGTTAGGCTTGATGCAGGGATGATTACTATTTGTTGTGACAGTCAAAGTGCTATTTGTTTGGCAAAGCACCCAACCTTCCATGCTAGAATGAAGGATATTGATGTTCTATTCCATTTTCTGTGACATGGTGAAAGATGGAAAGGTGAAACTTGAGAAAGTTTCTAATTTGATGAATATTGCAGATGCCTTGATGAAGTCTATGAGCACAGATAAGTTCATATGATGTTTGGAGTCTATGGGCCTCTTGACCCCTAGCAGTTAATTTCCTATTCAAATTGGTTCTGGAAAGGTGTTCAACAAGTGGGAAAATGTTGGGAATTAAGGTGTCTCAACCTTGTTATTTCCTATCATTAGTTATTTAATGTATATTTATTTTATGCCTAAGTTTTATTTTCTTGCTCATCATATTTTGTTATCTAGTGTGACATAGCACGATGAGTTGTCATAACATTGGCAGGAAACATGGAAGGCGATAAGGATGCATTTATTCGTACATTGGAATGTAGGTGTTCCACTTTGTGGTAGTGTAATGAATGCATGTTCATTAACTTAAAAATAACAATAGATTAACCAAATTCACACATTTTTTTTTTAAATAATTATTTCATAGTAATGAAGGTTTTCAAGAATTATTTCCACTTTCATAATCATATATCAGAATGTATAAACTGACATCCATATAGTACTTATTACAAGATTTGCATCATCATTCTGATGCTTTTACATTTTGTAAATAATAATAATACATAATCATATGATGTATAATGATGTTTTTGAATAACCAAGTCTTCCGCAATCTTCATCTGCAAGAGGGAGAGCATCACCTGAGTGTTTTTCCTCGAACCACAAACCAGTAGTCCCCCGCACACCTTCCAAGAAGGAAGTGGCCCTACCCTTCACGAGAGTAGAGGATTTCAGGAATCAATAAGATCTAGTATGCCATCTAAGAAATAGTGTTGTGTCTAAATTACAAACAATTAGTCATACTACTCTAGAATCCTTCTAGCTAAGTATGACACATCCAACTAAATTTGCAAATCAAAGACACTGTGAACCAACAAATGCAAATAGTGATTTTACATTTGGCTAAAGATTCATAAACTATTAGATATATTTCATAACATCAATGTACGTCGTAAGTTCACACACCTCTATCTCAAACTAGTTTTTAGCATTCATTTCATCTCATAAAATATATATAACATTCAAATATAAATTGAAAACTCTTTTTTATTTGTTTATCTATCCTAAACTTGGCTAATTGCCTTATAATAATCTATAGTTTCAATAGTCAGGTTCAAGGTAGCATAACTAGTCATTTCAATAAAATAATAGTAATCTATTGTGTATTTATGTAATTCTCAGCTTGTTGTCATTCTGACAGTTCTATACTTTTATAGGTTTCAAATTTTGATTTTAGGAAATGTCTTTTTCACATACAAGTTATCAATTGGAACTATTGGTTCCTCATATCTCGTTTCAATTTTCAAAATGAACATGTTTTAATACAGTTCAGAATTAACAAAGATACTTTTCCTAGAATCTTTACTAGTTATTCACTTGCAAAAATAATTTACTTTCACTCAAAGAGAATCCTTTCTATCCTCAATGGATAAGTTGTATACGTTTTCATGTATATATGTAAATAACATACATACATATAAATTATACTGCCACACACATAATATCTAATCAATATAAACATTACTCATTCATATCATGTTCTAACAGTCATAATTATGTTTAGGAAATATATGATGAAATGTCTATAAGAACTCTATTATAATCTCGAGTCACTCAAGATGGTTCTTCAAAAATAATAACACTCAGAAATTACATTTTCTAGAATTCAAAAGATTTAAGTATTACTTCTATAGTCTAATCTTTGTTTAAACTGAGTTTTATAAATTTCACGGAGATGTAATTAGAACCTCTTGAGCTTTGATCAAATGGTATTTATCTCATGCATTTTGTGCTCTTCTCCTTCATATTCACTTCGAGCATTTTGGTTCTCTTAAACTCTTTTAAAATATGTATTGGACAGTTGACATAACTTACATTTCTAGATACCAAGCATTAAGCTCTACTCATAGTAAGTATATATATAAATAATTAAGAATTAAGATATGTTCTTAATATAAAAGACATCAAGCTAATAGCTCTCTCTTCAATATAAACAACATTGAGCATTAAGCTCTGTCTTCAATAAAAATGACATCGAGCAATAAGCTTTGTCTACAATATAAATGACATTGAGAAATAATCTCTATCCACAAAATAAATGACATGGAGCAATAAGCTCTATCCACAATGTAAATGACATTGAGCAATAAGCTCTATCCACAATGTAAATGACATTGAGCTATAAGCTCTATCTACAATATAAATGACATTGAGCTATTTTATATGGAAATCAAAATATTAACAATTGCTAAAGCAAGACCATCGAATATTACTCAAACTGAGTAATCCTAAACCTATTAGAAAAAGATATTATTTAACCACAATGGTCTTCACAATAAAATATACCAATTTTACATACTTCTCAAAGTCATCATCCCTTAGGGATACAAAAATTATGTTGAGTCAGCTAATTAGTTTCTTTCTCAAGTTATACAAAATAACACTATTTGAACAAAACTTTCATACCAGTAGGGATTTATTGAATCAAAACAAATCTAGAAATATATATCATCCAAACAGGGATTATTAAACAAAACAACCGTATATAAATGAATAGGGATAACGAGCATATAGGTTATACATTTATCCTTATTCCAAATGGAATCTCTAACAAGCATTCAATTTGTTCCAGTATCTGTTAATGAGAAACACAAACTCGGTAGGGTTACAAGAGTGATAGCCCTTATAGCAAATAAGGAGCATTCTCTATTTTCAAAGATGTTGTTTATACTAAAATAGAATCATAGAGTATATATATTCGACAATAGACAACCCTAACCATTCAAGTTTAAATATTAAATTGACTTTCAAACATATAATCATCAAATTTCTAAAATATTATCCCCTGCATTAAATCATAAACTTTGGAAACCCTCCCTCCCAAACAAAATAAATAGTCTATAAGGAAATCTAAGTGTTGAAACACCTTCCTAATGCCAATTTGTAGAATAGAAATGTAGAAAATACTTTCAATTTCAATTACAATTCATTCAAGGATGCATATTAATCAGAAATATAGAATAGACAATTCAAGAGACATACACATATCAACACCAGAGTTACATGGGAAAACCCTTATGGGAGAAAAAACCCACACACCAAGCAAAATCTCTTTGTATTACAATAAAATATTGTTTACATACAAAGTAGTAGATTTGTGCTTTCAGGTATCTTGTTATAGTCTCAAACTTCAGCAGCCAAACATTTCTCTGATCAACCTCTAACTCCCTACACTGAACAACTCTATTATTTCATTACACATAGTTACTATGTTAACCTCTTCACATTCGGTTACCACATGAAAACTCTTCGTTCTACATTCCAAGCCATTCCAGAAACTGTCGATTCAATTCCTGTAGCCAACATTTACTAATTGTTTAATTGTCAGAGACACAATCCATAATTGTCAACTAAACCATAACTGTCACTGCAAGCTACACCAACACTTCATCAGACATCGAAGAGACAAGAAATAGCCTCTCTCTGAACATTCAATGTCATTTTGATATTGTTAACTGGCCAAGCTTTGACCATGGTCTTCACCACCACGTCATACATCCTCCATCCAATCCCCGTTCTCCCGCTTAGTCTGGCTAGGTCCCACCAAGGCACCCGCAAGCTGGTGGGTTACATAGTCACTAATAGCGCACTCGTACATGACTTTTATCAGGCCCCACCAAGGAGTCTACGGGCTTGCAAAATAGCAAGCATATTGAAGAGACTCAAGACAAAGTCTCACTGAAGTCACTAAGTCACTTCGATGTACTTTGTATCAGCTGTCAAAGGGACAACTGAGAGGCTCCCACCGATATCACCATGTCTCGCCGATGCAGCCAAAGCTCACAATGGTATCGGGTTGTCGAAGGGACTACACATAAACTTCCACCAAAATGATCACCTCATGCCAACATGGAGACTTAACACCAAAGCATGAAGAAATTGGTCCAACGTGAAGACTATAAACAAGTCCTACCGAGAGAGAACAATCAGGTCGATGAGAGAATAACAAGCCAATAATTTGAGGCACATTTTCCAACACAGTTGAGATGAGGTATTTCTTTGAAGATTATTCCATTCTTTATCAAACATAACATATTATTCTATTTAATACTAGAGTATTAACGACATGCCATCTCAAGCTATTCCTTACTGGTTGCAGAGTTTTCTTCTTTCCCCTTCAGTTGTTCGACACTCTTCCTTTTCTTCCCCCTCTTCCTCTTTTACTATGCCTTTTTATTCATAACTTCCTATCCACAAAATTCTCCACCAAATTTCCCCCATTTTCTCTAAACTCTTTCCTTCTGTGCCCATCACTCTTCTAACCAAAGTAGTGGGGATGTTAATTGCAAAGTAGTCTAAAAGGACTCTCACAAAATTACAGTGCAATGCACCACTCTATGCCATTTAATGCATTTAAATCATCACACTTGCTCATTAGCTCCACTTTATGGAGGATAATTCGATCTCACTTAAGAAATCAAAACAATAGAATTCAAATCTCTTTATCTTTAAGATAAGAAATGTACAATATGAATACTCATATATATACAATTATATATAGAGCATTCATAAATTTAATTTAAAACTACATTTTTAACTCAAATATGAACCTATTGAATTACTTCATTGAGAACAATTGTGGAAATATATGATTAGCCAAATCGACAAGATGTAAAAGAAAATATATTCATTTGCCAACTCGGTAGAACCAACCAATCATTTTATCAAAAATAGTCACAAAGATGTACCCATAGAACACTATTCATTTTCCACACAAGAAAAGCATTTAATAAAATAAAACACAATATAATTCTAGTGTGTGTGTGTCCTATAGACATACTATCTCATTCATTCACTAAAATCCCCTTCTCTCTCTCTGATGATATTCTCCATCTATACTAAGAGGGTAGGAATTGTTTTCCTTGCTTCCACCTCATTTCAAAACAAAGTAGTTAGTGCATAACCACAATAATATAATCATGAAAAAATTTAATAAGATAAACGTTTACCCTTATTAAAAACCATGCTCTCTTTTGAATGATAATTAAAATATATTCATCTAACCATTTCAATTTCTAATCACTCTTTAATAATCATAGTTTTCTAATGCACATAAAAGCATTTAAAGTGGTAATTAGTTTGAGCTAAAAGTGAATAATATAGTCCAAAATTGAGGTGTGACAGGTAGAGATTCTTTGCCATGTGTCAACATCTTGAAATATGTGTAAGTCAATATTCTATGATGGATTCCTATGACAGGTTATGATGCATAAGAATCAAATTTTATGATAGGATGGACAAGTGTTGCAAAGCATCTTGCATGGGGAATCTAAGCACCCAAGTTGGGTTATGACAAGTTGTAAGAGAATCAATTATTATTAGTTAGTTATGACAGATTATCTTATAGTTGTTAGTGTTGTCATATATGACAAATTTTATGATGGTGTAAGAGCATCTATCATACCTATTTCAAGTAAATTTGGGGTGCCCAAGTTTGGAGGGTTGTAAGAGGTGAAAGGGAATCTTATACAAGTGTCATTTTCATGCTAAGAGGTGTTGGAATATGTGCCATGTGGATTTGGATGCCCACCTCTTGTATCTTCCTCTAGAAGCTTTTGTCATGCTTGTCATTCTCTATAAATAAGGTGCTTGTTGGAGTAGTTTGTATGGTTCATTTGCAGGTACTATTATGCTGTCAAAATTACTCCAGAATATCAATAGTGGTGAACTCATGTAAGATCATGGCTCTATAAGTGTATTGTAACCTTCATTGTTTACAAATTAATAAATTGGGTTTTGCTTTGGAGTGTGGGGTTTTTCACTCGAAAGGGTTTTCCCCACTTATATCTTGTGTTGTGAGCTTTTGTACTTGCATTTGATGTTTAACATCTTTCATGTATTGTGAATCTCATTACTGTAATGGTTAAAAGATAAAAATGTGTACAACTATCCTTATTAGATCAATGTAAGAAGCGTATTCCATGTACCTTGCTTCCTTTTAGATGTTACCAAAAATACGAGAGGAATAGAATCAAGTGATAGAGATTACAAAGAAGTTCAAATAGCTCCAGGTAAAATGTTGAATTTGGCAATGATTACAACTAAAAAGGAAGAGGAAAGGTTTATCCATCTCTGCAACAGATATGATAAAATTATGGCATGGAATTATGAAGAAATGAAAGGATTCAATGAAAAAGTAATGCAACATACTATTGAGATTCAACCAGAAGTCAAACTAGTAAGACAAAAACAAAGACCAATAAACTCAAAAATAGAACTAATGATGAGATATGAGCTCAAGAAGTTGGTAGAAGCAAGCTTGATATACCTTATCAAAAATTCAACATGGGTTTCAAATCTAGTGCCAGTAAGAAAGAAAAATGGAGAGATTCACCTTTATGTAGACTTCAAGGGTCTCAACAAGGCTTCTCTCAAAGATCATTACCCATTTCCCTCCATGGATCAGATACTCCAAACAATTGCAAGATTTGATAGAATTTCAATGTTGGATGGTTTTTCAAGATTCAATCAAATAATAGTAAAAAGAGATGACCAATATAAAACAACATTCACTACAAAATGGGGGACTTCTTATTATCAAAAGATGCATTTTGTATTATCAAATGCAAGGGCTACTTTTCAAAGAGCTATGGACATTGCTTTTAGAGACCTTAGAAATAAAACTATATTCATCTATCTTGATGGCATCACTGTGTTTTCAAAAAATGTTTGGAGTTTGGGATATCTCTTGATCTAAAGAAATGTATATTTGTTGTATCACAAGCAAAGTTGTTAGAACATGTAGTTTCAAAAGGATGAATAGTAATTGACTTGGAAAGAGTCCAAGCAATCATGGACCTGTCATTACCACAACACAAAAAGGAACTGTAATCTTTTCTAAGAAAAATCAACTTTGTAAGAAATTTTATATCTGATTTTGTAGGAATAGTATGACCAATTACTCTCATGTTGAAATAGGACCAATAGTTCAAATGGATAGAAGAAGGAAAGAAGACATTCCATTGAATCAAGACAATAATTTATGATGCTCCCATGCTGGTCAATCCATACTTCTCTAAGGAATTTGTGATTTATGCATATGGAAGTCAAGCAAGAATTGATACAGTATTGACACAAAGGAAGAGGATCAAAGGGATGAATACCCTGTTGCTTTCTTTAGTGAAACCTTAAAGGAGGCAGAGACCAGGTACACTTTTATAGAAAGGCAAGTGTATGCATTATTAAAAGGATTAAAAAAATTAGGCCTATGATTTCATACAACAAAGTCACTGCCATAATTACTCACCTAGGGGTGAGAGAATTCATAGTTGACGGGGAAATTAGTGAAAAAAGAGTTGAATGGATAACAAAAAAATTGAGTATGATATTGACATAAAACCAACAAAATTGACAAATGGAATAAGCTTGTGCCAACATATTGCAAAAAACATCTTAATCCCTAAGATCCTAAATTCACAGCATGAGGAATCTACAGTGCAACAAAGAGAAACATGTCTGAGCATTGAAGAATATTCAACTACTAATTGGTTATAGGATAAGATTGACTTTCTACAGACCAGAAAACTCCCAGTGAACTTGAACCCAAAAAAAGAAGGGCATTTAGGCTAGAAGCAGCTTCATGTTGAGTGATTGAAAGTGTCCTATTTAAGAGAAGCTTCAATGGAATTTTGTTAATATGTGTAGGTGGGGATAAGATTCCCGCAATACTAAGAGAATTCCATGAAGGATTTTTTGGGGACACTATTCAGTGCATACATTAGCTATCAAAATAATGAGAGTAGGCTATTATTGGCTACAATTATTCACAGATACACATAGGTGGTCAATAAATTATCAAAATTGTCAATTCTATGTGGGAAGAAAAAGAAAGGCACCAATGCCACTAAAATCTATTCTGACAAAGCATCCTTTTGCTTAATGGGGATTAGATTTCATAGGAGTAATCCACTTGTTGTCAAGTGAGGGGCACAAGTTCGTACTAACAAGAAAAAATATACTTTTAATACTCACTCTTAGATATATTTCTACCAACTAGTTTTGAAAAATAATTAATGCAACAAAAACATAGGTCTGGGCACACACCAAATGATATGTTATATTTTAGTGATAAAACACTTTTGTGTGCACTTACCATTCTACCCTATGAATCTTAACCATTTTTTAAAATTCCTTTGTAGTTTACAAACTAGATTTGGAGTACTTCAATTCTTATTCTTATCACATTTTGAAATTTTGAGTGTAATCATCTTAAATTATGCATCCAAGCTTAAGTTTAGTTGATTTTAGGGAAAATGGCCATTTTGACCCCCTTTTGTCCCTCATTTCCATGCATTTACTCCACATAGGGTGTGCCACATGGGTTTGTATGCCACTCAATCAATCCCCATGTATTTATTATTATTCCTCCATTCCTTGTTCACTTCCAACATGACCTTCTCTAGGTGCTTAGTATCATGTCACATCACACATGGAGATGACACATGTGCATGAGTTTCATATTACCATTGTGTACTGCCTTATATACTTTTTAAAAATATTAGTAGTATTTTTGTTAGGATTCATCAATGAGTAGGATAATGGATATTATAGTATTCTTTATATAATGACATGAATAGTCCCATCCAAGGGGCATTGCTTTTGATATTGACACATCATTTAAGTATATTATAGACACACCCAAATGGGATAACTACATTAGCTAGATATTCCCACATATCTTTCTTTCTACTTGTCACACTTTGTGATGTTCACTTTCCTTTCTTAGTTTTCTATTTTTGTGACATGCATGTTGTGATCCTCTTTGCTTATTCTTCCATCTACTTTGTGTTTCCTACACACTTTGCCCATTTATTCATATCCCTCTCTATCTCAGATTTTCATGTCTTACTTTCCTTACTTTGGGACCTATTTTATGTTCCTTTATTATCAACTATGTTTTTCCATGTCCTCTATTTGTCCATGTGTGTTTCCTCTACCTTTCTTCAACTTTCCACATTCCCTATTACTTTATATGTGTTTGAGCATTGCTTCTTAGGCTATGTGTTCCCTATTATCTTATCCTCATTTCACCCTCTATATATTTTTACTTCCTCAACTTGGGGGAAATCTCCTTTATGTCACATCTTTTATCTCCTTATGCTATCCTCCATGGGCCATTATGCCTTACTCTATTTTTCCTTTACATTTCCACATGTTCCTTCTTGATATTTTAGCCCCTATGTTATGTGTGTGCCATGTTTCCTTATTTTTTGATTTCATGTGTCTAATGGTTATTTGTCTGAATATATGTTTATAATGTGTCATCTTAAGCTATTTACATGTTTTATATGCTTATAAGGTCTATCTTATGTAAGGATATTATTGTATGTCATTCTTCTAATCATGGATCTTATCTTATGATGACATGCTTTAGTTTCATTATGATATTTATCAATGATTCTTTTATTGATATATGAACTTACCTTATGATCATGTACACTTTGGTTATTATCATACTTATCTTATATATTTTTTTGCAGATGAGGAAAAGCTACAATTCAACTAAGAGGTATTTCAAATGAACTTTTCACTACAACCACATTAGGATTGTTTTGTTTTCTACTACCTACTATTGTTCAACAAAATAATGTCTACAACCTTTAGAGTGCTCCAAATGAAGAGAATAAACTATAATAACTAGCTATGAAGATGAAGAATAAACTAATAAATTACTGATTACAGAAAACTAGAAATGAAAATAGAAATTTAGATCACAGAATAAAAAAGAGGGAAATGGGGAGAGCTTGATGTCAGATCGAGGAGGCCACTACCTAGGATGCCAACATGTCGTGCAGATGTATGTGTGTCACACTGTAGTCAAGAGAGTATGAAAACTAAAAATATATGCTCTATTCCATTTTACTCCACTCAACCTACACAATACAAGATAAAGACAACTACCACTAACTTCCAAATGATGAAAATAAACTAAAATTGAAAAGATATTATCACTATTTCTCAAACGGAATAAATTGAATAACAAAAATAAAGAGATAAAAGAAGAAGGTTCACAAAACTAACATGTAGTTGAAATCTTCTTCTTTGGACCTGAAATCTATAATAAAAACCAAGGAAGGTTGGGGCTATTTGGGGATTTGCCTTCAATTTAAACCCTTGTTTTGGTATTTTTTACCCCACGAATAGCTAATGTTGAAAAATATAGAAAACAAGTGTGTGCTATTATCCTCTAAGTGTGTCTAGATAAATAACAATAGTGACAAATAGAGTAAATGAACAATATGAAACTAATCTACTCAAACAAGAGAAAACTAGTGTGTTATTGGAAGAAAGAGGAAATGAGGTAACCCACACAATGTCACAAGAATACAAATGAATTACACAAAGTGAATAAATAAAGAGGGCAATATGGAACTCAATCACCTTACAAAATGAAGATGCAAACTACCCGTCTAGAAATGGAGCCAAAAGAAGATCCTATCAACAAGTAGTGGTTCCAACAAACCCCACAAAGATATTAAAATCCACAAGAAGATCACATAGGTTTGAATACTCGAAGAAAAATTTTCTATATGCTACTAGAGAACCAAGAAAGTTTCCAAGAATGTTGATAGACTACAAGAATAACAATAGAGATGCAAAGAGCTTCACAAGATTTTACCAAGGATTACAAGAGAGAGAGCAAAGGTCGTTCAAAATGAGAAACTTGGAGGGGATAAAGGAAGGGCTAATCAAAGAAATTCATTCAAAGGCATGGAGGCATTACACAGAATCTCTCACATCATAAGAGGTGGTAAGCAATGCTCAAGAAATGGTCTCTTGGTGCCACATAGGCTCAAGACACTAGTGTGTTGCATAGACATCTGTGCTAAGCACTAATGTCTAAGTGGCATTAGCTCCTGATTTCATAGAATACCTTAGGATAGTGAAAGAATTAAGGCACTTAAATGAAATTTGACAAAAATAAGAAAAAAGGCTAGAACGTAACACAAACGTAGCATTTGTTGGTTATAAAAAAGGATAAGGCAAGGCTAAAATGATCCCTAAAACATGGTAAGGGAGTAGACACCAAAATGAGTGAAAATGTAGAATGAAATTGCAAGGGTATGCAATTTTTTATGTTAAATTTAGTCCCCACTTTAGCGGGCTTATGACCGTAGGTGATATGCTATGCTAAAGTACATAAAAGAAATAACATAACAAAGGCTACCCAAAAAGAATACTGTAGAGACCATAGAGAGTCATTCAAGTGAAGGAATCAAGCTCCTAGAATGGAATCCTACAAGACCATAGTATTAGGCAACAAAAATCTACACAAAAGGTAATGTTAGAACCACATATATATAAAAAACTACACAAAGGAGGATCAAATCAAATATGATTTGTTGAAACATTTAATGTTAGAAAATCATATAATTTAATGCACATCAAACAAAAATGTACAAAAATCACATGCAAAGCACATAAGAAAACAAAAAGAGATGACAAAGAAGGCATTTCTAACGTTGTGTTGCTAGAAAGATGCCAAGTATGGTTCTAGGGCTAGCACACTATGAGATCTAGGAACCACACCAAACCTCTATGGATCATAAGAACTAGCAAACTACATTGCTAGTTGACTTACAAGGAGTACCAAAAAGTAGCAAAAAATGGAGCACAACTATCTAGCATTATGTCGCTAGGTGGCTCACATGTCACTATAGTACCAGGAATTACATGGACTAGCATGGCTAGGTAATCTTGATAAATGTGGTCAGTCTAAGAAAGTGCATCTTCTTAGGACCACAAGCTACTAATGTTGCAGGGAGCGAACACCTTAGGGAGTGTACCATCTTTGATGGATGAAAACTTGAATGCAAATACAAATGAAAGCAACTGAAATCAAATACGAATATACCTTCCTTTGCACACAATTCAGCTACATGGATTGAGCGTATTGAAATTGCACCCAAAACTCCAATGGATTTCTCCTTGCTAAAGTAAGTATATGGATTGCTCAAAGTTCAAGCAGCATAAACTTGATCTCCCAAAGTGGATGAAGGAATTACAATAGCATAAGTTTACATGAATGAGAGATGATCAGATGGCTTAGAAGATGTTATATTTATAGATTTTTGAAAATACAGATCAACGGTGGAGGATGATCAGAAAGATCAACAGTTGAAATCGATTGAGAGGATGTTAGCAAATGAGAGAGTGACAAGTGTCCTTGTCCTCTCATGAATTATGGAGGCTAATAGATTTGATTGAGGAGTTGACTAAATTGATTGATTCATTAACGGGGTTGATTGGTTTTTAAACAAAATTGATTGATTTGTTAACTAATTTGATTTGACTCAACTCAATTGATTGATCTGTTAATTGTTCTGATTAAGAGTGATCATAGTGATGAGAGGAAATCATGGTGAGAGGGGAAAGTAGGGAAATTAAATTAATTAATTATTTAATTTCATGTGCACATGGATAAATAAATAAAATATTTAAATTTTATTTATTTGGAGGGAAATAGAATATTTAAATAAATAATTTGAATTTATTTATTTAAAGTGGAGGGAAATTGATTTAATTAAAATAATTTGAATTATTTAATTAATATAGAGGAATATGATGAAGATAGATGGATTAATTAATTAGTGTCGAAGAATGGAAATTGGATAATTAGATGGGAAATGATGCGAATGTGGTGTAGTTGGCAAAGTTTAAGTGTCTACATTTTGTCCCTCTTGATACGGTGTCTCATAAGGTGGTGTCGTGTCAAAGAAACTAAAAAAAGATGCCTCAGTCGATGGTAGGAATGGAGAAGGGATAATGGATGCCCCCTTGAGAAATTTTTCAAAAAAAATGAATATTTTTGAAAAAATCATGAAAGAAAGGGAATAAGATGAGGACAGTGAAATACAAGGGTAATAGATAAAAAATGTCAAACTGGGGTCAAAACAAGGGGATAAGGGAGGGTGGGCTAAGGCTACAGAGGAAAACAGGGGCTGGGGGGCCCATAAATAGTGGTAGGGGGCCGATTCCCAGTTATGTGTACACCTAAGCTTAAGAAACTTATCAGAGAGAAGAAAAGCAGCTAGACATGGCAGATCGCATAGCTATTCCACGTCATCGACACCGTAGTGAGCACATCAAATAGTGCCAACGACCAGATGGAGCGGGTAGACCGGTGAGCGACTAATCCTAGGGCCTTGTGGGTAGCATAGGGGGTCATTAATGGTCATAAATGCTAGGGTAAAGGTAGAAAAATGTAGGCATGCTTTTGCAGAAGCATGCCCATGGCAAGAATTGAAGTGCCTAGGGTTGAAAATAGTGTGCCCTGTGGTGAATGGGCACCCATGGGGAGACTACGCGCTCACGCACTCAGGCGGTGTGCAGATGGCTAGAAACAGTGCACTTTTGCGACAAAAGAGCTGTAAAACATGTGCTTTTGGGATGAATGAGTGTGCTTTTGTAAAAAGGTGCGCTAAGGACAGAAAATGGTGCACTTTTGCATAAATGCGCGCTAAGGGTAGAAAATGGTGTGCTTTTGCACTAAGGCAAAAGTAGCCAACTAGAGAAGGGGTTTTTTTCTTTTGGCTAGATGAAAATCTAACTTGGCAAAATGTTGTGATGAATAGGAGAGTCCACCACCAATCCGGTCATGTGTGCGGATACCCCAAACGATGGGACTGTATACTAGGTTTACAAAGGAGGAGAGACTTCTTGGTGATGATAGGGATGCTACTGATCGCGAGGATGACTAAGATCAAGGTACACATATCCATGATGATGGCGCTCATTGAGAGATGGCACAATGAGAGGAGTGCATTTCCCCTCCCGAATAGGGAGATGATGGTTACCTTGGAAGATGTATGGCAGATATTGAGGATACCCATACATGGGTCCTTGGTGAGATACGACCTGCAGACTGGGACACAAGCCTTAGAGAAAGTATTTGCAGATGATGACTTATAGATAGTGGAGACACAACTTGATCTTACACGAGTAGAGACAGATGCCCCTTTTCCACTTTTTTATTGTGGGATTGATACTCTATGTTTTGGTACTTGGGAGGAGATTGAGATACTTTTCTATCAGATGGGGAGACGTTCTAGAGAGGATGATGGATGGCAAGCTTTTTATGTGGGGACCATGTGTGTTGGCCCACTTGTACAGAGATCTACACAACTACATATATAGTCAGAGCTAGTACTTGGGATGCAAAGTAGCATTGATATATATATGGGCATGGGAGAACATAGATGTGTTGAGACCGGTGTGTGACAGGGTGAGGACTGCAAAGCATCTGTATTACTAGATGTATGTGGGAGTCCTAGATTATAGACGAGTTGGGGACATGGCTTACTGGTGGGGAGTTATGGATGATGTAGACACTGTGATATAGAGGCCATGGAGATATTGTGAGGTGTGGGATGAGGACGTGGGGCAGCTGGTCTATGTTTGGTAGAATAGATACATTTTGGGTCACGCAGAGCACATAGTACAGAGGTATATGACAGGTAGGGTACTGCGGTAGTTTGGTGAGAAGTAGATAGTGCCCATACACAAGGCTATCTTCCCCAAGGTATGGAGGGATGTAGGCACTTAGGGAGCAGCTCTGGATCCTTAGGCAATTCTAGTAAATTTTTAGGGGTTGCAACTATTACCTTGGGTGCCTCCAAGGAATACTATAGAGGATGCTAGTACCAGTCTACACTATGACACATGGTGGGACACACATAGGTTGGTGAGAGTGACTATGCCTAGCACACAAGTAGGACAGATGGCGGAGCCTCCCATGCAAAGATGATTTAGGTAGAGAGTAGAGGGTGGCCATGTGGACATCCCAGGGGATGCAGGCAGAGATGGAAAAGATAGGGGATAGGTGGAGGTCGAGGTGGTGATCCCTGGAGAGGAGGACTTAGACACATTGAGAGCCTCCAGGAATAGTCTACAGCTGGAGGTGAAGTTTTTATAGAGAATGGTTACAAGGCTGACTACGGAGAGAGATAGTGCACTCCTCCAGATCTAGACCTTGTAGGGATAGGTATAGGTACTAAAGGCGCAAGTACATGCACTAGTTAGGGTTGGTGATGGAGATGGGTTATTGTAGCGTATTACAGTAGAGTGCAATGTGCTCAGAGTAGAGAGGGATGTAGCAGTGGTAGCAACTACACACTACCAGCAGGAGCATGACACCATTCTAGCAGGTGGGGGGATGCAGCAGATGTGGGGTGACATGATGAGGATCTAGGCTGAGCTGGCATAGGCAATACAGAGAACTGAGTACTATCATACTTTATATCATGGTGTAGTTCCAAAGGGACAGAGAGCACCCACATTTAGCTCACGAAGCAGATCAGGGACAGTCAGGTCAGCGCGATCAAGGGACCCATGCTCCACCACTGTCGGGACAACCAGGGTAGAGTGCAGGGACATAGGGACCATGCCAGCCTCCCCCTCTAGGATCCAGCCCATAGCCTTCACCATCAACACATTCAGAGGGAGGCAGTTCCACATGAGATGATTATTATGATAATGATGTTATGTATTTTGATGCCTGCAGGCTAATATGCATTATGTATACACAGACATTGTGTTATGGACATTTTTGTATATGATGATGTCAATGTTGTGATGGTATATATGAGTTGTGTTATGATGTTTTATTGATGATGTCATGATGACATGGTAGTACATGTTGATGCTATGTGATGATGTATTGTTATGGATATATTTATGTTTTTGATGATTATGTTATGGTAATACATGTATGTATGATGTAAATGGATTAGAATAGATGATGATTTATTATCGATGATGATGTATGTGATGATTTTATGGTTTATATGGTGAATTAATGATAATGATAAATGATAATAGAAATGGATAACAAATAGATAATGGATAAACAAATAGAAATGAATAACCAATGATAAAGAGAATGTATAAACAATGATAAAGAGAATGGATAAAGCAATGAGAATAGAATGGGTAAACAATGATAAAGAGAATGTATAAATAGTGATAAAGAGAATGGATAAATAATGAGAATAGAATGGATAAACAATGATAATAGAAATAGATAACAAAAATGGATAAGGAAAAATAGACGAGAAATGGATAAAGAAAAAGAAATGGATAAACAATGATAATAAAAAATGGATAACAAATGGTAATGAAAAAGGATAAGAAAATGCATAATGAATGTGGTAATAAAATGAAATGATAATGAAAATGACCATAACAACATGAAATGGATGAAAATAAAGTTAGCATGGATAGAAAGCGATGAAGATTAAGATGAAATGATTGGAAAGAACTTAGTATAGATAGATAGACAGATGAAAGAATGATAGAGTTATTGGGAGTAGTTCTGCTAACATATGTAGAGAAATCCTTTATTTTAATATAGCATATGGATGTCATGTACCAAGGTATAAGGACCAGGGTGACAATGTATCCAATGCATAAGACCTTGACTCTACAAAAAAATGGTTTGAACTTATTTCTACTAGACATAATAGAACCTTATGTGAATGGAAAATAGTCTTAGCGTAGAATAATCTTAATACACATAAGGCCTTTACAAAACCTTAGATGCAAAAGAGTATTAATATGAAAGATGCTAATTCCAACACACACAAGATAAATATTAGTCATAGTAGGATAATAATATCATCCCACAAACATAGCATACAAAAGCAATGACCATGCCCCAATCCATACTATATCGCAACATACCAAGATATAGAAAGATCAAGGTAATCTTTGAGTAGGTATTAGAAAGGAACAAAAGATAAATCAAAAATAAATCGACCAACTGATAAAACAAAGACACAGCCATCATATTCTCTTGCCAAAGAGGGTGCTTATGGTAAATTGAGCCTTATTGTAGGAAATATTCATCCGTTAAAGGCTTTGGATTTAGGATAGATGGATTTAGCAAATGTGGCAAACAGTATGCGGGTGAGTGTATTGTTTTAGGAATAGTCTTTTTCTTCTAATGTTATAAGTGCTTGAGCTTTCAAAGGATCCATAGTTAATTTTCTTCTTGAGTTAGTCAAGTCTAGGTGGTAGGTGAATAGAATGGATTGTGGTAGACAGATGAAGGGAAAGTATGGATTTATTATGGATTGAGATGGATGAGTGATGTTGATGGAAAGTGAGTGAAAGTGTGACAGTTCCTCTCGAGTCAAAACAAGGATCCATTCCTAGACCTAGGTTAAGGAAATGTGCCCCCATTCAGGTAGAGGTTTTATTATGGAGAATGAACTAACTATGGATGAACTAACTATGGATGGACAATTGATACTGACAATGGATGATGCTAAAAAGATAACAAATGACAATGACAATTTCCAAGCCATCAGAGATGGGTATGTGGAAATGCAAAGGTCAATAATTTTATTATGGATGGATGGGGCTTTATTATAGAATGAGATGGATGGAATGGATGGAAGACTTAGTGGATGGTGAATGCTAACTTTTACTCATAGCATCTGTTTACCAGGTTTTCACCAAAGGACATATTTTTTTGTATTTTTTTTTATATTTTTTTTATTTTTTCCTATTTTATTTTTTTGTTGGAGATATTCTGAGGATCAGGCATAGAACTTCTTAAAATGGACACTATTGATGGGCTCATCTAGAGTAATTCCTTCAAGTTTTGATAGTGTATAAGCCCCTGATCTATAAATTGTTGTGATAACAAAGGTTCCCAACCAGTTAGGCTCAAACTTACCCTTTTTATTTTGATCTTGTTGGTTTCTCTGATTTTTCTTAAGAATGAGATCACCCAATTGAAACCACCTTTCTTTGATCTTCTTATTATAGTTACAGCAAAGGCGATTTTGGTAGACTTGAAGATGATTTAATGTTGTGAGGCTCCTTTCATCCAATAACTCTTGCTCATGCAATTTAGCAACTATGTACTCCTCCCCATCAATAAGATGTTGCATGGAGACTCAAAGGGTTGGGATCTTGACCTCAATAGGTAAAATGGCTTCGATGCCATAGACTAAAGCATATGGGGTAGCACCAGTTAGGGTTCTGATACTTGTGTGATATGCCCTTAAGATGGGATTCAACTACAAATGCCAATCATGGTTAGCTTCATTGACTATTTTATTAAGGATTTTCAAGATAGTTTTTTTTTAAGCCTTAGCCTAGTCGTTGCTCTGCAGATAATAAGGTGTGGAGAAGTGATGTTGGATATGGTACTAAGTGCACAAAGAATGAACATCTTGGTTTTTAAAAGGTTTTCTATTATCAGTCACTATAGCAAGGGGAATACCATACCGAAAAATAATGTAGTGCAAGATAAACTTAGCTATTTGTTTGTCAATGATGTAAGTCATGGGGATGGCTTCTACCCACTTCATGAAGTACTCAGTAGAAGTTATAATGAACTTATGGTCATTGGAGGATGATGGATGGATTTTACCTACGAGGTTGAGTCCCCACTATGATAAAGGCCATGGAGTAGTAACCGGTTGCAACTGATGTGCTGTTGCATGAATCAGGTCTCTATGTTGCTGCACTGAAGGCATCTCTTGGCAAACTTATGAGCATCTTGCTCCATTGTAGGCCAATAATATCTTGTGTAGAGCATCTTCGAACAAGGTTAGGACTGGTGGAATGTGCTCCACAAACACCTTTGTGTACATCTCTTAAAGTAATGTTAGCCTCTTTTGAGTTTAGACATCTAAGAAGGATACCATCGAGACTCCTTCGGTATAATGTGTCACCAAGGATAGTAAATCGAGAGGCTCCGTAGATGAAGGTTTTCTTTTGGGTAGTGGTAAGGATCGGTGGAAGGGTTTTATCATGAAGGTAGTTAAATGTCTTGGTACCAGGGTGAATTGGGACCAACAAGTTTGTAGATAATCTTGGTAGGTGGAACATCAACGGTCGGTACTAAGAGCTGTTCAACCAAGAATTCATAGTGTTGCGTATTTGCAAGCATATCCATGAGGGATCCAATAGTCGCCATAGAATTAGTAGCCTTGTTATTCACTCTAGGAATCTGTTCAAAGGAGAGTCTATGATGCAGAGGTAGGGGCAGCTCACAAATGCAAGGTTTTATTTACCACTTGACTATTCACACATTGTCTTGACTATCCTCTGAGAATGCATTGTTTTAAAACTAGGGAAAGATGTCATTTCATGGTTTGAATGCATAAGCTACCCACCAAACCTCCCAACCACCTTGGACCACACTAAATTGACTAGGGGATACTCACCAAACTCACAAAACAACTTAGTAACTTGTTGTTCCTACTGTCCCTTCACAACTAGGTCAACTTTGCTTGTAGCCCTTGGAATAGGGTTTTTGGGGCATAACTTGCAGAATCTAAGACAAACCCATGAACACACTACCTTTTTGAATACCCATTAAGCCTCTCCACAATATATCTAACATGAAGGGTAGGTTGTTTTGGACCAAAATCCTCAAAAATGGACTGTACCTGTTGTTCCTAGGCATAATTAGAACAACAAATGAAGTATTTTTGGCATAACTTTCATAAAACGACTCAAACCCATGAACTAAAACCTGGTTTGAGTACCCATTATCCCCTTACATAACATATATTTCATGTTGGTATGATTGTTTTGTAACATAAGGCCTTAAAAATGACTAGTAATTCTGGTAATAGGCCTAATTAGGCCACTTTTACAAAGGAGGTGCCTCCAAATCACCAAATTTTTACCCAAACTCAATGGAAAGTCTTTAGTTATGTATTAAAATAGAAGAATCCACCATTTTTTTGATCAGGACCCTCACTTATCTCATCAAATTCAAACATGCAAACTAGAAGACCTCATTCTTCCTAAAAAATAGAAAATTACAGCAATAAGAACTTTTCAAAACACCAAGAAAACTTATTTGTTTGCTCCAAAAGTGAAGAAATAATTTGAAGGACTTAAAAACCTATCATTCTACCATTTTGTGTCATTTTGGCATGGTCATGGCACTCAAAAACATAAAATTTCTCTCTAGGACTGTCAAAACCTAGGTTATTGGACTGTTTTTAGTAAAATGAGCATAAAATCCACAAAACATGAGACCAGACCATAAACGTATATGAAAAAGAAAGGTAATCCAATACCCCATCCAACCATATATGTTTACAAGGCTGTACAAGGCCATACAAGTGCAAATAACAGCAAAAAATATAGAAAAACTGTGAAAAATAGAGCTAGAACAGCAAAAAAAATCATTTTATCTTATTTCCTTCATTCCAAAAGCTTCATATCCTTCTTCCACGACCTGTATGTCATATAAAAAGCATGTTTTACAATATATAACTTCACTCCACTCCTCCTCCATCTAGAAAACTCAAAAAGAAAGGCTAAAAAATAGCCTCTCCACTAAGGCTACCAAAATAGAAAGTACTAAACTTAAGCAAAAACTTAAAGACCCTAGTCCTATAATTACCCCCACTACAAAAATGCCTCAAATAGGATTTATTACAATAATGAATGGTCTTTTAAGACCTTATTTTATGTAAAACTCAAAACTAAAGCCTAGATTTTAATAATTGTCCATTTTTTACAAATGGTGCTCCTACACCAGTCTGGAAAAGTGTTGCTTGTAATCATCAACCATCCTTTTGTTAGGCATAAACTTGTCATCTTTGGTTTGGTATTCATTTGTGACCTATCGAATGACTAGTTGGGAGTCTCCATAGAACTGTAATTGTTTGATATTCCACTGGACAGCCATGCAGATCCCTGTAAGTAAAGATTCATATTCGGCGATGTTGTTTGTGCAAGAAAAAGCTAGCCGATATGACTTAGGAATGCAATCACCTTGTGGTGTGATAAAGAGAATTCCAGCTCCTGAACCATGCTAGGTGTAGGATCTATCAAAATATAGCTTCCATTCAACTGATGTAGTGAGGTTGAATATCCCTTCATATAGAAAATCAAAAAGCATAGGGTGTGTATCTATAATAGGAGCCTCTGCTAGTTGATCAGCGATGACTTGTCCTTTTATAGCTTTGCAATCAATGTATTCAATATCAAAATCACTGAGGATCATGACCCATTTAACTAACCTACCTATGAGAGATTCCATGGATAGAAGATATTTCAAGGGATCATTCTTGGATATGAGCTTGGTTTGTTGGTTTAACATGTAGTGTCACAACTTTTGGGAAGCAAACACCACAACTAGACAGGCCTGCTCCATGGGAGTATAATTAAGCTTGTATCTGACCAAGGTATGACTAATATAATAGATCGCTTGTTCTTTACTTGAGTCATCATTTTTTTCTAAGAGGGTGCCCAAGGCTACTAATGTAGTGGAGATGTATAACAATAAGGGTCTCCCAGAAATAGATGGCACCAAAAATGGAGGCGTAGCGAGATATTTTTTTAGTTGATCAAATGCCTGCTAACACTTACTATCCCATCTGAATGTTGTATCCTTATGGATTAAGTGTGAAAAAGGTTGACATTTTCTAGCCAACTGTGATATGAATTGTTGAATAGACTGTAATTTTACCTGAAGACTTCTCAGTTGGTTTAGATTTGAAGGAGGAGACATCTCAACTATAGCCTTGACTTTTGTAGGATCGACCGCAATTCCTCTGTGAGATACTATGTATCCCAATAGTTTCCCTGATGTAACACCGAAGACACATTTCTTAGGGTTGAGTCTTACATGGTACTATTCTAACCTATCAAAGATCTGCTCTAGAACCTGTAAGTGACCTGCCCTAGTAGATAATTTTCCCAATAGATCATCATCATAATCTTCCATAATGGTATGAAAAAGGTCATGGAAGATAACTGTCATCACCCTATGACATGTCGTTCATGCATTCTTTAGGCTGAAAGGCATGACTTGCCAACAATATGTTCCCCAAGGACATGTGAAAGTTGTCTTGTATTGATCCTTAGGTGCTATCATAATCTGATTATAACTAGAAAACCCATCCATTAAGGACAACATTTCATGACCCATTGTCAAGTCTACAATGATGTCTATGTTAGGCAAGGGAAAGTCATCTTTTGGATATTCCTTGTTAAGATCTATGAAGTTAGTGCAGATACAAATGCCACCGTTTGTTTTGGAAACATGTACTAGGTTAGAGACCCACTCTATATAATCAATAGGGCATATGAACTTTACATCTAGCAACTTTTGAAGCTCTACTTTTATGAGTAATGCTATATGTGGATGCTTTTTTTAGAGTTTTTGTTTGACTGGTTTAGCATTAGGGGATATTGCTAAATAATGGGCCACCAGTGAAGGATCTAACCCAAGCATGTCTACATATGTCCAAGCAAAGTTAACCACTCTTTTCATGAAAAACACTATGAAATCCTTTCGCTCTTTCTCTAAGAGAGAAGCTACCAAGAAAGTGATCTTGGGATTTTGCGATATTCCTAGGTTCATCTCTTATGATTGTTCAACCAAAAGTGAAGACTTTCATTGGTACTTCAAAGATAAGGGAAGGTCAAATCCTCCATCCTCAGGAACCTCAGAGAGGTTTTCACCCTTGGATACATTCTATTTTTTTACTTTTTTATGTTCTAAAGGTGCCACAATGTGGTTTTCACTAGGGGATCTGATAATTTTATCTCTATTTTTGCGACTGGAGGATTTGGCATTCTCACCAAAGTATGCTACTTGGTCTAGTTCCATAAAAAACTTGTTTTATGATCTCCAAGTGGAATACCATCATGGGGTCCCATGAATTATGCAATAGCCTCATCATTCAAAAAGATATCAAGAACGAGGGCCTCTTGTTGATCCCAATCAATGAGTTCAAGGTATACAAGTGAAATGTTTTGGGTTTTAGTTTTGGAGGTGAGAGATATGGAGGATATCATGAATATGGAGGTCTCCTGAAATAAGTCAGTAAGGTTTAAGTAGGAGTCATCGATAGTATCCTCATTGGAAATCATAACCATGGGAAACGCTTTCGCTACTTCTTCGAGAATAAACTCAATGTCTGAGGAACATGATACCTCCTTTCCATATCCTAAACCATGCTTGTTATTTTTCTTAGTTACAAATCTATGGGTTCTAAGTTTCCATGTCCATGCATGCCAAGCCCACCTTGTCCTTTGAATCCCATGTTCTTTACAATATGAAGACCTCTGTTGTATTGTTCCACTGGTAATATCACTGGATCTTTGTCATGTTTGAATATCCAAGAGGACATGTCTTTGATAAAATCATCTTCTAACATTCCCCAATGAATGAATATTGTTGGGTTAGCTTGTATGACTACCTTTTTACTTGCCTTTGCTATAGGTGGTTTTCCATGTGACTTGAGTGATAAGGGCAAATTCCCCACACAGCAAGACTTGTGTAAGTCATATTCTCCCAATCCCATATTCTTATACTAAACCTTGACCTCAGAAAAATGTGTATTAGTTGGGGCTTTGGCTAAGGTGGATGGACCTATGTAGGATGATGATGGTTGAGTTGCAACGTTATTGGGGTTTCAATTTGAATTCTGATATTTACCTTGCATAGTTTAGCAGAATTCACAAGGGTCAAGGTCTCCTTGAATAGTAATTTTTGTACCATTAAAAGGAAACTTTAAGCATTGATGGTACGTGGAGGGTATGACTTGCATGGTATGGATCCATAGGTGACCTAGGATAATGTTGTATGGGAGGTCAAGGTCCAGTACTTGGTACCAAGTTTCTATTAAGGTAGGACCAACTCTAATTGGTAGATGAATAACACCTTTTGACTCTCTTTCGGCATCATCTTATGCTTTTATTAACATAGTTTTAGTAGAATCAATTGTATCCTCAGCATATCCCAATTGTTTCAACAGTTTTAGAGAACAAATATTTAGTCCAACACCACCATCTATAAGGATACATTTGACTTTGCGCTGATGAATGTAAACTTTGATATGTAGTGCATCATTGTGACAAGTGTTTTGGGATGGAAGATCTTTTTCAGTGAAGACCAAATGGTGTGGTGAAGCATTATGACCTATCATGGCCTGGAATTGAGCAACATCTATGTTATTTGGGATAGATGATTCTTGGAGGGATTTTTCGAGTATGGCCTTATGCACAGGTGAAGCTCAAAGGAGATTGAGAATAGATATTTGAGTTGTTTTTCCAAGGTGATCTAAAATATTGTATTTAGAAGTGGGATGGATGTTTCGTGTTGCCCCGTGAAGTGTAACATGACCACGACGAGTTGTGATAGCATAGTCAAGGGCTTTTCCCTTAATGGAAAGAGTAGACACATTACTTTCTCCTATATGACCAATAATGGAATCGTATGAACCTGACATATGATTGACCCCTTTACCTTTATTAGAAGTGTTTCCTTTACTGTGTGGTGGAATGGATCCTTATAGATGTTGATATTATTGTTTGATGTTTGTTTAGGAGCTTCATCTATGGTAACTTCTCCTCGATTGATAAGATTCTGGATAAGGTTTTTCAATTTCATACATCCAGGTGTCTTGTGTCCTTTGACTCTATGGTATTCACAATATTTGTTGTTCTTATACCACGAGGGTTTAAATGTAGGTTAATCATATTAGAGAGCTTCAGGTAACGTGATGAGACCATTTTGGACAAGTTTCTTGAGAATAGATTTAATGGGTCCTCCCAGGGGAGTGAATCTGTGTTTAGGTGTGAAATCTTGTTTAGGTTTCTCCCTAGGAGTAGATGGAATATGCTTTGTTGGTGCTTGAAGATTCACTTATGTTTGAACATTTTGAACATGCTTGGCATCCACCACACCATCATTGACAACATTTTTGTTTTTGGCCCAAAAACGAGGCTTTTCAATAGAAGTGTAGACACCTAAAAAATATCTTCACTGACTAGCCGTCTTTCCAACATCATCCAATTAATTAATTAATTTTTTATTTAATTAATTACACCATCCAACGCCTAATTATTCACCTCCTCTTCATCAATTCATCTTTTAAATTGAATTAATTTAATTAATTCAATGGTTGCGCTTTACTAACATTAGCCTAATTAATTAAATAAATATGCAAATATTTATTTAGTTAATTTTACCATTTCCCTAAACCCAATTAATTAGGTAAATTATGTTTATCTAATTTAGCCTACTAATTAGCCTATCCCTCTACTAGTTAATTAAATACCTATTATTTAATTAGCTAGTCTAACCTACCTATCCCCTGGACCTAAGATTAATTAAATGAACCCTTGTTTAATTAATCTTAACTCCTAATTAACCCATTCCCTAATTTAGTACAGCCACATTAATTAAACTAATCCCCTTGATTAGTTTGGTAAAACCCCATTTAACACTTCTCCCCACATATTCCAAATAAAAAAATTAGTCTTTATTCCACATAAGACAATTTTTTATTCCACTTGTCCTAAAATGCATTAATGGGCTCTTACAACACCTAACATGTCATATTTCTCATTTATGAGAACTCTTCCCCAAATGAATTAAAAATTGATTTCTAATCATCACCTCTTCCCCAAAAGAATTTAAAATTCATTTCTATTCCATCTCGTCTAACCTCATTTAATACACACCCCTTCCCAAGGTGAATTAAAAATTCATCTTTATTCTCATTCCTCTATTTTTGTTGATTAAATCTAAGCCCTCCACCTCACATGCATCCTCATCCATTGATCTCTACATTCAATCTCAACCCTTGGATCAAATCCCCCTTCAAAATGCCTATAAATAGAAGCTCTCCCAAGCCATTTCATCATGCAATCTTGGGTAGTGTTATAATGCCAAAATCATCTCCTTCTTCCCATCTTTGAGCTAGGTTTTCGTGAGTTGTATTCTAGTTTGAGAGCATTTCACATAAGAAATCCATGGGTAAAGCGAAAGAGTAAGGGTGCACTCTCTCAACCTTATCAAGGAGAAGGAGATCATTTGGAGGTATAAACTAGTGTTTCATTGCATTTTGTTTATGTTTTTCACTTCATTTGTTTTCCCCATCTTCATTTGGCACACCCGATGGGACCCCATGGTCCCAAGCTACTAATCTTGTTTGAGTTTTTGTGAAGGAAAATGTGTTTTGCAGGTTTTGGTGCCAAAATCTCTCTATTTGGCGCCATTTGGTCTCACAGTGGCACCATTTTCCCAAATTTTGGCGCCATCCTTCACTATTTTGGCACCTTCTTTAAACGACAATGCCACTAACCTTTAGACTTGTAGTTTAGATTTTAATGCTTTTTTGACGTTTTTACAAGCTTTTGGGTTATCTTGCTCTCTGTTTTGACAATAAATGCATAGGTACAAGGGGAGATAATGGAAAATATTCTATAGGATACTTAAAAAATATGTCTTTTGTTTAACCCTCATTCATTTGGATTTTAACTAATGCTTTTGAGTGTTTAAATCTAGCGTGGGGTGTTTAAAACTCCTTAATGTCCTTTTGAGTTAATTTTTGACACTAACAACCTCTTTTGCAAGCTTTTTTGAGACACTATGTCATTTTGGCGCCTTTCCCACCCAATTTGGCGCTATCAAGCTCAGTCAACAAGGTAAACGCAAGTAAAAATCTCTTTAGCGCCATTTTCCTATGCTTTAGCACCATTTCTTCAAATTTTGGCACCATCTATATATCTAGTACTATTTTCCTTTTTTGTATCACCATCTTGTTTTGTTCTCTGCTAACAGTCAGAATAGTTGTTGTTAATATTTTAGTGTCATTTCCTTCTATTGTAGCACCATTTCTCTGTTCTGTGGCACCATCTCTGTTTGTGGTGGCACTATTTTATGTGCTAACATTGGGATATGTGCAACTGTTTGATAGGGTTTTGCAGGGAGAAAGAATGCTAGCCAAAGAATAAAATCAAAACTACTGACATTTCTTTGTAGGGATTTATTAACTTAGAGAACATTTGCTTTTGGTGCAATAAAATGAACCTTGTGTGCTTAGCTTGGAAAACATCTACTTTTGGTGCACTTAAAATAAACTTTGTTTGCAATAAATGTGGGAACACTTCAATTTGGGCCTTTAAAAAGAACATAGATTTTGTTTGAAGCGTCTTGTGTGCTTGCATGTTGTGTTAGTAGAACCCAAGGGATAGAATCAAAGTATCATCACCCCTCACCTTCATAAGGACCTTGGGTGAATAGAAATGGTTCTATTCTCTTCTTTTTTATTTTCTTAGAGAGGCCTGCCTTGGTGGGAAAAGAGGTACTCACCCCAAGGGAATGACCTCAAGAGGTACTTTTGTTCAGTCCACTATATAAAAAAGGATAAGGCGAAAGCCAAGTCTAACTGGTATCAACGCTTACTGTACAATGCTAGTTTGAAAGGAGGCGTAGCTTGTGTATATGACACTCCTAGTATGACTAGTTAAAGCCTTAAGTGGCTTGCTAGATGCTCATAACGTGCCAGTCCCCCAAATATCCCCCACTAAACACCTTTGGTCAGAAGCCTACCCTTCTTTAACCTTGTGTTGATTTGTTCAAGGCACGAGGACACATAATCCTCTCTAGATTCTCACCATGTGGCTCCCTTGAGATGAGATGGGAATCCTCCGCTTAACATAAGCTATACGTAGCTTTTTGGGGAAAGGGTGGTTACGTCATCCTTCCAGTGCAGGAGGCCCCTATCCATCCTCTCTCAAGAAGACAATATAATGGACACACTCATAAATTAGTGTGTTTGCATTTGAGTCAGAGATTCCAAGTTGTGAGCTTCATAAATCGCCATTCACCTTGACCTTAGGTAGAATAAGCATTGTCTTCAAGTTGTTTTCGATTGTATTTATACCCATGGAAATTTGGGCCTTGAGGGGCTTCTTGAACATACGCATCATGATTATACTTCACATCAAACCTTGGCCATTGTATTCTATTGTTTGGAGTGTTTGTATTGCTTGTCAAGAAACTATCATTGTCCGAAGCCACCTACATCATTGAACCATTGAAACATTCGACATCACCAAATCCATCATTTGACCTTCCAAGTCCAAAGTTTGACACTAAAATCCAAAAAATCACCAAAATTTGCCAAAAACCTAGGCCAAATCTAAGAAACTATCTCACTTTGGCACCAAAACCTCTTTGTTTGGTGCCTAAGAATTCATTTGTGGCACCTTTTCCTCTGATGCCTTAATTCATTGTTTTGGCACCATTTGTAATTTCCCTAGCGCTATTACCCTCTGTTTGGTGCTTTATCCTTAGAATTTGGCGCCATCTGGAGATTAAACTGCACACGTGCCTAAAAGATTATTTTGGAATCCTTGAGTCATGCTTAATCATAATCTGTGGTCACCTTGTCAAAAATTAGCCAAAACCCTAGTCCACCTTTGACCATAGTCCACAACCATTTCACCCAAAAATTCATCCATACACCTTCATTGTGACCTTAGACAACAATCATTTTAACTATTGGACCTTTCATCTCATTGATCACTAAGCTCAACCCATCCTTTCCATCTCCATATAATCCAACCTAACTTTACATTTTGATTTTCACTTTTTGGACAGGTATACTTCATCCATTCCCAAAAATTCACTCCAAATCCAACATTTCCTAATCCTATCTATCAAAGCCAAAATCATATCACCCAACATCCCAAAACATCAACCATATCCAAATCAACCCTTGAGCAAAGAATTAAATCAAGATCTTATTATCCTTTTAACATCCCATTTTGCTTGTTGGTCATTAGTCTACCTACAAGTAAAATAATCATCCTCCTTTTACCTAAGGTCATAAGTCTACCTTAGGTAAAAGAAACATCCATTTTGTAACTCAAAGATCTATATTCATTTTTAGCTTACCCTTGATTTGAATATCCTCCCAAACATCATCAAATCATCCAAAACATCCAAATCTCCTGAGGTTTTCCTTAGTAGATAATCATCCAAAATACACTAAATCATCTAAGGCCTCTCTTGGTTGATTGTTATCCAAACCATCCTACAACAATCTTAAATCACACCATCACCCCCCCTGTTCTAATCACCTTCATCCTAAAATCATTCATATTACCTCATCTACTCCCACCAACTCCTTTGGTCCAAAATTTTTTAAAAAGAAAATTACCCATTTACCTTTGGGGTCATAACCTCCAAGGTTACTATCCATACATACCTTAGATTTTGAACTTTTGAGATTTTAATCTCTAAAGCTAAGAAACTATATCCTACCATATTGTATCCATATCACTATTTGCCCTTAGGGTTTAGAATTTTGAGATACCGTCCTCTTAAGGCCAAACCTCTATTTGTCTCTCAACCCACCTCCATCACCACCTATCTTTGGGTCCAATAATTCAAATCTATTCTCTAAGGTCTTGATCTCCATCCATCCTAAACAAATGCACATCCCAAAACCATTACATTCATGTGACAAGATCCCAAGCCAAGAAAAATAAGGATATGGAACCTTTTAGGAATACATTTGGCATAGGAATGCCTCAAACTGATCAAAACAACCTCCCCGTAGTCCAACAAGTACCATCATTTGATGCTAATGCTATGCTAAATCCCTTCCCCATCCAACCACAAGCACCACCATCCAACACCAACAATATAGATCAAGATGTCTTCAATTTTACACAAGACATTGAAGCCATGGATATACTTGATAGAGTCCTAATGTTGGACCCTAATAGATATCTTGATTTTCTTCTCAAAAATAGTGCCACTGTACCTAACATCATCACTTCATCCCAACCCTCTACATCTCATACCATCCCCAACACATCCCATGTCTCTAACATCACAACATCTATAATTCCCACCAACTCAAATGTTGCCACATCCACGAGCCCTACAAATATATCGACCACACCAAATATCTCAACTATATCAACATCCACCATCACCACATCTACACCACAAATTACCCTAAACATTCCCAACAACACCACACACCCTAGCACTTCCACAAATGCTCCACAACTTGACCCTAACACCATAGCTTTCATAAACTGCTTATTCTCAGAACCACCCCATAACACATCCAACCCTTCATCCAATTTCATGTATGTACAAAATCCCATCTCCCAAGCACCTGTCGTATCATCTATCCAAAACACACAACAAAATCCTAACCAAAACCAACAACTCCCACTACACGTTCTCCAACAACTCCTTGCATACCAACAACAACTCGCCCTTCAACACCAAACACCACCTCAAAATAAAATTCCACCTTTTCTTCAACAACTAATGTAAAATCAACAAACTTACATCCCACAACCATCACCCAACCAAGATTTAGCTAGCGTTGTCCAAACATTAATCCAAAAGGTTGACAACATGCAACAAGGAAACAAGAGGAAGCAATATTCTTTCGAGGATATTTGCCCTTATCCTTTTGATAGGACATTATACATGCCTCCCTTTCCTAAGAATTTTGAAATGCCCAAATTTGATAAATACAAGGGAAAGGGAGACCCTAGAGAACACCTTAGGGAGTTATACATATCTTTCCTAGAGGTCTCATATGATGATACTTATTTGATGAGACTCTTTCCTCAAAACCTTGGTGGTCAAGCCACTGAATGGTTTGCACATCTTCCTCCCAGCATTAGGGCATTCCATGAACTTGTGGAGAAGTTCGTAAACCATTTCTCCTACAACTTTGAACATGAAATATCAATGAATGATCTATGCAACACCAAACAAAAGAGTGGAGAGTCCTTCACCACCTTTTTGCAGAGATGGAGAGGCTTAGCAAGCAAGCTCTTGTGGCCTATTTCCAAGAAGCAACTTGTCACCATGTTCGTCGCAAACCTCAACCAATAAATGGGGTTCCATATACAAATACAATGCACATCAACTTTTGAGGAAGTTATCGACAAAGGGACCACCATTGAAAGAGCCCTCATCATTAAGGGATCCATAAAACTTTACAATAACGATAACAAAACCAACAACCACAATAATAAGATTAAAAACAACAACATGAACAACAACACACCTTCAAATGACAAACCCCACTTTTGGGGAAAGAACAAAAACACTCTTAACGATGGTGTCACCCATGTAAAAGCCATTCAAAATGTACAAAATCCAACACCACCTAGCACATCCATATCGAATAATGTCAATGTTCCCAAAGGACCGCCTAAACAAAATAATAACCCCAAAAGAAAATTCACACCCTTAGCGGAACCTATTGAAAATGTTTTGAACAACCTTGTGAAGGAAGATTTGATCACTTTGTACCTTATTAGACCCTATGATGAGAATCAATTCAAACCCTCTTGGTTTGATGAGAATACCTTTTGTGAATACCATCGCGTAAAAGGGCACAAAACATCTAACTGCATGAGGCTAAAACACTGCATACAAGATCTCATCTGAAGGGGTGACATCACCATTGCCGAACCACCGAGATAATCACCGAATGCTAACTTGGGAGCTTATAAGGATCCACTTCCCAATCACAAAAAAGGAAAAGCTTATTCATTCAATCAAGCATACAACATCATACCACCTACCGCTTCTTTTGACTCCATCATGGGGCGAATAGAAGATTCTTCCAATCACATCAATACTATCACTATTTGAGCCAAGACCCCAAATTGTGTCGTCACTACTCATCGCAGTCGTGTATCTATTCATAGGGCACCCACCAATGACCAACCCTCCACATCCACATCTACCAATCCATCATCCACCCACAAGTACAACCTCCTAGATCATCTAGTCAAAACCCCTGCACAAATCTCTATTCTTGAGTTCCTCCATGCATCTCCCCTCCATAAGGAAATTCTTGACAAAGCCTTGATGGAGACATAGGTCCCCACTAATTTGAATGTGGAACAATTCCAAGACATGGTGGGCCACATCACCTCACCCCACCATCTCACCTTTTTTGAAAAAGACCTTCCTGCCTTTGATGAGCTACATAACGATGCCTTGCACATCGAGGTCCACATCCACAAACACACCATAAAATGAGTCTTAATAGATGGCGGCTCTAGCCTAAATATTTGCACTCTAAAATTGTTAAAACACTTGGGATACTCTGATGTAGTTGTGGATACTAGTGAATGTATAACCATAAAAGGGTATGATGACACCAAGAGACTGTCCAAAGGTATCATCAGGCTTCCTATCCAAGTAGGATAGAAAATATTGGAAACCAAGTGTCAGGGGCTTGATCTTGATCTTCCCTACAATATTCTTCTTGGCCGACTGTGGATCCATGCCATGCAAGTCATCCCTTCCACTTTCCACCAATGCTTGAAGTTCCCCTATTAAGACACATAAGTCACTATCTATGTTGACCCCCATCCTTTCCAATATTGTAGCTTCTTGGAAGGACACGACCACACCTTCTGCCCATACAACAATGCCACTAAGAAATCCACCCCACATGTCAATCCTACATCATCCTCTTCATACATCAACCCCTCCAACATCGCGACTACATCGCAAACATCTCCTCCACCTGAAGTCAAGATCAATCTAAGTGACATGGGGTGTAGTGAATACGACCTACATAGTACCTTTTATGCAGGACTATTCCCCTCCCCTAAAACATTTGGTGCTCCTAGGGAGGAGGAAGTCTCCATGGTCATCAAGTGCAAGCCATCTCTGTGAGGCCTACCTTTTTCATTCCCGTTCATTTGACTATTTACTTTACTATTGCTGATACATTTAGACTTGTGGGACTGTTGATCCCGAATTCCTGAACTATTAGACTTTATGATGTTATGGGAAAACTAATTGGGTGATGTTAGATATATTATGGGAAAACTAATTGGGTGATGTTAGATAGATGCTTTATATTATGAGAAAACAAATTGGGTGATGTTAGATAGATGCTTTATGTTAAAGGAAAACTAATTGGGTAATGTTAGATAGAAATTGGTTTTATGATTTAATCTTGGGAATGGATGTTTGAAATGTAGAATTCAGAATCTAATTGTAATGTGACTTCCTTTATGCTTATGTGAACTAGTGATATTTTATGTGAGTGTATGTTTTAATTTACTTCAGCTACGATATTTATAGGTGGAATTAACTTTGCAATTGAGTGCGCGGGTATTTCTGACAAACCACAGAAATTAGAGATCATCCCACACTTGATGTTGTAATCCATTGTGAAGCCAATCTAGTTCCACGAGGAACCAAGATCAATTCTGTGTATGATGAATTTCTGTAATGTTAATTTGCATGTGGTTAATCGGGCTAAGTCTACCCCTCTTTTAAATTGAATTATAATTTGTGTTGTAAGAATTTTATCTTTGAATTTCATTTTTAAAAATTTTATATTTGGAGACCCTTTTCATGTGTTTTAACTTGACCCTAGGTGCTCTAACTAGGCTAAACTTGACCCTGGGTTGTACCCCATGGGTCTAGGGACCCTTTTGACATGGGTAACCCTTGGTAAACCTCCATATGGTCACCTTAACTTCACACTGAAGTTAAGTGACGAAATTAGAGGCATGGGAGGGAGAGAATGAGTTGTACCAAAACGCAACCCCATCCCTTTTCACTTCCCAAGGTTGGAGATGACTCCAAGACCCACCAATTGTGGAGGACTTGACTCCAAGTCTCTCTCACAATTGGTGAGGGTACCCTTAGAGTTGTGTGGTCCCTCTTGAGAGGAAAGGAAGGGGACACATGTGTCACCCATTCCCTCTTAAGCTTCTCCTTTCTCTCCCACATGTTGGAGAGAGGACAAGTGGTAAGGGGTGAGGGAGACTTGGGGATGGGTGAGTGACATGTGTCAACACCCAACCCATGGGTCATGCTTGTAGTGGGGAGGAAGAGTGAGGAGGTGACAAGTGTCACTCCCCATTCCTCTAAGCTCATGGGTTGAGCTTATTTTAATCCCACTTGGGAGAAGGTGAGGGGTGGTTGAATTTTTGGAAATTTTAATTGCTTGAATTTGAATTTGGGGAAAAAGATAGAGGGAGTTTTGTGGCTTATGTTGAAGGAGAATTTGGAGAAGCTCTACATCAACCTTCTTCCATAATTGGGCTTTTAAAGGTTGGTTTTCAAGGCTAAGACCTTCCTTTTGTATTTTAGTTGCTTGCATGATGCATATGTGTGTGATTTATGTTCTTGAGTTTTATTGTTATTGTGGAGAAATTTTGTTGGGTGTTGTAAGAGCCTCTCCCACTTGGGAGAAGATGCTCAACAAGTGTGGGGTAGGGGAGGAGTGATCCTCCTCAGAGTCATTACCTTGTTTTTGTGGTGTTGTAAGCCTTGATGGTAGTATATGTGATTTTGAGCATTATGAGACATGGCTTGAGAGCCAAAATATGGAAACTTTTAGAAATTTTGTTAAATATGTTGGCTTAAGGCCATAAGAGAAATTTATATTAGGATATTTTGTAGGAGTGGCACTCTTGAGTTGAGTGTGTCCACTTCCCTACCCCTTTGAACTCACCTTGGTTGAGTTCATGTGTTGTGATTATCCATGGGTGTAAAATTATGTTTTTGGTTGTTTGGAATGCCTTGTTGTGAAGTGGAATTGAGTTCCCTAGGTGTGTGGATGACCTCTCGAGCTCGAGGTTGACCCTCTTGTGGTTCTATGGTAGGGAGGAGAGCAAGATGTGTGGTTTTCTTTCCCCTTGTTGTGATATGCAGGTTCATTGGAGCTAAGTGTGAAGTTGGAGAAACTCCTTGTTCTTGGAGTTAATATTTTATTTTCCTTTACACTTTAAACTCTTGAGAAAGAGCCTGGCCTATTTAGGAGTTTCAACTTTATTGATTGTCAAAGAGGAGGACTTGTCCTCTCTCTTGTTGTAAAAACTTATATTTTTAATAGTTGTGTGTATGCTATTTACTTTGTAAATTAAAGTTATAATTTGTTGAATTCTTATCCTTCAAAAGGATGAATTGAAGAAAATTTGTTTATAAGCTATTTCATTGTATGACATATTGAAATATCAATTTGTTAAGTTGTGAAGTTGTTGTTGTGACAATAAAGAAAGTTGTAATTTGTTATTATGAAAAGGAAGAAAATTGGTTGTTGTTATGTATTAGAGGCATTTTAAATTACTTAATTATATTTGTTCCTCTCTTTAAAAATGTGTAAATATTAATCATGCAATGAATATACTTGTTAGGAAAAAATGAGTTCTTACCTTGTAGTAGAATTAATAAAAGAAAAATATATTTACATATCTTGTAAATTTGTTTAATCTAATTTATATATAATTGGAGTAATTTGAATGAGTGAATTTTTTTTTATATGTACTTAAAAGTTAAACTGATTTTATTATTTCTGTGAAAGAAGAAAAAAAAAAAAGAGATTTCATTTTATATATATATATATATATAAACATTCTGTATATATATATATATTTTTTTTTAAATATCATAAATTGTGCATTGTATTAGACTGTGATTTTTAAATTAAATTGGTTTTGTTGATTATATATATATATATATATATATATATATATATATATATATATATATATATATATATATATATATATATATATATATATATTGTGAGGCCTACACTTTTTCATTTCCGTACATGTGACTATTTAGCTTACTGTTGCAGATACTTTTATATTTGTGGGACTATTGATCCTAGATTTTCAAACTATTAAAATTATTATGTTATAGGAAAACTAATTGAGTTATTTTGATTAGATGTTTGCTTTAAGAGAAAACAAATTTGGGTGATGTTAGATAGATGTTTATTTTATAAGAAAACTAATTGGGTGATGTTAGAAAGGAACTTGTTATGTGATTTCATTATGTTTATGAGAACTGTGTTATGTATTAGGAATTCATGTTTTAAGATGCTTTGGCTATGATATTTATATGTGAAATTGACCTCGTAATTTAGTGTGCAGGTTTTGACTTACAAACCACAGATACTGGAGATCATTCTGCACCTTATGTTGTGATCCCTTGTAAAGCCGATCTGGTTCCACTAGGAACCGAGATCAACTCTGTGTTTGATTTAATGTTGTAATGTTGTCTTTCATGAGGTTGAATGGGTTAGGTCTAGCCTTTTTGTAAAATTAAGTTATGATTTGTGTTGTAAGAATTGTATTTAAATTTCTTTTTTTAAAATTTAAATTTTTGAGACCCTTTTCTTGTGTCTTAACTTGACCCTGGGTGCCCTAACTAGGTTAAAGTTGACCCTGGGTTATACCCCATAGGTCTAGAGTCCCTTTTTACTCGGGTAACCTCCGTATGGTCACCTTAACTTCACTCTGAAGTTAAGTGACGAATTTGGAGGTATGGGAGGGATAGGATGGGTGGTACCAACACTCAAGCCCATCCCTTTTCCATTCCCAAGGTAAGAAATGACTCCAAGACCCACCAATAATGGAGGAATTGACTTCAAGTCACCCTCACAATTGGTGAGAGTCCCATTGGAGTTGTGTGGTCATTCATAAGAAGGAAGGAAGGGGAGACATGTGTCACCCTTTTTCCTCCTTTAACTCCTTTTATTTCTCCCATGTGTAAGAGAAATGACATGTGGTAAGGGATAAGGAAGACTTTAGGGATGGGTGAGTGACATAAGCCAACACTCATCCCTTGGGACACGATAGTAGTTTGGGGAAGAGTGAGGAGGTGACAAGTGTCACCTCCCCATTTCTCTAAACTCATGGAATTTGGGTTATTTTAATCCCACTTGGGATAGGGAGAGGAGGTTGTTAAATTTGAAGGATTATTGTTTATTGAAAAATTACTTTTTGGAGAGGAAAGTGAGAGGGAGTTTGGTGGCTTAGGTTGGAGGAGATTTTAGTGGAGCTCTACATCAACTTCATCCATTAAAGGGCTTTGTAAGGTTGGTTTTCATGGCCTTTCTTTTGTATTCTAATTGTTGCATGAAGGATGTGTGGCAATGTTTCTTTTGCTTGTGTTGTAAATTTTGTTACTGTGGGAATTTTTATTGGGATGTTGACAGAGCTTCTTCCACTTGGGAGAAATACTCATCGAGTGTGGGGTAGGGGAGGAGTGATCCTCCTCGGGTGCATGCCTTGTTTCTTTTGGGATGTTGAAAGCCTTGAGGGCATTTGTGTGACTTTGAGAAATTGTGTTATTTGTCTTGAGAGTCAAAATACGAAATCCTTGGACAATTTTGTTATCAAGTTTGGCTTGAGGCCATGAGAAAATTGTGTTGATTATATTATTTGAAAGGGTGACACTCTAGAGTTGAGTGTGTCCACTCTCCTACCCCTTGTTAAACTCACTATGGTTGAGTTTTTATGTTATGTAAATATCCATGGGTGTAAGTGTGTTTGGTGTGTTGTTTTTACCTTGTGAAGTAAAATTTTGGAATACCCTGGGCGTGTGGATGATCTCCCTAGCTCGGGGGTGACCCTCTTGCAGGTCTATGGTAGGGAGGAGAGTAGCTTGTGTGGTGTTTCTTCCCTTGTGTGACATGCAGGTATTCTTGGAGCTTATTGGGAAGTTTGGAGAAGATTAGTTGAACTCGAAAAATGTTTTATTTTCCTTAAGTCTTAAGGAGAGCTTGATCTTTTAATAGCTCTTTCCTTGTTGATTTCCAAAAGGAGAAAATTATCTCTTTATTGTTGTATAAATTGTTATTTTGGAGTTATGAGGAAATCCTCCTTTATTGTGTTGATAGTTGTAATTTTATTGTTTATTTTGTTGCCAATTATGAAATGATTAAGAAAAGAAAATTGTTTTTAATGGACATTAGAATTGTCTATTTCCTTATACTCCTATTTTGAAAAGTTGTAATTTAGTTGATGTTTTAAATACGTTTGTAAATATTTATATCTTTACATGACTTGTGAAAATGATAATTTTAAAGAGTTGCTTGAAGTTGTAGTTTTGTCATTATGAAAATAAATGAACTGTTGTTATAATCTTACATTTGATTTATTGTGAAGGAATGCAAATAAAACTAATCCCTTTTTTCTTTAAATCAAAAGCTTACTATAGTTAAGTTGATTCATTTGATTTGGAAATTGAAATTAAATTAAGAGAAAAGTTGATTTAAATATTCTTGTATACTACTTTTAATTATTTCTTTGTTGAGGTGCATTTGAAATTATAATTGTAAGAAAACTCATTTTTAAATTCCTTCAATAATCTATCCTACAAGTTAATTGATAGGAATTTATTTAATAATTTCATATATATATTTTTACATAAATAAGTATTCTGTATTTTACAGTGATATGTGTTACTCATGAAACTGTGAATTTCATCACCGTTTAAAAAAAAAGTGTAAAGTAGTTATATATATATATAGTTAAACAAAATTAAAATGGGAAGTGAATTACTATTTTCACATTTTTCATTGAAGTTACAGTTTTGAGAAAAGAAAAAAAAATGGTGGTCAGGGAGGGGGTTTGAAACCCTCCCCACTGCCACCATCGCCGCTGAAGAACTTGGGTGTGGGGAGGGGGCGGAGCCCCCACCCACACCCCATGTCGTGGGATTTGGGTGGGGGCTCTGCCCCCTCCCCACACCCCCGCCATATGTAAACCCCTGCGTGGCCACTTGTTCCCAAGCTCTGCCCTTGCCGCTTCCCGCGGCCACCACACCATCCCCACTCCCCATTCACTGCGAGCCCCCCGGCTACCTCCACACTGCCGCCAGTCCCCTGCGCCCTCCACTGCCTGTGGCCACCGCGTGGCCTCCAACCACCGCTCTCTACGGTAACTTCACCGCCTATCTCCGCCGAACCTCCACCCAACCTCCGCTCTGTGCCCTCCACTCCTCACGGCCCATACTCACAGCGCCGCCCTCTGCTCCATGGCAGCCACCGCCGACCTCCAGTTCTCTGCCCTAAATAAAAACAACAAATAAAAAAAAAAGAAAGTTAGGGTTGCATAAGTTGAAACAAAATATGAAATGAATATAAATCTTGGGCTTTTATAAAAAAAAAAACTATTATATTTAGATACTATAAATATTAATATATATATATAATTATTTGTTATAAATTTAAAAAGAGAGGCTATATTTTTTTTTTTTAAGAAAGAAAGAAAATTATAGTAGGGGATTTTTAATAACAATAAGGGAAATTTATTTATAATTTAAAAAGAGCATATATAAATATATTTTAATTTTAAGGAAGTTTCTCGGAAGTTTCAACAATTATCACAAATTAAATATCAGGAAAATGAAGAGGAAAATATGATCCTTTCATTTACAAAAGACACTATGAAAATAAACGCAAACAAGTCATCACATGCATCCCATGTGTGGCCATTTTAAACTCAACTGTAGATTTAGAAAACGTCCAATTGAGAAAATAAAAGAGAGAGAAAGAGAAAGAAATACTAACATTGGAAAACAAATAGGAGAAAATGCGTGGCATTTCCGTACTGGGCTAAGAGAACTAAATAAGTTTATCCTACCGTTAATCCTGATTAGGAACAAGTTGATTATTAAAATTAATTCAAATGTTGAGATGAAACCTAGAGCGGAAACCTAGGAGACTGAGTCAAGTGAAGTTAGTAAACCCTGTTTTAGTGATCTGATCTTCTAAGAAATTAGGAATAATGTAAAGGAGGCAGTGATCGTGATAGAAATACAATCAAAATTAAATTTTAGAGAAATGGAAGAGAGGGCAAATGAATGGGCTTTGTTGAAAATGCTAAGTCCGAAGGAGGAGAAATTAATATTAAATTTCAGAAAACAGAATCGTGAATGGATGATCGGGCTTTGTTGAAAAAAAAGATCCATAAATGAGACCAAGTGTAAATTCATCATAATTAGGGAGTCATAGGAAGTTTGTTAAACCTACCAGAGAACTAGGTATTAAGAATAGAATTAGTGTATTAAATCCCACTCACGCCCGTGAGGCGTTATGCTTCTGGAATCTTCCAAAATTTAGGGTTTAGGAGCCATGAAAGTTCTAACCTTGTAGCGATGTTAACCGCGTCACGTAGACCCCCTTGTTGGCCTTCTTGCGTCAGGATGTGCGCACATGTACTTAGTACCTTGCCGACAACTGTATTGTTTCGCTTTAAGCGTACGCCACCGAGCACGCTTACACGTGCGAGGGGGTTTCTAGGGAAGTGTGGGAAAATTTTTGATATTTCGTGTCATAACCACATGACACATGTGGACATGACACGTGTGATGCGTGTTGTGACCGCATGGGAAATGTGGGCATGACATTTGGTATCAGAGCCCAAGTTTAAACACTAGGCATATTTGGGCATGTTATTATTCCGCAACTCTGATTAATTAGTGTCTACCTTGTTTTGTAGGATGCCTCCCTGACGTGTTCGACGAGCGCGATCATGCAACACAGTGTCCGCCAAGGTGCACAGCTATTCCTTAGCAGAGGGACGGGCACCCGCAGTTATAGCAGACCCACCGATACCACAAGCACCACTTGTACCACAAGCACCACCAGAACCACAGGCACAACCAGTGCTAGATATAGGTCCACAAATATTACAAACTTTATAGGCTATGTTAGAGAGATTACTGACAGCTATTACTAAGCCACGTGATGAGCCTCACATTGATCTGTGAAAGGAGCCACGTAAGGAGCCACGTGCTGAGTCACGTGCTGAGCCATATGTGGAGCCTCGCATCGATCCGCGAGAGGTACCACGCACAGAGCCTTTCATAGAGATCCCTGAGACCACAGCCAATGAGGGGGGGTCAGCCTACCATGCATGGAGTAGGAGTCCTCCGAGACTCTCGAGACGAGATGAGACCATGAGGGTAGAACAGGTATGCCATGGACTGTATGAGTATGGATTAGATGAGCTGGTTGTAGGGCTCAGAGATAGAGGAGATCCCATTAGAGACCTGCTTAGGTTGAACCCACCTACTTTTGCAGGAGCTATAGAGGGAGTTGTGGCCAAGGCTTGGCTGATTAGTCTAGACAGGTGTTTCACGTTGCGACCTTACAGGAGCAACACAAAAGCACGAGTGGTAGTACATCTCCTGAGAGATGTAGCAGCTACCTGGCGGCGCACAGAGGAGTGCAAGCGCCGACTATCCTTAGATACACTTACTTGGGATATCTTCATAGAGCACTTTAATGCATGATATTTGTCAGAGCATTACAGACAGCGCAGGATTGATGAGTTCCATGATTTACAATAGAGAGGACTCACTGTTGCTCAATATGAGAGCCGGTTCATCGAGCTTTCTCGTTACGCAAAGTACCTCCAGGAACTCTTGGTACACAAATTCATCAGAGGCATGAATCACAAGATAGCAAGACCAGTATGTATGGCAGATCCCCAAACCATGAGCGAGGCTGTTGAAAAGGCTCTTATTGCAGAGGAAATTTAGGGGCGAGGGTAGAATTCACGCCCACAGTATCAGGATCGTAATCCCCAATAACAATAGAACTTTCATAGGCCTCAAAACACACCACAGAGAGGAGGATATAATACTTCATCATTACCTCCTAGGCCTCCATAGCAGCAGCAGCAGCAGCATCAGCAGAGATCTAGATCCTAGCAAAGGGGTCAGGGAGGACAGAACCATGGTTGGTAGCAGCAGGGCCAGCGTAGAGATCAGAGACAGTAGGGATCTTCTATGGGACCCGCAAGGTCTTAGCAATCAAACAGAGGTTCACAGGGGTCCACTAGATGGACTAGGCAGCAGCAGTCAGGCAGGATGCAGTCAGTACAGTTATAGGCTAGGGGACTGTGCTATGTATGTGGTGGGGCAGGGCATTTGGCCAGGGAGTGTCCATAGGGATTTACAGCAGGGGGACAGCCCCGTGCAGGAGGATCTGAGCAGACTGTAGGTAACATGGGTAGGTCCCACCGCATGTTTGCAGCGGTTGATAACTGCCAGGCTGATTTCTAGGCTTTAGTCATTGAGACAGCAGGTAAGATTGGGGATTTCCCTATCTTTATTCTTTTTGACTCTGGAGATACCGATTCTTTTCTATCTACATAGTCAGTGGAACGTTGCAGGCTGGTGGCTTCTAGGCAGGACATTAGGTGGGAGGTTGAGTTGGCCTCCGGGGCCAGGATGTCAATAGATAGCATGGTTAGAGATTGTGAGATCTCCTTAGGTTCCTTCACTACAGTATGTGACCTTAGGGTTATGCCATTAGGATCCTATGGTGTAGTTCTGGGTATGGACTGGCTTGCGGCTCATAGAGCCAAACTAGATTGTCACTAGAGGATGATTAGTTGCTTAGACAATCATGGCACACCAGTCGAGATAGTGGGCATTCAGAAGCCCACGGCTGTTCGTATGATATCCGCTCAGCAGCTTAAGCGCTACATGTGGCAAGGTTGTCAAATGTTTGCTATTACGGTCAGTGACAGATCAGAGGATGAGCCTTAGGCTACCTTAGATGATCACCCTATCCTGAGAGACTTTGTCGATGTATTTCTGCTGGAGTTACCAGGTATGCCTCCACGCAGAGAGGTTGATTTCCATATCAACTTAGTGCTAGGTGCAGAGCCCGTGTCTCGTGCACCCTACAAGATGACTACACATAAGCTTACAGAACTTAAACTACAGTTAGAGGAGCTACTTGAGAAGGGGCACATCCGACCTAGCATTTCACCCTGGGGCGCACTGGTCATCTTCATGAAGAAGAAGGATGGGTCTCTTCGACAATGCATGGATTACAGGCAGTTGAACAAGGTGACGGTGAAGAACCGTTATCCTCTGCCTAGGATTGACGACCTCTTTGATCAGATGCAGGGAGCCACAGTTTTCTCAAAAATTGATGTAAAATCTGGGTATCACCAATTGTGCATCATAGAGGCAAACATTCATAAGACTACTTTTCAAACTAGATATGGCCATTATGAGTTTACCGTGGTACCCTTCAGTTTGACGAACGCCCCTGTAGTATTCATGAGTCTCATGAATGGGGTGTTCCGTACTTATTTGGATCAGTTCGTGATCATATTTCTTAATGATATTTTGATTTATTCGTGAACCGAGGAGGAACATGTGGATCATTTACATCTAGTTTTGCAGCGTCTACGAGAGCAGCAGCTTTATGGCAACTTGGTGAAGTGTGTATTCTTTAGGACAGATGTGCAGTATTTGGGACATATCTTATCAAGCGATGGTATCTCTGTAGATCCATTGAAGATCAGAGCAATTCAAGACTGGCCAACACCCACCAGCGTGACTGAAGTCAGGAGCTTTATGGGATTAGCCAGTTATTACTGTAGATTTGTCGAGGGCTTTTCCAGGATAGCACATCCCATCACTTCCCTTCAGCGAAAAGGGAAAAGTTTCACTTGGACTGAGTAGTGTGAGAGGGCCTTTGGGATCCTCAAAGAGTGACTTACCAGTGCTCCCATTTTAGCAGTTCCAGATCCTGCAGAGGATTTTGTTGTTTGTACAGATGCATCATTGGAGGGTTTGGGAGCTATGCTTATGCAGGGTGGTAGAGCGATTGCATACGAATCGCGTAAGCTTAAGACACATGAGCTAAACTACCCCACTCACGATTTAGAGATCGCAGCAGTTATTCATGCTCTTGTCCGCTAGAGACACTTCCTCTTAGGTCGATGCTTTGAGCTCCATTCGGATCATCATAGCTTGCAGTACATTTTTACACAGCCAAATCTGAATGCTCGCCAGCGGCGTTGGATGGAGTTCTTATGCGAGTATGACTTTGATGTCTACTACATCAAAGGGAAGGAGAACGTGGTTGCTGACGCTTTGAGTCAGAGGCACCACGAGATCCTGACCTTAACAGTAATGGTGGATTTGAGAGACCACATCTTACAGCATCTGCCAGAGGACGAGTGGTTTCTTGAGGTACAGCAAGAAATTCAGAATCAGAGGGCCCTTAAGGGCAAATTCGCAGGATATTCCCTTGAGTCTAATCGTTTGCTTAGACATCGGTAGCGCATCTATGTACCCCATGCACGTGACCTATGTACAATGATTCTTTCAGAGGCTTATAAAGCACCCTATGCAGCACATCCTGGTGTGAAGAAGATGCATGCTAGCTTGCGACAGTTATATCACTAAGCTGGGATGAGACGCGACATTACAGAATATGTTGCTCGTTGCCTTGAGTGTTAAAGGGTCAAGGCTGAGCATCAGCATCTAGCAGGACTGGTGTACCCTCACGAGATACCTGAGTGAAAATGGGACACCATCTCCATGGACTTTATCGTTGGTCTACCTATGTCATCACGTCGCCATGATGCCATCATGGTGACAGTTGACAAATTTACCAAGGTGGCGCATTTCTCACCTGTACGCACGACGTACAATGCACCATCAGTGGCGAGAGTGTTCTTAGATTAGATTGTTAGACTTCATGGAGTACCTCGCCGCATCATTTCTGACAGAGATTCTGTATTCACTTCAGCATTTTGGAGAGCCTTACATCAGGCATTGGGCACACAGCTCAACTTCAGTTCAGCCTACCATCTGGAGACCGACGAGCAAATAGAGAGAGTTAATCAGGTGTTAGAAGATATGCTTTGTATGTATGTTATGGACCATCAGTCTAGACGGGAGGAGTACCTGTATCTGGTTGAGTTCGCCTACAATAATGGGTATCACAGCTCGTTGGGTATGCCTCCTTTCTAGGCTTTATATGGTAGACTGTGTAGGACACCATTGAGTTGGGATCGGATAGAGGACAAGGTCGCCATTGGTCCAAAGCTAGTTCAAGTTATGGAGCAGCAGATTGCACTGATTAGACAAAGACTTCAGGAGGCACATGATAGACAGAAGAAGTATGCCGATACTAAGAGAACTGATCGGAGCTTCTCAGTGGGAGACAGAGTATTCTTGAGAGTGCGACCGCACAAGAGTCCAATCTGTTACGGAAAGGGCTCTAAGCTCGCACCTTAGTTTGTAGGACCTTTTGAGATTTTGGAGTGGATAGGACCTGTAGCCGATCGTCTAGCCTTGCCACCTAGCCTGTCACGTATCCACGATATCTCTGACTTATTACATGTATTGCATTGGAGTGCTCTTCAGGTAGAGGCAGACAGGCAGCTGGTGTTGGATCCAATTTCACATATTGGCTCGTTGGACGCTGGGACTTCGAGGTTGAGAGCTGGACTAGGTTAAGGTCCAGTGGGACATGTATGACAAGGTCACTGTGACATGGGAGGATGCAGCGAGGTTGAGGACTCTGTATCCTCACCTCTTTGACAACTTCCAGGAGGAAGTACAGTCTTAGGGGGGAAGGATGTGACGCCTACACTTTTTCATTTCCGTACATGTGACTATTTAGCTTACTGTTGCAGATACTTTTATATTTGTGGGACTGTTGATCCCAGATTTTCAAACTATTAAACCTTATTATGTTATAGGAAAACTAATTGGGTGATGTCCGATTAATGGTTACATTACAGGAAAACTAATTGGGTGATGTTAGAAAGGAACTTGTTATGTGATTTCATTATGTTTATGAGAACTGTGTTATGTATTAGGAATTCATGTTTTAAGTTGCTTCGGCTATGATATTTATATGTGAAATTGACCTTGTAATTTAGTGTGCAGGTTTTGACTAACAAACCACAGATACTGGAGATCATTCCACACCTTATGTTGTGATCCCTTGTGAAGCCGATCTGGTTCCACTAGGAACTGAGATCAACTCTGTGTTTGATTTAATGTTGTAATGTTGTCTTTCATGAGGTTGAATGGGTTAAGTCTACCCTTTTTGTAAAATTGAGTTATGATTTGTGTTGTAAGAATTGTATTTGAATTTCTTTTTTTTAAATTTAAATTTTTGAGACCCTTTTCTTGTGTCTTAACTTGACCCTAGGTGCCCTAACTAGGTTAAAGTTGACCCTGGGTTATACCCCATGGGTCTAGAGTCCCTTTTTACTCGGGTAACCCTTGGGTAACTTCCGTATGGTCACCTTAACTTCACTCTGAAGTTAAGTGACGAATTTGGAGGTATGGGAGAGATAGGATGGGTGGTACCAACACTCAAGCCCATCCCTTTTCCAATTCCAAGGTAAGAAATGACTCCAAGACCCACCACTAATGGAGGAATTGACTTCAAGTCACCCTCACAATTGGTGAGAGTCCCCATGGAGTTGTGTGGTCATTCATAAGAAGAAAGGAAGGGAAGACATGTGTCACCCTTTTCCCTCCTTTAACTCCTTTTATTTCTCCCATGCGTAAGAGAAATGACATGTGGTAAGGGATAAGGAAGACTTTAGGGATGGGTGAGTGACATTAGCCAACACTCATCCCTTGGGACACAATAGTAGTTTGGGGAAGAGTGAAGAGGTGACAAGTGTCACCTCCCCATTTCTCTAAACTCATGGAATTTGGGTTATTTTAATCCCACTAGGGATAGGGAGAGGGGGTTGTTGAATTTGAAGGATTATTGTTCATTGAAAAATTGCTTTTTGGAGAGGAAAGTGAGAGGGAGTTTGGTGGCTTAGATTGGAGGAGATTTTAGTGGGGCTCTACATCAACTTCATCCATTAAAGGGCTTTATAAGGTTGGTTTTCATGGCCTTTCTTTTGTATTCTAATTGTTGCATGAAGGATGTGTGGAAATGTTTCTTTTGCTTGTGTTGTAAATTTTGTTACTGTGGGAATTTTTATTGGGATGTTGATAGAGCTTCTTCCACTTGGGAGAAATACTCATCAAGTGTGGGGTAGGGGAGGAGTGATCCTCCTAGGGTGCATGCCTTGTTTCTTTTGGGATGTTGAAAGCCTTGAGGGCATTTGTGTGACTTTGAGAAATTGTGTTATTTGTCTTGAGAGTCAAAATACGAAATCCTTGGACAATTTTGTTATCAAGTTTGGCTTGAGGCCATGAGAAAATTGTGTTGATTATATTATTTGAAAGGGTGACACTCTAGAGTTGAGTGTGTCCACTCTCCTACCTCTTGTTAAACTCACTATGGTTGAGTTTTTGTGTTGTGTAAATATCCATGGGTGTAAGTGTGTTTGGTGTGTTGTTTTTACCTTGTTGTGAAGTAAAATTTTGGAATACCTTGGGTGTATGGATGATCTCCCTAGCTCGGGGGTGACCCTCTTGCGGGTCTACGGTAGGGAGGAGAGTAGCTTGTATGGTGTTTCTTCCCTTGTGTGACATGCAAGTATTCTTGGAGCTTATTGGGAAGTTTGGAGAAGATTAGTTGAACTCAGAAAATATTTTATTTTCCTTAAGTCTTAAGGAGAGCTTGATCTTTTAATAGCTCCTTCCTTGTTGATTTCCAAACGGAGAAAATTATCTCTTTATTGTTGTATAAATTGTTATTTTGGAGTTATGAGGAAATCCTCCTTTATTGTGTTGATAGTTGTAATTTTATTATTTATTTTGTTGCTAATTATGAAATGATTAAGAAAAGAAAATTGTTTTGAATGGACATTAGAATTGTCTATTTCCTTATACTCCTGTTTTGAAAAGTTGTAATTTAGTTGATGTTTTAAATACATTTGTAAATATTTATATCTTTACATGACTTGTGAAAACGATAATTTTAAAGAGTTGCTTGAAGTTGTAGTTTTATCATTATGAAATAAAATGAACTCTTGTTATAATCTTACATTTGATTTATTGTGAAGGAATGCAAATAAAATTAATCCCTTTTTTCTTTAAATCAAAAGTTTACTATAGTTAAGTTGATTCATTTGATTTGGAAATTGAAATTAAATTAAGAGAAAAGTTGATTTAAATATTCTTGTATACTACTTTTAATTATTTCTTTGTTGAGGTGCATTTGAAATTATAATTGTAAGAAAACTCATTTTTAAATTCCTTCAATAATCTATCCTACAAGTTAATTGATAGGAATTTATTTAATAATTTCATATATATATTTTTACATAAATAAGTATTTTGTATTTTACAGTGATATGTGTTACTCATGAAACTGTGAATTTCATCACCGTTTAGAAAAAATGTGTGAAGTAGTTTTATATATATATATATAGTTAAACAAAATTAAAATGGGAAGTGAATTACTATTTTTGCAGTTTTCATTGAAGTTACAATTTTGAGAAAAGAAAAGAAAAAAAAAAATGGTGGTCGGGGAGGGGGTTTGAAACCCTCCCCACCACCACCGTCGCCGCTGAAGAACTTGGGTGTGGGGAGGGGGCAGAGCCCCCACCGACACCCCACGTCGTGGGATGTGGGTGGGGGCTCCACCCCCTCCCCACACTTCCGCCATATTTAAACCCCCGCGCAGCCACTTGTTCCCGAGCTCCGCCCTTGCCGCTTCCCACGGCCACCACACCGTCCCCACTCGCCGTTCACTGTGAGCCCCACAGCTACCTCCACACTACCGCTAGTCCCCTGCGCCCTCCACCACCTGTGGCCACCACGCGGCCTCAAACCACTGCTCCCTACGGTAACTTCATCGCCCGTCTCCGCCGAACCTCCACCTAACCTCCGCTCTACGCCCTCCACTCCTCGCGGCCCATACTCACAGCGCCACCCTTTGCTCCATGGCCACCACCGCCACCCTCCAGTTCTCTACCCTAAATAAAAACAACAAACAAAAAAAAAAGAAAGTTAGGGTTGCATAAGTTGAAACAAAATATGAAATGAATATAAAGCTTGGGCTTTTATTAAAAAAAACCTATTATATTTAGATATTATAAATATTAATATATATATATATATATTTGTTATAAATTTAAAAAGAGAGGTTATATTTTTTTTTAAAAGAAAGAAAGAAAATTATAGTAGGGGATTTTTAATAACAATAAGGGAAATTTATTTATAATTTAAAAAGAGCATATATAAATATATTTTAATTTTAAGGAAGAGTTTCTCGAAAGTTTCAACAATTATTACAAATTAAATATCAAGAAAATGAAGAGGAAAATGTGACCTTTCCATTTACAAAAGACACTGTGAAAATAAACGCAAACAAGTCATCACAGGCATTCCATGTGTGGCCATTTTAAACTCAACTGTAGATTTAGAAAACATCCAATTGAGAAAATAAAAGAGAGAGAAAGAGAAAGAAAAACTAACATTGGAAAACAAAGAGGAGAAAATGCACGACATTTTCGTACTGGGCTAAGAGAACTAAGTAAGTTTATCCTACCATTAATCCTGATTAGGAACAAGTCGATTATTAAAATTAATTCAAACGTTGAGATGAAACCTAGAGCGGAAACATAGGAGACTGAGTCAAGTGAAGTTAGTAAACCCTAGTTTAGTGATCTAGTCTTCTAAGAAAATAGGAATAATGTAAAGGAGGCAATGATCGTGATAGAAATACAATCAAAATTAAATTTCAGATAAACGGTTAAGTGAACGTGATAGAAATACAATCAAAATTAAATTTCAGAGAAATGGAAGAGAGGGCAAATGAACGGGCTTTGTTGAAAATGCTAAGTCCGAAGGAGGAGAAATTAATATTAAATTTCAGAAAATGGAATCGTGAATGGATGATCGGGCTTTGTTGAAAAAAAAGATCCATAAATGAGACCAAGTGTAAATTCATCGTAATTAGGGAGTCGTAGGAAGTTTGTTAAACCTACCAGGGAACCAGGTATTAAGAATAGAATTTGTGTATTAAATCCCACTCACACCCGTGAGGCGTTATGCTGTCAGAATCTTCCAAAATTTAGGGTTTAGGAGCCGTGAAAGTTCTAACCTTGTAGCGACGTTAACCGCGTCGCGTAGACCCCCTTGTTGGCCTTCTTGCATCAGGATGTGCGCACATGTACTTAGTACCCCACCGACAACTGTATTGTTTCACTTTAAGTGTACGCCACTGAGCACACTTACACGTGCGAGGGGGTTTCTAGGGAAGCGTGGGAAAATTTTTGATATTTCGTGTCATGACCACATGACATATGTGGACATGACACATGTGATGTGTGTTGTGACTGCATGGGAAATGTGGGCATGACATATATATATCATAAACTGTGCATAAACTGTGCATTGTATTAGACTGTGATTTTTAAATTAAATTGGTTTTGTTCACTGTGCATAAACTGAGCATTGTATTAGACTATGATTTTTAAATTAAATTGGTTTTGCTAATTATATATATATATGTTTTTAAATAAAACTTATTTTAAAAATGCTGTGTAATAAAAAAATAAAGGAGCGACTGTATTATATTAAATCGCAGTTTTGTTTTGAAATAAAAATAAATAAACAAATTTTGGTGGGGGGTTCAAACCCCCCCACTGTCACCATTGTAAAGGGTGTGGGGAGGGGGCGGAACCCCCACCCACACCCCCCATCCACCACAGTCCCCGTGAAACCCCCGCGCCAACCCTCTGCGCAATCCAAAACTCACCGCCGCTCCACCTCACCCAATGACATTTCCCCCTCCGCGGTCCCTCTCAGTACCTCCGTCCTTCGACCCATAGTCTGCCTCGGCCCCCTCTCTGTGGTTCCCCTCCACATATCCACTGCTCCCCTGCACCCAAACTTCCGCTGCTACTCAGCGCCGCCGCCACCACTGCGGTCACCATTCCCTCACAGACTTGCCAATAACAAAACAAAACAAACAAAGAATTTAGGGCTTCAACAATTATAAAATGAAAGCAAACAAAAAAAGAAAATGTGTTTAGGGTTTAACAATTTCACAAATGAAACACAAAGGAAAAAAAAGAAACATATACATATTTTTATTAGAAAGGAAACCTAATTTTATAAACATAAGTATATATATATATATATTTATAATTATTTGAAACCATCATATGCATTTCATATGTGGTCATTTAAACTCAACCTGCAACAAAGAAACAAAGGCAAAATGAGAAAATGAGAAAATGGGAGAAAAAGAGAAAGAAAGATAAAAGTGAAAACAAAGAGGAGAAAATGCATGAGTTTCAATTTAGAGCTAAGAGTATTAATCAAAATTTAATGTTCTTTTTAATCATTTTGAGCAAATTTAATTACAGAATTTAAGTAGACGTTGATTTAAATCCAGATTGGAAACTTGCAAACCTATTCAAACTATGTTAGTAAATCCTGTTTTCGAGATCTGATCTACCAAGAAATTAGGAATAATGTAAATAACGCAAAGATAACTCTGATTGATCAAGAATGTGAAGGAGAACAAATTGTTCGAACTTATTTGAAAAACATATAAAATTATCAAGAACGTGAAGGAGAACAAATTGATCAAACCTTGTTAAAAACATATAAAATTGTAGAAAATATGAAGGAGAACAAATGATCGGACTTTGTTAAAAAATACTCAATTAACTTAATCAACTGTATTACCAATGCAACTAGTGAGATGTAAGTAATTTATTATCCAATCAGTAAACCTTTTGATTAAATTAGTTTTAGTACAATAAACCCTACTCACGCCCGTGAGGCGTTATGCTGTCAGATTTTCCCAGAATTTAGGATTTAGTTAGGTTAGTGAAGTTTAACCCTGTTTGCGATTATAATATTGTTTTCGCTGAGTATTGTCATTTAATTTTGGTATTTTATCCTTCCCTCATGCATTTGATGTTTGGTTATTGATTTTGACTTACGTTAAAATCCCTTCATTCACATAGGATGACTTAGGGTTACGATCATTGATCCTAACCCTATTGGTGACGTTAACCGCATTGCGTTGACCCCCTAGTTGGCCTTCATTACGATTGGTATGCGCACGTGAATGCATTAACCCACATTCAACTGTATTGTTTATGCCTTAAGCATATGCCACCGAGCATGCTTACTCGTGCAAGGGGGTTTCTAGGGAAGTGTGGAAATTTTTTTGATATTTCGTGTCATGACCACATGACAAATGTGGACATGACACGTGTGATGCGTGTCGTGACTGCATGCAAAATGTGGGCATGACATTTGGTATCAGAGCCCGAGTTTAAACACTGGGCAAATTTGGGCACGTTATTTATTCCACAACTTTGATTAATTAGTGCCTACCTTGTTTTGTAGGATGCCTCCCCGATGTGTTTGACGAGCACGATCACGTAACACTGCATCTGCTGAGGTGCACAGTGATTCCTCTACAGAGGGACAGGCACCTACGGCCATAGCAAATCCACTAGTACCACAGGCACCACCAGTACTTGATATAGGTCCTCAGATTTTGCAAACATTACAGACCATGTTAGAGAAGCTACCGCCAGTTATACCAGCGCCACTTGATGAGCCTCGTGTTGATCCATGAGAGGAACCATGTGAGGAGCCGCGTGCTGAGCCACATGTAGAGCCCCACGTCGATTCGCGAGAGGTGCCACATATGGAGCCTTTTGTAGAGATACTTGATACTACAGTGGAGGAGGTAGGGTCAACCTACAGAGCACGGAGTAGGAGTCCTCTAAGACATCTGAGATGAGATGAGACTGTGAGGGTAGAGCAAGTACATCACGGACCTTATGAGTATGGTTTGGATGAGCCGGTTATAGGACTTAGAGATAGAGGAGACCCCATTAGGGAGCTACTTAGGCTTAATCCACCTACCTTCACAGGAGCTATAAAGGGAGCCGAGGCTGAGGCTTGGCTCATTAGTTTAAATAGATGCTTCACGTTGCGACCTTATGGGAGAAACATGAAAGCACGAGTGGCAGTACACCTTCTGAGAGATGCAACATCTACCTAGTGGTGCACTGAGGAGTGCAAGCACCGGTTATCCTTAGATACTCACATGGGACATATTCATAGAGCGCTTTAATGCGCGATACTTGTCAGATCATTATAGACAGTGCCGTATAGATGAGTTCCATGACTTACAGCAGAGAGGACTCACAGTCGCATAGTATGAGAGACAGTTTGTTGAGCTTTCCCATTATGCAGAGTATCTCCACAACGAGAAACTCCTAGTGCACAAATTCATCAGAGGTCTGAATCATGGGATATCAGGACCAGTGCGTATGGCAGACCCCCAGACTATGAGTGAGGCTACCGAGAAGGCATATATTGCAGAGGAAATTCAAGGACGAGGGAAGAATTCACACCCACAGTTTCAGGACTGTAATCACCAGCAACAGCAGAAATTTCATAGACCACAATCCACACCACAGAGAGGAGGATTCAATTCTTCATCATTACCTCCTAGGCCTCCGTAGCAACAACAACAGCATCAGCAGAGGTCTAGACCCTAACAGAGGGCTCAGGAAGCACAGAACCATAGTTGGCAGCAGCAGGGCCCACGTATAGATCAGAGATAGTAGGGATCATCTACGGGACCTGCGAGGTCTCAGCAGTCATATAGAGGTTCACAGGGGTCCACAGGACGGATTGGACAACAACAGTCGGGTAGAACTCATTCAAGACAATTACAGGCTAAGGGCCTATGTTATGTATGTGGTGGGGCAGGGCATTTGACCAGAGAGAGTCCACAAGGTTTCACAACAGGAGGACAGCCCCATTCAGGAGGATCTGAGTAGACTGTAGGTGATGTGGGCAAGTCCCACCACATGTTTGCAGCGGTTGACAACCACCAGGCCAACTTCCAGGCCTCAGTTATTGAGACAGTAGGTACGATCGGGGATGCCCCCGTCTCTATTCTTTTTGACTCTGGAGTTACTGATTCTTTTCTGTCTACATCGTTAGTGGAACGTTACAGGCTAGTGGCTTCTAGGCAGGACATTAGGTGGGAGGTTGAGTTGGCCTCTGGGGCTAGGATGTCAGTAGATACCTTGGTTAGAGAGATTGCGAGATCTCCTTGGGTTCCTTCACTACATCATGTGACCTTAAGGTTATGCCATTAGGATCCTACGGTGTAGTTTTGGGTATGGATTGGCTTGCGTCTCATAGAGCCAAGTTGGATTGTCGTCGAACGATGATTAGCTGCTTAGATGACCATGGTGCACCGGTTGAGATAGTGGGAATTTAGAAGCCCATGGCAGTCCGTATGATTTCTGCTCAGCAACTTAAGAACTGCATACGGAAGGGATGTCAGATGTTTTCTATCACGGTCAGTGACAAATCAAAGGATGAGCCTGAGGCTTCCTTGGATGATCACCCTATCCTGAGAGATTTTGCTGACATGTTTCCACCAGAATTACTAGGTATGCCTCCATGCAGAGAGGTAGATTTCCACATCAATCTAGTGCCGGGTGTAGAGCCAGTGTCTCGTGCACCCTATAGGATGACTACACATGAGCTTACAGAGCTCAAATTGCAGTTAGAGGAGTTACTTGAGAAGGGACACATCTGACCTAGCATTTCACCATGGGGCGCACCGGTTATCTTTGTGAAGAAGAAGGATGGGTCTCTTCGATTATGCATGGATTACATGCAGTTGAACAAGGTGACGGTGAAGAACCGTTATCCTCTACCTAGGATTAATGACCTTTTTGACTAGATGCAGGGAGCCAGAGTGTTCTCGAAAATTGATCTGAAATCTGGGTATCACCAATTGCACATCACAGAGGCAAATATTCATTAGACTACTTTTCGAACCAGATATGGCCATTACGATTTCACAGTGGTACCCTTCAGTTTAACGAACGCCCCTGCAGTGTTCATGAGTCTCATGAACAGGGTGTTCCGCACTTACTTGGATCAGTTCGTGATCATTTTCCTCGACAATATTTTGATCTATTCACGAATCGAGGAGGAGCATGTGGATCATTTGCGTCAGGTTTTACAATGCTTGCGAGAGCAGCAACTTTATGGCAACCTCGCAAAGTGTGCCTTCTTTAGGACAGAGGTGCAATATTTGGGACACATCCTATCAGGCGATGGTATCTACATAGATCCATCAAAGATCAAAACTATTTAGGATTTGCCAGCACCCACCAGTGTGACAGAGGTCAGGAGTTTCATGGGATTAGCCAGTTATTACCATAGATTCATAGAGGGCTTTTCTAGGATAGCACATCCCATCACTTCCCTTCAGCAAAAAGGGAATAGTTTCACTTGGACCAAGCAGTGTGAGAGGGCTTTTGGAGTCCTCAAGGAGCATCTTATCAGCGCTCCCATTTTAGCTGTTCCAAATCCTTCAGAGGATTTTGTTGTTTGCACATATGCATCACTTGAGGGTTTGGGAGTCGTGCTCATGCAGGGTGGTAGAGCGATTACATACGAGTCACGTAAGCTCAAGACACATGAGCTAAACTACCCTACTCACGATTTAGATCTCGCAGCAGTTGTACATGCTCTTGTTCATTGGAGACAATTCCTTTTGGGTTGACACTTTGAGCTCCATTTGGATCACCATAGCTTATAATACATTTTCACACAGCCAAATCTGAATGCCCGCTAGCGGCGTTGGATGGAGTTATTATGTGAGTACGACTTTGATGTCCACTACATCAAAGGGAAGGAGAACGTGGTTGCTGACACCTTGAGTCGGAGGCGCCACAAGATCCTAACCTTAACATTGAGTGTGGACTTGAGAGAATGTATCTTACAGCATCTGCCTAAGGATGAGTGGTTTCTTGAGGTGCAGTAGGAGATCTAGAAACAGAGGGCCCTTAAGGGCAGATTTGCAGGATATTCCCTTGAGTTTGATGGTTTGCTTAGACATCATCCGCGCATCTATGTACCCCGTGTGGGAGATCTTCATGTAGTGATTCTTTTAGAGGCTCATAGAGTACCTTATGTAGCACACCCAGGGGTGAAGAAGATGCATGCTGACTTACGACAGCTATACCATTAGGCAGGTATGAGACGAGACATTGCAAAATATGTTGCTCGTTGTCTTAAGTACTAGAGGGTCAAGGCCCAGCATCAGCATCCAGCAAGACTGTTGTACCCTCACGAGATACCTGAGTGGAAATAGGACACCATTTCTATGGACTTTATTGTTGGTCTTCCTATGTCATCACGTCGCCATGATGCCATCATGGTGACAGTTGACAAGTTGACCAAGCTGGCGCATTTCTCACCTCTATGCACAACGTACAATGCACCATCTGTGGTGAGAGTGTTCTTAGATCAAATTGTTAGACTACATGGATTACCTTGCCGTATCATTTCTAACATAGACTCAGTATTCACTTCAACTTTTTGGAGAGCCTTACAGTAGGCGTTGGGCACACATCTCAACTTCAGTTCAGCTTACCATCTTGAGACCAATGGACAAACAGAGAGAGTTAATCAAGTGTTGGAGGACATGCTTTGTATGTATGTTATGGACCATCATTCTAGATGGGAGGAATATTTGGTTGAGTTTGCCTACAATAATGGGCATCATAGCTCGTTGGGTATGCCTCCTTTTCAGGCTTTATACGGTAGGCCATGCAGGACACCATTGAGTTGGGATCAGATAGAGGACAGGGTTGCCATTGGTACAAAGCTAGTTCAAGATATGGAGCAGTAGGTCACACTGATTAGACAAAGACTTCAGGAGGCACATGATAGACAGAAGAAGTATGTCGATGCTAAGAGAACTTATCAGAGCTTCTCACTGGGTGACAGAGTATTTTTGAGAGTGCGACCGCACAAGAGTCCAATCCATTATGGAAAGGGCTCTAAGCTTGTACCACAGTTTGTAGGACCTTTTGAGATCTTGGAGTGGATAGGACATGTAGCCTATTGTCTAGCCTTGCCACCTAGCCTGTTGCGTATCCACAATGTCTTTCATGCTTCAGTTTTACGACATTATATCTCTGACTTATTTCACGTATTGGATTGGAGTTCTCTTCAGGTAGAGGCAGACGTTCAGTTGGCTTTGGAGCTAATTCGCATATTGGCTCTTCGGACGCTGGGCCTTCGAGGTCAAGAGCTAGACCAGGTTAGAGTCCAATGGGATATGTACGATGAGGTCACTGCGACATGGGAGGATGCAATGAGATTGAGGACTCTTTATCCTCACCTCTTTGACGACATCCAGGAGGAAGTACAGTCTTAGGGGGGAGGATGTGAGGCCTACCTTTTTCATTCCCATTCATTCGACTATTTACTTTACTATTGTTGATACATTTAGACTTGTGGGACTGTTGATCCCGAATTCCTAAACTATTAGACTTTATGATGTTATGGGAAAACTAATTGCGTGATGTTAGATACATGCTTTATATTATGGGAAAACTAATTGGGTGATGTTAGATAGATTCTTTATATTATGAGAAAACAAATTGGGTGATGTTAGATAGATATTGGTTTATATAATGATGTTAAAGGAAAACTAATTGGGTGATGTTAGATAGAAATTGGTTTTGTGATTTAATCTTGGGAATGGATGTTCGAAATGCAGAATTCAGAATGTAATTGTAATGTGACTTCCTTTATGCTTATGTGAACTAGTGATATTTTATGCGAGTGTATGTTTGAATTTACTTCGGCTATGATATTTATATGTGGAATTAACTTTGCAATTGAGTGTGCAGGTATTTCTAACAAACCACAGAAATTGGAGATCATCCCACACTTGATGTTGTAATCCATTGTGAAGTTGATCTAGTTCCACGAGGAACCAAGATCAACTCTATGTATGATGAATTTCTATAATGTTAATTTGCATGTGGATAATCAGGTTAAGTCTACCCCTCTTTTAAATTGAATTATAATTTGTGTTGTAAGAATTTTGTCTTTGAATTTCATTTTTAAAAATTTTATATTTGGAGACCCTTTTCATGTGTTTTAACTTGACCCTGGGTGCTATAACTAGGCTAAACTTGACCCTGGGTTGTACCCCATGGGTCTAGGGACCCTTTTGACATGGGTAACCCTTGGTAAATCTCCATATGGTCACCTTAACTTCACACTGAAGTTAAGTGACGAAATTGGAGGCATGGGAGGGAGAGGATGAGTGGTACCAACACTCAACCCCATCCCTTTTCACTTCCCAAGGTTGGAGATGACTCCAAGACCCACCAATTGTGGAGGACTTGACTCCAAATCTCTCTCACAATTGGTGAGGGTACCCTTGGATTTGTGTGGTCCCTCTTGAGAGGAAAGGAAGGGGACACATGTGTCACCCATTCCCTCTTAAGCTCCTCCTTTCTCTCCCACATGTTGGAGAGAGGACAAGTGGTAAGGGGTGAGGGAGACTTGGGGATAGGTGAGTGACATGTGTCAACACCCAACCCATGGGTCATGCTTGTAGTGGGGAGGAAGAGTGAAGAGGTGACAAGTGTCACCTCCCCATTCCTCTAAGCTCATGGGTTGAGCTTATTTTAATCCCACTTGGGAGAAGGTGAGGGGTGGTTGAATTTTTGGGAATTTTAATTGCTTGAATTTGAATTTGGGGAAAAAGATAGAGGGAGTTTTGTGGCTTATGTTCGAGGGGAATTTAGAGAAGCTCTACATCAACCTTCTTCCATAATTGTGTTTTTAAAAGTTGGTTTTCAAGGCTAAGGCTTTCCTTTTGTATTTTAGTTGCTTGCATGATGCATATGTGTGTGATTTATGTTCTTGAGTTTTATTGTTATTGTGGAGAAATTTTGTTGGATGTTGTAAGAGCCTCTCCCACTTGGGAGAAGATGCTCAACAAGTGTGGGGTAGGGGAGGAGTGATCCTCCTTAGGGTCATTACCTTGTTTTTGTGGTGTTGTAAGCCTTAAGGGCAGTATATGTGATTTTGAGCATTATGAGACATGGCTTGAGAGCCAAAATATGGAAACTTTTAGAAATTTTGTTAAATGTGTTGGCTTGAGGCCATAAGAGAAATTTATATTAGGATATTTTGTAGGAGTGGCACTCTTGAGTTGAGTGTGTCCACTCCCCTACCCCTTTGAACTCACCTTGGTTGAGTTCATGTGTTGTGATTATCCATGGGTGTAAAATTATGTTTTTGGTTGTTTGGAATGCCTTGTTGTGAAGTGGAATTGAGTTCCCTAGGTGTGTGGATGACCTCCCGAGCTCGGGGGTGACCCTCTTGCGGTTCTATGGTAGGGAGGAGAGCAAGATGTGTGGTTTTCTTTCCCCTTGTTGTGATATGCAGGTTCAATGGAGATAAGTGTGAAGTTGGAGAAACTCCTTGTTCTTGGAGTTAATATTTTATTTTCCTTTACTCTTTAAACTCTTGACAAAGAGCCTGGCCTATTTAGGAGTTTCATCTTTGTTGATTGTCAAAGAGGAGGACTTGTCCTCTCTCTTGTAAAAACTTATATTTTTCATAGTTCTGTGTATGCTATTTACTTTATAAATTAAAGTTATAATTTGTTGCTTAATTCTTATCCTTCAAAAGGATGAATTGAAGAAAACTTGTTTATAAGCTATTTCATTGTATGACATATTGAAATATCAATTTGTTAAGTTGTGAAGTTGTTGTTGTGACAATAAAGAAAGTTGTAATTTGTTATTATGAAAAGGAATAAAATTGGTTGTTGTTATGTATCAGAGGCATTTTAAAATACTTAATTATATTTGTTCCTCTCTTTAAAAATGTGTAAATATTAATCATGCAATGAATATACTTGTTAGGAAAAAATGAGTTCTTGCCTTGTAGTTGAATTGATAAAAGAAAAATATATTTACATATCTTGTAAATTTGTTTAAAACAAAAAATCTATGAGTGTTTAGAAGGAAAGTTTATAGTTGAAAATGTTAATTAAATATATATTTATGATTTTTTTTTTAAATATATACAGAATGTTTATATATATATATATATATATATATATATATATATATATATATATATATATATATATATATATATATATATATATATATATATATATATATATATATATATATATATATATATAATGAAATCTCTCTTTTTTTTTTCTTCTTTCACAGAAATAATAAAAATCAGTTTAACTTTTAAGTACATATAAAAAAAATTCACTCATTCAAATTATATATATATAATTGGAGTAATTTGAATGAGTGAATTTTTTTTATATGTACTTAAAAGTTAAACTGATTTTTATTATTTCTGTGAAAGAAGAAAAAAAAAAGAGAGATTTCATTTTATATATATATATATATATATATATATAAACATTCTGTATATATTTAAAAATATATATATCATAAACTATGCATTGTATTAGACTGTGATTTTTAAATTAAATTGGTTTTGCTGATTATATATATATATGTGTGTGTGTGTGTGTGTGTGTGTGTGTGTGTGTGTTTAAATAAAACTTATTTTAAAAATGTTGTTTAATAAAAAAATAAAGGAGCGACTATATTTTATTAAATCATAGTTTTATTTTGAAATAATAAAAAAAATAAACAAATTTTGGTGGGGGGTTCGAACCCCCCAGTAAAGGGTGTGGGGAGGGGGCGGAACCCCCACCCACACCCCACCCACACCCCACTAAGTGGGATGTGGGTGGGGGCTCCACCCCCTCCCCACACCCCCCATCCGCCACAGTCCTCGTGAAATCCCCCACGCCAACCCTCTGCGCAGTCCAAAACTCACTGTCGCTCCACCTCACCCAACGACATTTCCCCCTCCGTGGCCCCTCTCTGCGGCTCCCCTCCACATATCCATCACTCCCCTGCACCCAAACCTCTGCCGCTACTCAGCGCCGCCGCCACCACTGCGGCCACCATTCCCTCATAGACCTGACAATAACAAAACAAAACAAACAAAGAATTTAGGGCTTCAACAATTATAAAATGAAAGCAAACAAAAAAAAAAATGTGTTTAGGGTTTAACAATTTCACAAATGAAACACAAAGGAAAAAAAAGAAACATATACATATTTTTATTAGAAAGGAAACCTAATTTTATAAACATAAGTATAAATATATATATATTTATTTATTTATTTTTATTTTTTATATATTTATAATTATTTGAAGCCATCATATGCATTTCATATGTGGCCATTTAAACTCAACCTGCAACAAAGAAACAAAGGCAAAATGAAAAAATGAGAAAATGAGAGAAAAGGAGAAAGAAAGATAAAAGTGAAAACAAAGAAGAGAAAATGCATGAGTTTCAATTTAGGGCTAAGAGTATTAATCAAAATTTAGTGTTCTTTTTAATCATTTTGAGCAAATTTAACTATGGAATTTAAGTAGACGTTGATTTAAATCCAGATTGGAAACTTGCAAACCTATTCAAACGATGTTAGTAAATCCTATTTCTGAGATCTGATCTACCAAGAAATTAGGAATAATGTCAACAATGCAAAGATAACTCTGATTGATCAAGAACGTGAAGGAGAAGAAATTGTTCAAACTTATTTGAAAAACATATAAAATTATCAAGAACGTGAAGGAGAAAAAATTGATCAAACCTTGTTAAAAACATATAAAATTGTAGAAAACATGAAGGAGAACAAATGATCAGACTTTGTTGAAAAATGTTCAATTAACTTAATCAACTGTATTACCAATGCAACTAGTGAGATGTAAGTAATTTATTATCCAATTAGTAAACCTTTTGATTAAATTAGTTTTAGTACAATAAACCCTATTCACGCCCGTGAGGCGTTATGCTACCGGATTTTCCCAGAATTTAGGATTATAATATTGTTTTCGTTGAGTATTGTCATTTAATTTTGGTATTTTATCCTTCCCTCATGCATTTGATGTTTGGTTATTGATTTTTACTTACGTCAAAATCCCTTCATTCACATAGGATGACTTAGGGTTACGATCGTTGATCCTAACCCTATTGGCGACGTTAACCACGTCGCGTTGACCCCCTAGTTGGCCTTCATTGCGATTGGTATGTACACGTGAACGCATTAACCCACATTCAACTGTATTGTTTACGCCTTAAGCGTACGCCACCGAGCATGCTTACGCATGTGAGGGGGTTTCTAGGGAAGCGTGGAAATTTTTTTGATATTTCATGTCATGACCACATGACAAATGTGGACATGACACGTGTGATGCATGTCGTGACCACATGGGAAATGTGGGCATGACAATCTCCTACCTTCGAGAAGAAACATCTCCTTGACCAAGTTGTTCTCGAAGACATATCCTCATGGTTATACAGAGAAGAAGAAGTAGAACAAGAAGCCACTACTATCCCAGCTGAGATCTACAGAAAGGGTCTTGAGATTGTCAAATACATGGGCTACAAAGGACAAGGTAGCATAGGCCTTCATGAGCAAGGAATTGTGGAGCCAATCCAAGAAACAAGAAACCCAAATCTTTATGGGTTAGGGTATGGGAAACAAGAGTCCTCCCCCGGTAATGACGAATGCATCTTAAGTGAGGTTGCCAAGGCCTTCCCTACAGTCGACAACATCAACGAGGTAGACCATCAAGACTCCTTTAGTGACTTTGCTAAATTCTTTGAATCATCCTTCTGTACCATCTACACCCTAACCACCATGCCATCCACCTCCAATGACTTGCCTCTTGTTTACCCCCAACTTATAGATTGGGACCAACAAGGACCTCCCATCCTTGATGTTGTACAGAATGATGAAGCAATAGCTAAGATGATGGGGGTTAGGGATCACTTTCCCCTTGGAGACCACAAGGCCAGTTACATTATGGAACTCAATGCATCTGCATACTTCAGGGAGACAACCCACGCTCTTAGTTGCAAAAACATAAAAATAACACCCCTAGTGAAAACCACTTTGTGGCACTTTCGGGTGAAGAAAAAATCAAAATAAAGGGTGTATCACCTAGTAAAAACATCCAGGAGGCACTAGGAGATGAGAGCATGGACCTTCCCGAAGTATCTGAACTATATCAGGAAAGATCACCTATCCTAATTGAAGCATTACATGAAATGAATCTTGGAACATAAGAAGCACCAAAGATCACATTCAGAGCTGAGTCCCTCACAACAAAGGAACGAGAGAACTTCTTAGCCTTTTTCAAACAAAGGAGCCATAACTTCACATGGACCTATGCCGACATGCCGGGACTAGATCCCGCCCTAGTTGTTCATCATCTTGCAGTACATCCTGAAGCAAAACCAGTGAAGCAAAAGCTAAGAAAGATGAATCCTGAGATAGCACTCCTTGTCAAAGTGGAGCTTAAGAAACTCCTAGATGTGGGGTTTATCTATCCAATAGATTACCCTGAGTGGGTATCCAATATTGTACTTATAGCCAAAGTCACTCAGGGCATCCGGTGCTGTATAGATTTTAGAGATCTCAATAAAGCTTTCCCTAAGGATGACTTTCCGCTACCAAACATCAGCATCATAGTAGATCTCACCGCCGGTCATGAGATGTTGTCTTTGATGGACAATTTTTTAGGGTACAATCAAACTAGGATCGTAGAGGAAGATCAGCATAAAACATCCTTTATATGTCCGTGGGGGATATACTGTTGGGTCATGATGCCTTTTGGCTTGAAGAATGCATGTGCTACATATCAGAGGGTAATGATGGTCATCTTCCATGATCTCTTCCAAAGCATAATGGAAGACTATGTTGATGATCTATTGGGAAAATATAAAACCAGAGAAGAACACTTAAACGTGTTGGTTAAGATCTTTGACAGGTTAGAGTAGTATATCGTGCAGTTAAATCCAAATAATTGTGTCTTCAAGGTCACTTCCAGAAAGCTTCTAGGATACATCGTGACGAGAAGGGGAATTGAAGTGGATCCCACCAAGGTCAAAGCTATAGTGGAGATGCCTTCACCTAAGACACTTAAGCAACTCCGAAGCCTACAAGGAAAACTCCAATCCATCTGTCGCTTTATAGAATAGCTTGCCGATAAGTGTCAGTCATTTCAACATCTTCTCTGCAAGAATACAACCTTTGTGTGGGATAGTCAGTGTCAAAATGCTTTTGAGCAACTAAAAGAATATCTTGGTAATCCACCTGTCCTTATTCCACCAAAACAAGTGGAACCCCTCCTTTTGTACATTTCAACAATAGAAATAGCTCTAGGGGCCTTGTTAGCACAACATGATGACCAGGGAAAAGAAAGAGCTATATATTACATCAACTGCACCTTGGTAACTTATGAGCTGAATTATACACCAATTGAACAAGCATGTCTCATTATTGTCTTCACTTCACAGAAATTGAGACACTACATGCTTAATCATAAAACTAAGCTCATTGCCAAGATTGACCCACTGAAATATCTACTGACAAGAGCAGCTCTTACAAGAAGAATGGCTAAATGGGTTATGATCTTGAGCAAATTTGACATCGAATACACAGAGAGGAAAGCCATCAAAAGATAGGTAATTGTTGATCAAATAGCTGATGCACCAATCCCAACAAAACAACCATTACTTGCAAAGTTTTCAGATGAATCCATATTGATAGTGGCGCCAACAACAGAAACATGGAAAATGTATTTTCATGGGTCTTATACGCATCGTAGCTCAGGGGCAGGTATCTTGTTTGTTACCCCTTAAGGAGACACCATCCCTAAATCCTATAAGATCACATTTCCATGCATGAACAATGTAGCAGAACACAAGGCTCTCATCACAGGACTCCACATGGCAATACAGTGGAAAATTGAAAAGTTGATGGTTTATGGAGATTCTCAATTAGTCATCTAGTAGGTAAATAATGAGTACAAAACAAAGGATGACAAGCACTTACCCTATAAAAGGATGGTTGATGACTTCAAAGATTATTTTCATGACATCCATTTTGGATAGATTCCAAGATTGAATAACAAAGCAGTAGATGCCATGGCCACAATAGGATCCTTGGTGGATATGAAGAAGGATAGCAAGAAGTGCGAGTTCCTAATTGAAGAACTCCCCATACTAGCTTATGATGTTCCGCAATCAGAATTAGTGTGTGACATTGTTGGTCCTTTATCGCCCTGGTATCAAGAGACTTATATGTACCTCCATGACAACATCATCCCACCAAACCTATCATCCACGCAACACAAAAGCTTTATCCACCGAGCCTCCCACTTCACCCTCATAGGACACCCTTTATAAAAGAAGTCTTGATAGTACGCTTTTACAATGCCTTCATTCTAGGGAAGCTGAAGTGGCCTTACAAGAGGTGCATGAAGGCATGTGTGGGGCACATTTAAGTGGACCTACTTTAGCAAAGAAGATTCTGAGAATAGGATACTACTGGCCAACCCTAGAACGGGACGCTTACTGGTTTGTGAAGAAATATTTGCCATGCCAGCAACATGGGGATCTCATCCATGCACCATCATAGGAGTTGCAGATGATAATGACTCCTTGGCCCTTATTGCAGTGGGGACTCGACCTTGTAGGTAAGATTCACCCTCCATCATCCAATGGCCATAAATTCATCATCACTGCCACCGAATACTTCACTAAGTGGGTCAAAGCCATTCCACTCACTTTCACCACAGGTATCCAAATAGCCAAATTTATCCTCCATTACATAATATTCCGCTATGGCACTACCCATTCCATTATCACGGATAATGGGAAACCATTTAAAAACTAGGAAGTTCGCACTTTGTGCGATAAGTTCCATATCCAACACCGCTTCTCCACTCCCTACTACCCCCAAGGTAATGGTCAAGCTAAGGCTTCTAATAAAACCATCTTGCGCATTCTGAAGAAGATAGTTAATGAAGTTGGTTGTGACTAGCACCTCCAACTCAACCCCACCCTATGGAACTACTACACGAGTGTCCGCACACCCACAGATGCCACACCATATTCCCTAGTATTCACTTCTGAAGCTATCTTACCTATTGAGGTTGAGCTCCCATCACTCAAAGTTTCATTGCAAAATATAATCACTAAGGAAGAGTATTGAGTTGCAAGGCTACATGAACTTGAATTATTGGATGAGAAATGCCTGGATCCTCTCAACCATCTTCAGGTATACCAAAATTGCCTACGAAGGAGCTATAACAAGAAAATCAAAAGCCGCAAGTTTGAGGTAGGCGACCTTGTCCTCATGGAGAACCAGAAAAATCTACAAGAGCGCACTAAAAAAGGAAAATTTGAGCCTAATTGGTTGGGATCGTATATTGTTATAGCTAGCTATGGATCAAGGGCATATCAGCTTGCAACACTTGAGGGGCAGCCTCTAGATGAACCCATGAACATTTTGCATTTGAAAAGGTTCTACGCATGACTCATCGAGTATTCCAAAGAAAAAAAATACAAAAAAATTGAAAAATTAAGAAAAATTAAGAACCTGAGTGCGATAAAGCCGTCCAATGGTGAAAATCACTTTGGTGATGCCTTGGATAGGTACCATGATGAAAACTTGTCTCAGGTGCCATGTGTAGCGGTCGGTTCTACCATCTAATAAGCCATCTTTCCACCGGGACATTCCGTATCGCGCATACCCCATAGCTTGGAATTTTGAAACATCAAATCCTATCCCCCACCCTGCATTATCCCACCCAAAGATAATCTGTGGAATGAGGATCCTTGTATGCTTCCTTGTACAATTCAAAAATTCAAAAAAATCCAAAAACATTATAAAATCCAAAATCCCAAAAAAAAAATATTAAAAAAAAAACCCAAAATAATAGAAAATCCAAAAACACCAAAAATATTAGAAAAAATACAAAAATACAAAAATATTCTCACATCATCATCCTGCACAACGTCATAACACCCATCCTGAAGCATTCCCACATCTCACACACTAGAACTACATATTCATCTCACCCACGTCTTAAAGTACCTTGATCCCGTGTACACAGGATATGTAGGCAGTCTAGAATACGAAGGATGTATCTAGTACTCAGGTACATAAGATGCACCCATCCAACCCATTTGGATGGTCCCTATCTTCTGAGCTTACTAAATTCACCAAGCAATGCACATGCTAAGCATACTCTCAAAACATCACATCCCATGCAAAAAATCATCAATCAACAAACCAACTATAATCATCACACATGACCTAACGATCATTTTCCCACTGATGAGTGCTAGGTAGCACCCATGAAATACACCTTTTTACCCCTCTTTTCCTCCCTTCTTATTCCATTGTCCTGATGACTACACCAAAATAGGTTAACAAGATTGTTCTAATGATGATTAATAAGAGATGAATTACTTAGAATCATGATTTCTGATTGAAGGACTAATGTGCATTGAATTGATGGAAATATGCAGAAATCTTCTCTTTTTGAATCAACAGGTGCAAGTGTTTGGGTAGACAATTTTGTGCATCTCCAGAGGTAGTCCTAATGATCTCTGGAGCCAACATCAGAATGCTACGACTAGTCTCTAATGTTTTCCAATTTGATTGGAGAGATTTTGGGATAAGGAGGTGAATCATCTCTAGAGCTGAACAAGAAGGTCACAATCATATCTCCGGAGCTACAGACATCTAAACATACATCTCTGGTGCCTCTTTAGAATAGTGCAGATTTCTAGCACAACTGTCGGTCAAACACTTCCAGTAGTGATCAGGATGCTCTTGATGTTACTCAAATCATCACCTGAGTAATTGAGGGCAGACCATAGTTAACTGCTGAAATTTTTATCTCTTTTTGATTTTGCACGAGTTATTGATAAATTGATTTAAATGCCTATATTTCAGGGCCTCACTGCCCAAGTGTATTTAAAACTAAGACTCAGATTTAGTGTGGACTTCTGTTCCACTAAATCTATTTTAATTGCATGGATATTTATTCTGTAGTTAGACAGTTAGTAGAATAAAGAGATTGATGTTATCTCATAGATGAACTAGTAGTTAGGGTAAGTGATATCTCATCACTGATTTAGATATAAACTTACAGAAGTAGCAGCAGAAGATAGAGTGATAAATTTCTAATTTCTGTAATCTTATTTTGACATAAACATTTTCTGAATACAAAGCTGATGGAATTGGACTAAAATTGAGTTGTGATATTGTCTTCTTATGTTGATTCTTTACTTTATTCTTTAGCCCTAAGGGTGTGGAGCAAGGGCCTACTCTCACCACCAAGGCATAAGGCTAGTATTGTTGTTTGTTATTTCAGATTCTGTTTAAGGAGATAGTTATTGTTTTCATAGATAAATGCATGTTTATGTTGAAAGGAATAATATAGATTTACTTTAAGCAATTCATTGTTTAGTTTTGTTTTCAATATTCTTGGAATTCATTTCATAGCAGATAGATCAGTAATATTAGTTTCTTTAATCAATAAAGATCATTAGAGTTAGTTATATAAAACTGGCAACTATAGGATTCCTAATTGCAAATAGCCAAAGACACAGCCCTAGATTTGACACTTGAAATATGATTAAATTATGAGGTACAATGACCCTTGTCACCCACCTTTCACATTTTATCCAACAATATCCAATCGATTCGTGTCCTAGGATATATCATTCCTACAATGGATAGAATGCATCATCCTATCAACACCTATCTTGGCAAGAGAATATAATGGTTGTTTGTGTCATTTTTTTGGTCTTTTTGATTATTGACTTTTATCTTTTGTCTTGTTCTAGGAATCATCTTAAATCTACCTTGATCCCATTATATCATGGTATGTGGTGGGCAACACCTAGAATAGGCATGGTCATTGTTCATATATGCTATGCTTGTGGGTTGATTTCATTACTCCAAGAATAGTATTCATATCTTGAAGATAGGGTTGGTTCTAGCATAGTGCTTCCCATTTGCATATCAAGTTAATCATACCTTCTATGTAATATGAGAACTTATGTTATGAGTCCCCTTCCCTCATCTAGGAAAGGTTGTACTACCTTGGGCATGCATGAAACCAACCTATTGTGTGTGAGTCTAGTCCATGCAAATGTGGGATAAACATCATCACCTAGGTCCTTTCATACCTTCGTGAAAAGTATCCTACTTTGCTATAATAAAACCTAGAAATGCTCTCAATAGTGTAATGCAAGTACTGTGCTTAGCTCATACCATCTCCTTTTCTATCACTACTCATCCAACCATAGTATCTGGGCCTAGAATTTTGATCTACCCTCCCCCATCTAATCCATTCACTCTAACCCCCTCTCATTTAACATTTTGTCCCCCCATCAATCCGCTCTACAAACCTAAACCATCCCAAACCATCCCCCCTTAATGACATGGTGTTTAATGACCTAGTATTCCTAAAACCATCTTGACAATTCCCTTTCCAAACCCTCCCAACCCATCCTAAACCTATCTTGACCATTCCCTTCCCTAACCTATCCCCTATCACCTAGCCCCATCACCTAGGGTTTAACAAACATGGCATTTATCATGACTTGTCCATTTCATTAATCATTTGCATTATCATAGCCACTTATCATTATTGTAATCATTAATATTTACATCATTTAACCATTGCATTAACCATTATCATGGAAAACTATAACCTTTTTTGGAAGAACACATCGCCTAACAATTTCTATTGCTTGTTCTCTCTCCAACTTTCCTAAAAAAACAAAACAATTAAAGTACTAAGCATAGGGTAGTTGTTGCTTTACATTACATGTGTGTGAAGTGTCTTCAAGAGTTAATGATGATGATTTCATGTCTCTCAAATCAAACTCTCACACAAGTGTAATCTGAACATATATTCATTTCATTACACATTCATTTGCATCCATAATATATGTTTATTAATTTGAGCATATATTCCATTACAACTCATATATAATCCACATAATAATCCATAGAATAACCCAAATAACATCATAAAATGCATCCATAATCAAATAACATCCATAACAATACATTCATCATAATCCATAACATATCCATAATCATCCATGTACGTCATAAACAACATCATAACATCATCCATAATGCATAAGTATCATAGGTAAAGCATAAACCATCACATCATAACATATCCATAATCATAATATGCATATCATAAATAAATAAAGGGTACATCATGTCATCATCATAAACATCTACAAAACCATAATAAATATCCATAAACATTATTAGATACATCGCTGCAAAAATGATATATCACTTAATGTCATGATACAAAAATGCCTATATGGGCCAAAATATGTCAATACATATAAAAACATCAAACCTGGGTTGATGATCCTCTAGTAGAGTCAGTGGGAGACCCTGGGCGTGGCTGTTGCTGTTATGGTGGCTGCTGCTACTGTGGTGGCTGATGCTGTGGCTACTGGGCTACTAGTGGTGGAGGTGCCATCGGCTGCTGAATTGACTGAATAGACCTCTTGGATCTAAGTGACTCAAACATCCTCGAGCCGCTCCTATCACTGTAACTTGGTATTCGCTGATCCACTCGAACTGCAGCACAATAAGCCCCATAGTAATACTCAGCTTATCTACTCTAGTATAGGAGCTGACTCTGTAACTGCTAAATCTAACCTTGCATCTATGCAATCTGAGCCTGTGACTGTGCAAAAATCTAACCAATGCCAGTACCTGACGCTATCCCCTGCAGCCATCTCACCTCTAGCTGTAGACTCCCCACCTGCATATTTGTTGCTTGGCGTAGGGCTCTCTCTGCATCCCTCTCCATAGTAACACTCACCACCTAACCCTGTGCCTGTGCTAGTTGTGCCTGCAATGCACGAACCTGGCCATCAGCCCCACTACTCCCATCTAATAAGGTAGCTACTCCTTGCAGCTACGCCAGCTCCTGCCTCTGCCTCGCGATAATATCCTCTAGACTTGCAACCTGAGCCTAGAGAGTCTGGACATCCTCATCATCTGCTCGGGTCTACCGACGTGATGTTCATGCACCTGGAACAGGTCCTGGCTCTGCCCCTAAACTCCCTACCCCCATGGCTCCAACCCCTGTAAAGGTCATCACAGCCTCTGGAATATGACGTTGTTGCATCTATGGCCACACCTATCGCTGGGGTGTCTATTGTGGGGGTGCCTGCCCCTACCCCTACTACTATAGTGGTGCACGCGGAGGTGGCATCTGTCCTCTCAGCCCTCCCTATGCCTACTACATAGGCACCTACTCTGTGGCCTTTGCTATGCAGCCTGCTGATGTGGTCTCTATTGTGCTACATGTTGTCTCAACCGCACCTGCTACTGCCCAGCTGGTGCCTGCGGCACAATTAGCCACCGCCATCTCCCTTATCCTCTCCCAGCAATGGCTTCCCGATGGCGCCATAACCCTAATTGATCCATTTCCTGATGCCATAAATGCTCAAAATTTAAAAAAATTGACAAAGCTAAGGTTAGTTCACATACTCGCTCGCCAGCCACTAGTGATCTCATGAAGGAATGAACTAGCTCAGATAAATGCTCAAAGCATGCGAAGAGTGGGCTCACCATCTCCTCTCTTCTTCTCTCTCTTCCAAGTCGCTCAATGAGTGCAAATGTGGCACTTTGGGTCCACTTTTTCTATTTATAGAAGGTCGCATCATCCTCCAACACACTTTTTCCCCCCCAGGGTGCAAAATATATCCTTTTTCACCCATTTTTCTTCCTATTAATCTATTTTTCTGTCCTCTATCTATTTTTCACCTTCATTTCCTCCTTTCAAGAGCTCACCCAAAAAAAATTATTGTTTCACCTGACGTCTTGAGGGGGCATCCCTCATCCATTCCATTCCTTCCTGGGGCAACTAGGGCAAAATTCTTTGACTTGACGCCATATCCCTGCTAGGTCACAATGCCACGTGAAAGAGGGGCAAATGTAGACACCTAAAAATGTCTTCATTGACTAACCATCTTTCTAACATCATCCAATTAATTAATTAAATTTTTATTTAAATAATTACACCATCCAAAACCTGATTATTCACCTTCTCTTCATTAGTTCATCTTTTAAATTGAATTAATTTAATTAATTCAATGGTTGTGCTTTACTAACATTAGCCTAATTAATTAATTAAATATGCAAATATTTATTTAGTTAATTTTACCATTTCCCTAAACCTAATTAATTAGGTAAATTATGTTTATCTAGTTAATTTAGCCTACTAATTACCCTATCCCTATACTAGTTGATTAAATACCTGTTATTTAATTAGCTAGTCTAACCTACCTATCCCCTGGACCTAAGATTAATTAAATAAACCCTTGTTTAATTAATCTTAACTCCTAATTAACCCATTCCCTAATGTACTACAACCACATTAATTAAACTAATCCCCTTTCAGATTAGTTTGGTCAAATCCTGTTTAACACTTCTCCCCACATATCCCAAATAAAAAATTAGTCTTTGTTCCATATAAGACATTTTTTATTCCACTTGTCCTAAAATGCATTAATGGGCTCTTACAACACCTAACATCTCATATTTCTCATTTATGAGAACTCTTTCCCAAATGAATTAAAAATTCATTTCTAATTCTCACCTCTTTCCCAAAAGAATTTAAAATTCATTTCTATTCCATCTCATCTAACCTCATTTAATACACCTCTTCCCAAGGTGAATTAAAAATTCATCTTTATTCTCATTCCTCCATTTTTGTTGATTAATTCTAGCCCTCCACCTCATATGCATCCTCATCCATTGATCTCTACATTCAATCGCAACCCTTGGATCAAATCCCCCTTCAAAATGCCTATAAATAGAAGCTCTCCCAAGCCATTTCTTCATGCAATCTTGGGTAGTATTATAATGTCAAAATCATCTCCATCTTCCCATCTTTGAGCTAGGTTTTTGTGTGCTGCATTCTAGTTTGAGAGGATTTCACATAAGAAAGCCATGGGTAAAGCTAGAGAGTAAGGGTGCACTCTCTCAACCTTATCAAGGAGAAGGAGATCATTTGGAGGTATAAACTAGTGTTTCATTGCATTTTGTTTATGTTTTTCACTTCATTTGGTTTCCCCATCTTAAAGAAGTTTGGGGGTTGCCTTTTGTTTCCTTGAAGATTTTTACAAGCCATTTAGCAATGAGGGATTTTTCAATGTTTGTCCCTTTGGAGATGATCTCATCGAAAGAGTTAGCACATTGGATTTGCAAATGGAATCCAAGTTCAGGGTTTAGATTATGAACAAATATGTTCACTAACTACTTTTCAAGGATGGGCCATGGAAATTTGCTAGCCATGTTCCTCCATCATTATAGGAATGATTTGAAGGTTTCCCGATTGCATTGTTTGTTGTTACAAAGGTTTGTCATGGAGATCTCAGGTTCTACATTGAAAGAAAAGTGTGTAACAAACTTTTCAGCCAACTCGTGAAAATTTTTAATACCTAGAGGCAGATGAGAAAACCAATCCATTACTTCCCCTCCAAGACTACGAGGGAAGAGGTGTAAGAGATATGCATCATTATTGGCAACCTCTAAGAAAGCCATATAAAATTCCCTGAGATGTTCTTTGGGGTCACCTTTTCCTTTGTATTTATCAAACTTTGGTATTTTGAAGTTTTGAGGAAAAGGGATCATGGGAATTGACCTATCAAATGGATAAGGACAAACTTTCTCAAATAAGAAAGTTTTCTTAGTATTTCTAAGTGTAAGATCTGAGATTTGTTTTTGAAGATTGAAAATTCCAAGATCAATTTCAGATGTTGGTTGTTGTTTTTGAGCAAAAATTTGCTGAATGGTAGCTGATGGTGATTGTTGTGGAGCAAGACCTTGATAAGTGGAATATGAAGGTGATTAATCTGATATGTATGAGTGGACATGTGAGGGATTATTAGGTATGGTATATGATGTTGGGGGTTGTGATACTTGTGGTGGAATGATATATGATGTAAGAGGAATAGAGGATTGCACTTGTGATACTTGTGGGGGATTGACATAAGAGACATGAGGAATGGAAGATTGTACTTGTGATACTTGTGGTGGTTTGTTATAAGAGACATGAGGACTAGAAGATGGTGGTTGAGATGCTATGGATGTTGGCGTATGAGATGACTAAGGTGTGTATGATGTGAGGAAGGGATTTGTTGAGTCATGGATGATGGTGTGATTAGAGGAATAGATGTGGGAACACTAGAAAGAAGTGGACCAAGTGATGTGGGGGGTTGGTATAGTGGATTGACAAATTGATTAGTGAAGGGTGATAGAGGAATGTCATGTGTGGATGTTGTTGGAATTGTGGGTGCTAGGATAGATATTGTTGGAATGGAAGTAGGATGGGACCCACCCATAGCAGCAATGGCGATATTGATTTGGTCTTTCTCTTTGATGTTTGACATATCAAAAGTGCTAGGCAACTTGGCTCCTTGTTTGGAAAGTAAAAGAAAGAATCGATTAGGATTCAAGGCCAAGAGCCTATCTATGGTGTTTAAGATTTCAAGATTTTGCAACTCTTTGATGTGGTCTTGAGACACTTACTATGATGGTTGACCTATGTCACTAGAAGAGGAAAGTCCTATTATGTACCCCTTTCGTACAAAGACATAAGGGTTCATACCCATGGTGAATTGGGTAGCATCAATGGGTATTTCGAGATTGCTTTGAGATTTGTTGTGACTAGCTTCCATGACTTTCTTATGTTGGGACCTAGTTAAAGGCATGTGATATTGAAAACACAATATGACAAGGATGGATGATGGACAAGGGTGTGTTTAGACTTTTTCTATAAAGTTGAGACTCTAGAATGATTTTGATGGTTGTTTGCTTGGTCAAAAGATAAAATCTAGATCAATTGTTGTGGGATTGGGGATTTTGATTATCTTCCCATGAGATAGACTATTGATCTCAAGGTAAGAGAAGATGAGGGTAGTGAACTTTGCCAAATCAAAAGGAGCCACTCTCAAAAGCTAGTTAAATTCACTAGTTTGATGGATGCTAGCTTATCTATGAATCTAAGAGAGGCAACTTCTTAAATCAAAGACAAGCTAGTGGATATTGATCTAGACTTTGGACTAATAACCAAAATGATGGAAAAGGTTGGATGATGTTTGGGATATTTTTGCTAAATGATTGTGGTAAAATCCTCTAGTCTCAATAAGATGGATGCTCTAAAGTCTAAAGAATGGTGTGAAGATGGATGTGGATGACTATGTGACAAAATGACTAATACCAATGAAAGGACTAACAACAAATGGTTTGTGACTATTTTTTTTGTTTCTTTGGAAGATGGTTTTTGGAGTTTTCTTGGTAAGAGAACAAACAAAGAAGACACAATGGCTCTTTGGAATAGGGTGTGCAAGGTTGGAGCCTTCGCCAATAACAAATGGATAATACTAGTATAACACAAGAAAAGACACACCAAGCACTTTGAGCACAAACTTAGATATTTATTCAAGGAGTGATTTCGTAATGTGGGCCCACATGATTAAATACCTATCCATGTTCTTACCTAACTAAGAACACTTCACCCTGAGTAGATAGCTAGGGATAAGGGCGTTGCACCTAATACCCCTTTACTTGAAGGCTTTTATGCCTTGCCCAAAGAAAACTTCTCTCACCTTTAAGGAGGTACGATGCCGAGTTACTTCAAGGGGTGATCCGCGTCACTTGCACCACACTAGAAAATGGTCAATGGTCCTATCTAGGCTTTACAAGATTCTAAGGGATGTCCCAATATACGTGAGGTATGGGGGACGATCTGTGAACGGGGGTGTCCCTGTCCACCCAAGTGCCAACCAACACAAGTCTTGATAGACCAAGGGTCTTGGGGTTTTCTGAGCGGGGAGAGAGTCCTTCCTTTGAAGGGAGTCTTTCGATTCTCGTAATATTTATATCCCATGCCAGAACACATGATTGAGGTCATCCCTAGAGGTGATGAAATCCCCTAGCAAGCCCCCTAAAAGGAAATATAGATACTAATTGCTTTTGATCTCCAAGGTCGCACTAGGCACAAGGAGAGAGCATACGCAAATTAGTCCCACCTTAGGATTTAAGCTAAAACAAAAGAAAGTGCAAGATTTTTGATCTCCAAGATCACACGAAGTGCATGGAGAGAGCATACGTCTTACAACTTCCCAGAAGCATGGTAAATAAGTTAATTACCAACTAACTAATTTAGTGCCTAAAGTAGTGAGGAATAAGAATCTTGGACTAACGTAGCTGCAACAAACTCATTAGTATTTTCAAAATGTTATTTTTGACAATCGAGAAATGCTGCACCAAATATTAGTTCTGAAACGCAACAAAATGTTAGCTTTAAATAGAAAATAGAACAAAAGCACTCAAAGACAGTCACAGGTGTGCAGACAGAGAAAACACAAAATAGAAAACAAAGAAATTATACTTGTTTTTACCTTTTATCACAGGTGCGCTGACAAAAGTCAAAAGCGTGTTGATAGAGACCGAGGGCACGTAGATAGGAGTCAAAAGTGTGTGTTTGCAGATAAAGACAGAAACCACAGGCGCACCAATATGAGCCAAGGGTATGTCAACAGAGCACAAAGGCAGCTTTTGTTGACCAAAAGTGTGCTTTTGTCACTGTGTTAAGGAACCTACCAAAAATAGAGAGTTAGCTTTGGCATAAAGCAAGATCTAACTGATAGGGGGTGATCCAAGGGTTTCCAGTGTAAAATTTGATCAGGTTAAACTGCTAGTTATCAGGAAAAAATAAAGGCACGATTTTGCTAACCAAATGCGTGCTTCTGAAATAAAACCTAAAACTTGCAAGAAAATGATGTTAAACCCTACCAAAAACAAAGGTCAAATAAATGAACAGGCAGAACTAGGTGTTAGCAAGACACAACAAAAAAAAACCAGGAGAAAACTTGAGAAGTTAGCCCTAAAATAGCACAAATAGGAATGTTAACTCAGAAACCATAGGTGCGCAATTATAAACCAAAGGTGCGTCGACACAGACCAAAAGCATGCTGACCCAAGATAAAAATGTGTAGTTGCAGTTAGAAGCATGTTTTTGTTCCTGTTAAACAAAACAATATTGAATTTCATCCAAAAATGATAGATTTAAGGGACGTGGGTCCCATCAGGTGTGCCAAAACGTGATGGATGAAAACCTGAATGTAAATACAAATGAAACCAACTAAAATCAAATACGAATATACCTTCCTTTGCACACAAATCAGCCACACGGATTAAGCATATTGAAATTGCACCCAAAACTCTAATGGATTGCTCCTTGCTAAAGTAAGTATGTGGATTGCTCAAAGCTCAAGTAACATAACCTTGATCACCCAAAGTGGATGAAGGAATTACAACAGCATAAGTTTACTTGAATGAGAGATGATTAGATGGCTTAGAAGACGTTCTATTTATAGATTTTTGGAAATGCATATCAACGGTGGAGGATGATCAAAAAGATCAATGGTTGAAATTGATTGAGAGGATGTGAGAAAATGAAAGAGTGACAAGTGTCCTTGTCCTCTCATGAATTATGGAGGCTAATAGATCTGATTAAGGAATTGACTGAATTGATTGATTCGTTAACTGGGTTGATTGGTTTGTTAAGAAAATTGATTGATTTGTTAACTGATTTGATTAATGAGTCAAATCAATTCATTGAGCTGTTAACTGTTCTGATTGAGAGTGATCGTAGTGATGAGAGGAAATCATGGTGAGAGGAGAAAATGGGGAAATTAAATAAATTAATTATTTAATTTCATGTGCACATGAATAAATAAATAAAATACTTAAATTTTATTTATTTGGAGGGAAATAGAATATTTAAATAAATAATTTGAATTTATTTATTTAAAGTGGAGGGAAATTAATTTAATTAAATAATTTGACTTATTTAAGTAATATAGAGGAATGTGATGAAGATAGATGGAAATTAATTATTGTCGAAGAACAGAAATTGGATAATTAGATAGGAAATTATGCGAATGTGGTGTAGTTGGCAAATTTTAAGTGTCTACACCATCAATGTGATGTGTGTGAATGTGGAAAGCGCAAAAGTATGCCCCCACCTTAAAATAATTGCATAAATGAAAAGTATGTAATTGATTTTAAGGTAGAATAAAGGGAAAGAGGTAAAAGATCTTTAGAAAACATATATGGGGAGATATGTTCCCAAAGTCACCCTCAAGAAAAAAGGTGCCCCCAAGGAGAGGAAACCAAAGAAATGCTACATACATGATACACAAAGGATTGTGTAAGCATGGTACAGCAACAATGTAGAAGCATGTCACATAAAAAGTAAGCAACATAACTAGAAACACAAAGGGATCTACATCCTTAAGATTAGTATCAATATAAGGGAGCACGAAAGATCATTAAGGGGTAAAGAGGGAATTGTCATCATCCCTCAAGCAAGTATAACTACAGGTATAAAAGAAGAATGTCACATGAAAACAAAACAAAATAAAATTTTGGGTCAACATGGAAGGAAGTTAAATCTTCCAACACTTTGCATCATCTCCAAAATGTTGAAAAAGTCAATGAGACAACATATAGAAGAATGTAGAAACATATAGAAGAATAGGAAAAAATTTATGTTCTTCTTGTATCCATGTTATTACAAGGGCATCATGGGTCCTCTAGGTAGAACTAACAAACATATATCAAGCATTTTATCATAGGAGAAAACATAACAAACAAGAAAGTATACACACATACACATGGAATGAAGGTATTGCCCTCATGGGTCAGGCACCATCAGATCATCCAAGTCCCAATATTGTTCATAATAGGGGGATGGAGGATGGGCTGATAGAATGGCCACATTAAGAGTTGTACTAGGAGACTCCCTAAGAACCAAATGTAGAGAATTGACTATAGGGGTAGGATTCTCTTGGACATCAGTAGAGGCTATTGTCAATGATTGTGTAAAAATTAAAGACAAGAAGGGAATATTTGTGAAGGACTCAAATATGTGTTCTACCAGGGAGGAATCATTTGAATCGCTATCAGAATATTGCACTAGGTTTGGATCATCAGTGCTACCAGTAAAGATGCAAGTACTAAGAGTCACCGATGGAGGAGAATCCTCAATAGCAGGAAGAACTGATGGAGAAGGGCTTAGAGGTGGTGGAGATGATGGCATGTGCTTAGAATTATAGAATGAAAGTGTAGGATAATGCTTTGGTTTATGTTTGGGTGGTGGGTGAGGTATATCAATGTCAATGGTGGCAGGGCAAAGAACATCTAGAAAGATTTGAGGGTGAGTACATTGGAAAAGGATAAGTGTTATGAGGGTGGTCCTATAGATGAAACTAACATTGGGAAAATCAAGAGGCTTTGAGAAGGGTGGCATATCTTGGATGGAGAGAATAATGGGATCCTTAGTAGAGGGGGCCAAGACTACTTGAACCCTTTTGGGGCTATGTTTATCTAGGTCTGACTAAGAAGATGCAGGGGTCAAGGATGGGAGAGACTTAGGCTAGGAAGAAGGAGGCTAAGGCTTAGAAGGAGGAGAAAGATTAGGAGGCAGTCACATGGGAGGCGGACTCTCAGGGAGAGATTGTGCTTCATTAGCACACTCTCGAGTTGCAGCACATTGACGATGATTATGATCTCTCACAAGTTGGTTCCATCTAGTACAAGCTAGGGCCTCTATTGAAGGAGTAAAGGGGTTTTCCAACATAGATTTCTTTTCTTATCCTATCTAAGAGATAGGAAGAGGAACCACTAAAGGTTGGGAAACCACAGGAGGAGGGGTAGGTTCCCATAACACATATTGCTTTCCTCGTGCCACCGAAGAGGTGGAAGGAATAGGAGAAACCACTAGAGGTTGAGGAACCATGGTAATGTGAGGCAATCTAGGTGGTACTGGTAGTTTACCTCTAGCCCTCGAATAAGAGGCTGGAGGTGGAACTTCCAAGTACTAGCCAACCGCACAAGGATAGGGAGGTGCACTCAGTATGGGTTTCTTTCCTTTGATTGCTTATGGAGTAGTATAAGGAACGAGAGCTATTGTCAAAGGCTAAGAGACCAAAAGGGTAGTAGCTACAGGAGATGAGGGAGAAGGGCCACTAGATAACTATGTAATCTAACTAGCTTTGAATTTTTGATGGGATAAAAAAATCATTTCAAGGTCCAAGAGGCTTAGTCGGGGCTAGCCAAAAGTAGTCCAAAGAGAAATTTTCATGCATCAAAAGAGGCTACAATCCACTATGGTGGATTGTGTGCACTACTCTATCATTGAGAAATTTTAATCACTTATGGCCTGCAGAGGGGACTGCTCTCATAGAAGCAAGCCACAAATGACCTAACTCCACATGAAAATGATCTGAGGTAGGAATCACTGAGAAGGGGACATCTAGGGTTTTAGGTCTAACCTAGACAGAGAGGGTAAGTGAACCCATGGTTGGTCTAGACAAACCATCATGTGATCATATATAGACTTCTAATTGTTCATACTTGTCTTTATACAATTCATGAATGTATAAAAACTCTATAATTACATTTACCACATACACAAGGTCAATAAGAACACCCTTGATAGGTTTTTTGTTGACCTGGGAAACGATGTAAAGAGGACCATCATATACATGCATGGGCACATTGATGGAGGTAAAGGAAATGATAGGGTCAAGAACAAGCCACTCTCGAGAAGCATGGGGGTGGACATCCACCATTCCTATCATTTTAGAAAATGGAGGGGAAGACTCATCAGTATTCTTTTCTAGCACCACAAAGGTGGAAGGAATGTCAATGAAATTGCAAGAGTGATGTGGCAATGAATTGGTATATGTAAATGCAAGTTTTGATTGGAGGGAGCATCTAACTTGTTTCCTTTATCATTCACTCCAAATACATGGATGATATTCTAATCGATGAGATCTTGCACTATATGTTTAAGATGTAAACATCTTTCAGTGCCATGATTAGGGACTCTATGGAATTGAAAAAAGGCCTTTAGGTCATAAGAAGGTGGCAAGGGTTTGTTTATGTCTAGGGGTAGATAGGCGACAATTTCACTAAGGTTTTCAAGAGTTGTTGCAGGATAGAATAAAGAGACTCAAATAGAGGGGTAAATTGTTGGGTTCTTTGTTGTGTAGAAGAAGAGAGGACTAAAGCAGCCTATGAGGGTGTTGTAGCCACTACATTATTAAGAATTGTAGAGGTGTTTTTTTAAAGAGGTTTTTATTTTTCTAATAGTTGTTAAAAGAAGATGATGCTCTGGATTGTCCAGCAGGAGCCATTAAGGTTGGGACTTCAAACTAGCTAACAAATTGTTGGTAATCATGAAGTGTTGTGCGTAGATGAGTGAAAGAAGGATATTTCATTAGCAAAATCATCCCAAATCAAAGGCTACAAGTTGCCAATAAACACCCACTACACATTTGAGTTTGGAAAAGCATAAGGAATTTATAGAAATTAATATTGATCTCTGTAAATGAAATTAGTTATTTTCTCTTAGGAACCTTGGTGACTATTATCACCTGGAATTACACACTTCTTGAAACCTGTTCAAGCATTCCAATGACACAATGGGACTGATCTCAAGGTGTGGAACCTTGCAGATGAGATCAGACCTCCAGAGAAGGCTAGTTCCTCATTCTGAACTTAATGTTTAGAGAAAAATAACTAAACCTATGCTATTGATCAACAAGGAAAAAGGAGAGAAGGAATACAAAAAATAAAATGGTGATGCACCAAGATTTAAGGTGTTTAGTTGACCCTAAAATAACACAACAATGATCTCAAAGACTGGAACAAACTCACACAAACTCATGTAGACTATAACAGAGGTTAAGGCAGAAAACTAGAGCTATAAAAGGGATCGTTTTACCCACAATACAAGCATACAATTTTCAAATAAACACAGTGTATAAGTCTTAGAGAGAGGCAAAATAACAGTTCATATATTGATCATAAAGGATAAAAAGCCATTACAAGGAGAGAGATTCAATACAGAAGAAAAAGGCACAAAATAACAACTTCCATTCATAGGTGAACTAGAATTGGAGACATGAGAGGCTCTGAAAAGAGCACAGTCCATCCGATCCAATCAATTCCTGGAAGGCATACAAAGCATATAACTGTGACAAATCTTCTATCTGTGGAGTGACCCAAGATAACAACCAATAGAAATATATCTTCAACACATGCACATATAGCTTTTCTAGCACTGTGCAACTCCAGGCATTGAAACTCAGTCAACATGTATGCCCATGTTGCATTAAATTCAACTCTAAGGACCCTGTCAGGAGATCTACAAATTTTGAGTGTTGATCATGCCCTGATAAGTCTACAAAATTTGTAGAAGAAGATTGCCCACATGTTTTAGGTTCCTGGAGAATTAATTAAGGAAGGCCTAAATCTATTTCCTAGTACCTACAATATCTGCTTCATCCACTTTGTCCCTTCTTTTGTATAGGCACATTGAATATCCTCACTGTTTCAACCACTTGTATGACTTTGGCCTACAACATTGATTCTTGGGTACCTATTAATCTGCTTCATCCTGCAAGCATGGTGTGACTTTAGGCACCCAAGAAATTGTGCCTCTCAAAAGCTTTTACAACACTTTTAAAGTGTTTCATATTTTGAATTGGATTCGACACCTTGGGAGAATTTGAATTTTTGCTTGGACGATTTTAATCTTTCATCTTTTGATTTATCAGGCCATTTGATATGTGATTTTATCTCCTTTCTGCATTGGCATCTTCTCCTTCATCACCCACTTTGCCTATTGGTGAACTCCCTAGTCAGTGAACCATCAAGTTCACAAACTATCCCTTTAGTTGATTTTCTTTCTTTCTTCCTTGTCTTCCTTTGTCAACGACTTACTCAGTTGGTGAACCTTATGGTTCGCGAACCATCAATCTTATTGACAAAGGCTTTCTTGTTTCCTTTTCTTCTCTTTTTCCTCTCTTTTTCTCTTTGTCGGTGATTTTCATTTTCATGAACCATTTCTTTCTTATCCTCTACTTTATCGGCGATCTACGGCTTCCTGTCACTGAAAATGCCTATCGGCGAACTAGCCAGTCGGTAAACCTGGCAGTTTGCGAACCACTAAGTTCACTGATAGCTTAACTCTTTCCTTCTCTTTTATTTTTCTTTCTCCATTCCCTTTGTCAGCAATTTTCCATTTTCACAAACCACTTCTCTCTCTTTTCTTATCGGCGAGTTCACCAGTCGGCGAACTTGTCGATCGGCAAACTAGCAAGTTCGCGAGCCGCTGAGTTTGTCGATAAGGCAAATCTCCAAAGGAAAACACCTGGAACTTTTGGGATCTTTGGGGATAAAATTCCTTCCATTTAAGGTGTCTCAGATTAGATTTCGCTGATGGAAGGAATACAACATTTAGGGGAATCTTTGGGCTATTTGGCCTGAAGGCAAAATAGGACACCAGTGACAATGGACTAGGTCAGTAAAAGTGACATGGGGTCCAATGTTAGTGCTGGAGGAATTGATTTACAAGTTGCTCAAATTAATATATGGAATGATCAGGTAATGAGCAAAACCAATCAAGTGTAGTGTCTTTCAATGACTGTGGAAAATTTTTTGTCAACAGATGATCTTGAAATATGAAGTCAATGCATAAAGTGGTATATGCAAATAAATTAGTTTAAGGATCTTCATTTCTAGAGTACTTTTTGAACTGGGGTGCCTCAAAACCTTACGAAAATGGAGCAACCTAGATGGTGAAAGATAAAGGATTGTGTCTATAATATGTTGGGATGAGAGATTGTGTGAAGGATGTAGAAAGGGTAGCGAGCTATTGCTATAAGGAGACAACATTTTGCAAGAGTTGGTTTATAATGAGATTGGTGGTAGGCATGGGTGTAGAGATAGTGGTAGAATTAAAAGGGATTGTAGTGTGTTGGGAGGTTCTGAGGTGGACATCGAGAATAGTAAAGTGCAAGAAAGGGTTTCTAGCCATTCTAGATCAATCAGCATCTACATTATCATGTTGTGAAGCATCATTGACCATATGCAAAGATGTGTATGTTTGTGCAAATGAAGTAGCCATTAGAATTGAGATTTGATTACTAGTAATATTTGAATGGGAGTCCTGAGTCCCCTCATAGTGGCTTGCTAATGGAGGAGCATCACTATGAACAATATGAGAAATGCCATGGAGGAAGTCAAGACCATCAAAATGACCAATTAACATTCCATGAAGGGCCTTGACTAAAGGAATAACAACATTAGGCAGGTTCTTATTAGTTAGGAATTCCTAATAATCGACCAAATGGCAACCTAATTCTTGAAACTAGGCTTGAGAAAGACTACTTAATGCAACTTCATGATCAAAGGCCACTTCCACATCATGAAAGCTTGTCACTGGAGGAGTTGAGAAAGATGACAAAGAGGGGAGAGTTGTGATTGTGGTGTCATAAGAGAAGTGTGAGAAATTAGGTGTTGATCTAATAGGGGTGTTAATAGCATGAGATTGGGCCATAGTGGCGTGTCTCAAACTTTTGTGAACAACATGATTAGAATGTGAGGATTGTGTGGTGAAGCTCATAAACAATGTTTAGCTCCATAGCACATGATTGAATGTGATGAGAGATTTTTTGTTTTAAATGTTAAAGAAGGTATTTAAATGTGAAAAGATAAGTGTTTTTAAATTGTATAGAATGTTGGGTTCACCAAAATGTAGATGAGGAAAAGTTACAATTAAGAGGTATTGCTCAAATAAACTTTTCACCACAACCACATTAGGATTGTTTAGTTTTTTACTACCTATTGTTATTCAACAAAATAACATCTACAATCCTTAGAGTGCTACAAATGAAGAGAATAAATTGTACTAACTAGCTACGAAGATGAAAAATAAATTGATAAATTATTGTTTACAGAAAACTGGAAATGAAAATTAAAATTTAGATAATAGAACAAAAAAGAGGAAAATGAGAACCTACTGCCAGATGGAGGAGGTCACTATCTAGGACTTCAGTGCATTGCATCGATGTCTATGAGTCGCACTATAGCCCAAAGAGTACATGAAAAACTACAATTCTCTACTCTGTTCCACTTTACTCCACTCAACCTACATAGCAGAAGATAAAGAAAATTATCAATAACTTTTAGATGACAAAAATAAACTAATATTGAAAAGATATTATCATTGTTGCTCAAAAGGAATAAATTGAATAATAGAAATAAAGAGATAAAAGAAGAAGGTTCACAAAATTGGCATGTGGTTGAAATCTCCTCCTCTTGACCTAAAATCTATAAGAAAAAATGATGAAGGTTGGGACTATTTATAAGTTTGCCTTCAAGTCAAACCCCTATTTCGGTATTTCTACCTCCATGGACATCCAATGTTGAAAAATATGGAAAATAAGTGAGTCATTATCCTCTAAGTGCATCTAGATAAATAACAGTAGTGACAATCTGAGTATTTATGAATAATATGAAACTAATCTACTCAAACAAGAGAAAACTAGTGTGCTATTAGAAGAAAGAGAGGAAATGAGGTAACCCACACAATGCCACAAGCACACAAATGGATTTCACAAAGTGAATAAATAGAGAGGGAAAGATGGAACTTAATCACCTTACAAAATGAATATGCAAACTACCTAGCTAGAAATGGAGCTCAAAGAAGAGCCTGACAACAAGTAATGGTTCCAAAAAACCCCTCAAAGATATTAAAATCCACAAGAAGATCGCATAGGCTTGAATACTCAAAGCAAAATTTTCTATATGTTGCTAGAGAACCAAGAAATTTTCTAAGAATGCTGATAGATTTTTGGAACTAACAATAGAGATGTAGAAAGCTTCACAAGTTTTTACCAAGGATTACAAAAGAGAGAAAAGATTATTCAAAATGAGGAACTTGGAGGGAAAAATGAAATGGTTGGTCAAAGAAAGGCATTCAAAGGCGCAAAGGCATTACACAAAATCTCTCACATCGCAAGAGGTGGTAAGTAATTCTTAGGAAATGGTCATTTGGCACCACATAGGCTCAGGATGCTAGCGTGTCAAGTGGACATCTACGCTAAGTGCTAGTGTCTGAGCGACATCAACTCCCGATTTCACAAAACACCTTAGGACAATAAAAGAATTAAAGAACTTAAATGAAATTTGACAAAAATAAGAAAAAAGGCTAGAACATAACACAAACACAACATTTATGGGTTAGGAAAAAGGCTAAGGCAAGGTTAAACTAATCCCTAAAACACGCTAAGGGAGTGGACACCAAAATGAGCGAAATTGTAGTGTGAAATTGCAAGGTTATGCAATTTTCTACATTAGATTTTCATGCTTGGATCTTTATCATATCTTTATCTTATGATTACATCTTTATGTTCCTCATCATCTCTTATATAATAAATGTCACCATATATCTTATGATAATATGATCAATCTATCTTGCAGAGCTATCTTATTGATTTCATAAATTTGAGGCAACCATGAGAGCATCATGCCTTCCCCCATGATATATGTGCTTAAAAAATTACAAATCACATTCAATTATTTTATCACCTTTATCAAATTATCATGTATCTTTTTTCCTCTCCTCCAATTTTTTGCATCCATTAGATGCAACCAAATGGAGGGGGCATATTTTCTTGCTAGCACTCTTCATGGTTGAGATTTCAAATAGATTTTTGTGCAAGACAGATACCTACCACCATATTTAGATGGAGTTCTATCATTTTACAAAGACATACCCACATGGCATGGAGTTATATCATATTGCATGCTTGCATCACACACATTTTTATCACATTGCCACATCACATGGATCATTTCACATTACTACATCGCACAAACCCTTATCCTATTTTTGGATCACATGGTTTTTTCATCCCACTTTTTGAATAAGCATAATTTCCTATCCCTTTTCTTCTTTTCTCATTTTTTGTAGACAATTAAAGCAACTTGGATTTTGTTCTTCTTTTGATCATGTGGCAAAAGCTATTCATTGGACACTTCATTTTTGTTTTATAGGTTTTGATGGAGCTCTCATTCTAAGGAGAGTACAAGAGGAATCATTATATCATTTTTTAAGGACTCATATCCTTTTATGAGTGTGAATATTTACTTTTTCGTAATAGTATAGAGTTGTGTTACACTTTAGGATAAACTTGTTGCATTCTAGCCAAAACACTTTTGGCTAAAAAAACATGGTTCCCTTGTAAACATCATCATTTCAATTGAAAGAGTTTTGATTAGAACATTTCTAGCCAAAATTATTTCACATAAAAAGTTACCATAAAATAGTTCAAATAACAAAGTTTTAGCTGAGACAGTTTCAGTCAAAATTATTGTGGATGGAATAGTTTCTGCTAGAAAGTCCAACTAGCAGAAAATGTGGCACATCTTTGCCAAGTTTTTTCAAATTCATTGAAAACACATGCCTTTCTACCATATTATTTCTATTAGAAAAAAGAAATTCTAAAAAAATCTAAAAATGCTTTTGGTAGATCCAAGAGCATAGTTTTTTAAAATATTTTTTATCTTTTAGTTAGTACATTCAAGTTATTCAAGTAGGTCATTAATGTCAAATAGAAAGCTGGTTGGAAATTCGAACAACTTTACTAAAGTTTATTTTAAATTTAGTCTTGTGTTTGTCTTTATGGAAGCATCTTAATGTGTTAACATATTACTAAGTGGCATACTCTTTTGTTAGAATTGGCTCACAATCTGATCCCTATTCATCCATATTTGCACTAATTTCCATACATTTGTTCCTTACCTTGAGATCACCACATTATGGACTTTCAAATCATTTCCATAAGATGTGGAATTGACTTAGCTCAACCCTAAAGAGAATGAAAATGACCTAGAATCCAACTCATCAATTCAAGATTCTAACTTTCTTACCCTCTTTTACTATCTATTGTGAGACCTAGTCCATGTTTCATGTGACAGGGTGTCAAGAAAGAAAAATGAGAGAATAACTCTAAAGAGCACACTTCAATTCTAAAAGAACAAATAAATAAAAGAATCAAATCTGCAACATCGTCATATACATACAAACACTTTGGTGAGATTTTTATCAAATATATTTTATAAAAATATTACTCTTTTTTTTAATGATGGGTATAGAGTTTCAAAAACTTATAAAAAGATAATTTACATCATTTTTCAAATAAAAAACCTAGTCTCATAAAAACGCTAGAAATGGAAATAGAAATGTAAATGGATCCTTTTATAGTCTACGACGACCTAATTTTTGGGTCTACATGTGACTTAAAACATATTCCTACATCACGTAAATGACCCTATAGAAAGTCAATTTCACTAGTCTTCACCGTACCGTGAGGGACTTGGAGGAATGCCGTAACATAACATCCTCTTTGAATTGGATAAAACGTGAGAAATTTGTGTGGAAGGAATTTGATGAATAGGAACAGCCGCTTCATCACGAAGGCGGCGCCTTGAATAAATACATAGTTAAATGCCCTTGGCTTTTCAATTGCGATCATCTTACCCACAAACAGATCTGTACTCATCTTGTACTGTAAGTGGATTCATGTTTCTCACTACAGATCATAAAAAACGACTACAGCTACAACATATATATCAAGTTTTTTGCTAGGTAAGCATTCTGAGCTTTATAAATATGTTCCAGCCAATGCAATCTCTCTACTGTTTTACACAAGTTTTTTTAGGGTTTCTGGATGCGTCGATGTTAAAAATGAATACATGCAACAACCTAGTAACAGTTGTATGTAAAAGTTTTCCTTTTATTAATATATTTTTTTGTGTGTGCGCATTTTGATGGATGTGTGTGGACGGTAGTCCATGAATGATTTTATATTATTCTATGTATGCAATTCAAACAATATTATGCCCTTGTATATTGTGCTATGTATGCATTTAGGACAATATTATGCTCTTTTATATTATGCATTTTTAATTGAATCTTACAATATTATAGAGTTAATCAAGGCACACACATACTTCTCTCTATTGAAGTGGTATTAGAGTAGGTCATTAAGCTCACTAGTTAAAGGGTTTTTTTTGTTAATAAAAATAAGAGAAATATTTACCCCCTTTTGGTATGGATGGGGTGCAAAATTGTTATTGACTATTTAACCATTGAACTAAATGATGTTTAATTAGAATGCCAAAGTACTTGACCAAACCATTATTGATTTATGCATAAATTTTATTGGAATTATAAACTTGACTCTCTTTCTCTCAACATTATCTATATATTATTTAATATATACCTAATCCTATACATGAACATTAATTATATAGAATATATTTATCATTTTTAAAAGTTATCTAAATATTATCTATAAGGGTGCAATGTGGTGGTGAGTTCACTCGGTTGTTGTGAGGACCACCAAGGTTCAAACCCTTGCTGGGTCAAAAAACTCATAGGCCATAGGCCTTTGCTAGGCTGTCGTGCTCACATGTAAAGCCATGGGAAGAGATCGTCATGTTTTCTCACTACAGATCATAAATACGAATACAGCTACAACATATATATCAAGTTTTTTTTGCTAGGTAAGCATTCTGAGCTTTATAAATTGTTCTAGCACATGCAATCTCTCTAGTGTTTTACACAAGTTTTTTTTAGGGTTTCTGGATGCGTCGATGTTAAAAATGAATACACAGTTTTCTCCAAAAATTTCATTCGAGTGGATTGCTTTTAGGTGGTTATGTAATTCTGTAAATAATGTAATGGTGGAATGTTTTGCAGAGATGGGATTGGGAGAGAGGGAGAGAGGTGAGATTGCAACGCCATGCGCGGCGTGTAAGACTCTGAAGAGAAAATGCGATCCAGATATATGTCTTCTGGCTCCTTACTTTCCTCCCGATGATCCTCAAAAGTTTGCTACTGCACATAGAGTATTTGGTGCGTGTAACATTATCAAAATGCTTCAGGTAAACTGTCTTGTTACTATTATTATTCTCTTTCAAACAAGAAATTATTTATACCAGGAAGGAGAATGGATATAATGGAGTGTGCAACACAACATAACAGCAAGTTCCGGAGGAGCAGAGAGGCGATGCAGTGAGTAGCGTGGTGTATGAGGCAAACGTGAGGCTTAAAGATCCTGTGTATGGCTGCGCTGGAGCCATTTCTCATCTGCAGCATCACATATGTAGATTGCAATCCCAGTTGGCTAAAGCTCAAGCCCAGCTCTTTTACATGCATCTACAACAGGCTAATCTGTTGTCCCTCATCTCTGGGGATGAATTGGGAGGAGGATTTAGCTCTCAGCCTTTCTCTCCTACCCAAGAGAATCATATCACTTCAAAGCTCTCACCACATGAGGATGCGGCCGCCTTGTGGGACCTCCTCTAAGCAGCAAGGCTCTTGAATGTTGTGCTTGAGTTTCGCTGGTGACTTTCTCATCTTTCCTTCAATAGTTAAATGTTAATTTTGGCCAATAAAAATAGGACAAATATTTACCATTTTTGCTATAGATGAGGTGTAAAATTACTATTGACTATTTGATCATTAAACCGGATGATGTTTAAGTAGAGTGCTCGTATTGTTCTAACCAAATGACTTGACCAACCAGAGGATGTTTAAGTAGAGGGCTCATATTGTTCTAACCAAATGACTTGACCAACTGGACGATGTTTAAGTAGAGGGCTCGTATTGCTCTAACCAAATGACTTGACCAACCGGATGATGTTTAAGTAGAGTGCTCGTATTGTTCTAACCAAATGACTTGACCAAAAGATTGTTGATTCCGGCATTAAATATTCTGATTTTTAAGTCAAACTTTATTTTTCACTTTATGGGTTTTATACCAAACTAATTCTTTATACTTTCAAAAAATTATTGGAATTATAAGCTTGAGTTACTTCCTCTCAATTTTTGGAATTATAAGCTTGACTTCCTTCCTTCTTTTTATATACCTAATATTGTATATGAGCATTTAATTATATAGAAATATAAAAAATTATTTGTCATTTTATAGAAGTTATTTGAATATTATTTCATAATAGTTTAGAATGTTTTTAATTTGTTGAAAAAGCCAAGGACTTAACTAGTATTTGGGCATTTAATTATATAGAACTATAAAAAATTATTTATCATTTTATAAAAGTTTTTTTTTTTTTTAAAGGTGGCGAAACCACCCATACATATATTAAAAGCAAGAATATAAAAGAGTTTATACAAAGCCACAAAATTTACCAAGAAAAAACATCCGGTAGACAGAGAACCTGTATCAAAGTTTGATGAGAGCCAGCCGCCCTTCACAGGGAGGAGAAGTATCATCAACGGGCAAGAAAAGTACTATGCCAGCAAGGGAGGGAGCCTGGAGAATTAATGCAATTGTCATTTCAATGCGGCTAAGCCGCTACTCCCTAGCGGACATTAACACCATCTCATACGAATTGCCTTGGAAGGTGAAATAAGCAAACTGGAACATCCCATCACAGGCTGGCCAAGGCAACGAGGCCTCTTAAGAAAAGGCCTCTTACTAGACAAGTGCTGCCAGGACCAATGACCACTAGTGTGTCATCGGAGACCTCAAGAACAACTATCATACTTGTATTGCTAACAAGTGACATCGGAAGGAGGGTGTCAAGTGTCCGCTATCTAGGATGATAATTAAGCTAAGCTAAGCTCAATTCACCCACCACCCAATCGTGTCTCCAAAGACACACCAAACAAAACCTTATTTGAATTCCCCTAAATGTGAGATTTATCTTTATCCACGAGAGAGAGCAGTCCCTCAAGCCAGTGAGATGGATTATCAGAGAGAATGACCTCTTGATCCAATTGGTCTATCTCATTATTGGCTAAGCAGTCAGCTACCATGTTTGCTTCATGGAAGCAATGAGAAATTTTGAATGATTCAAATTTGTCCAAAAGCAACTAGGCCTGGTTTAAAATATATGAAAGATGCCAATTATCCACCTTTTTTTTTTTGCCGCAGAGATTATGACTTGTGAGTCTCCTTCCACCCATATGTGTCGAATCCTGAAATCCACAGCCAACTGAAGACCATGCAAAAAAGCCATGGCCTCTGCTACATTGTTCGTGCCTTGGGGAATCTTAGTGCTTTTAGCAGTTAAGAGATTACCTGCCTGATCTCTAAGAATGTAGCCGGTACCTGAGAACCCTGGGTTACCCCTACAGGTGCCATCAAAATTAAGTTTTATAAAGGGTTGGGAAGGCCTGACCCATCTGACACCTGATCTATCTATTTTAGGAGATTTACCTTGGCTAAAAGACCCCGGAGGAATCAAAACCAAACCTTTCCAGCTTTTAGACATATACTCATCCCAACTGGTCCAGGAACATTTTTTGGATACTGACCTTCTAAGACTCACATTCATTACCTCCACGATGGCAGATTGAAGACTCTCAAGGAAGAGGGGCAGGAGTTTGGATTTATGTCTGAAGATCCTGAAGTTATGTTCCTTCCACAAATGCCATATCAACAATGAGGGCGCAATTGTCCAGAGGCAATGAAAAGTGGAATCCGAGAAAAGAGATGGCCAACCTTTGAACAGAGGAAGGAGGGAACCAAAAAGAGGAGAGCACCAATTTAATTTGTTTATCAGCCAATACCAAGCTTCTCTACTAAAACTACAGTGTAGGAGAAGGTGATCTACGGATTCTTCTTCCTCCCCACATAGGACACATCTAAACGATTTTCCTATGGCCAATTTCTGGATCCTGTCCCCCGTGAGAATCCTGTTATTGAGTGCAAGCCACGTGAAGGTTCCTGCCTTGGGGAGGATGTTCTCAGACCAACAGAGATGCACCATCTAGTCCGAGCACATTTTAGATGCCAGTCCTTTATATCCATGTTTTACTTTATATTTACCCGAGCCATCACCTAGCCAAATCAGTTCATCTTCCTTGGGAGAAGGATGGATTATACTATTATCCAGAATGGATTTAAGAATTGATTTTTGCTCTTCAGGAAAATCAAGCTTAGCAAGATCTTTCCAAACCCCTTTAGGAGGCAAAGCACTCCAGTCGATGGAGAAATAGTCTGCGATGTTAGACCCCCATTTTTCTATGAGGACAATTGATGCTTCATTAAGATCGTCTCTATTCTTCAAAATTGGGCCGCCATTCCAGGAATCGAGCCAGAAGTTTGCTTTTCTACCATTATGAATTTTCCAGGAAAGCTTGGGCAAAATGACATCTCTGCACTTGACCATAAAGTTCCACATTGAAGAGCCTGTTGGAGGATTAGAAACAGTGAAAATTCTTTCTGGCAAGTCATTGTCAATATATTTACTCTACATTAATCTTGCCCATTTAGAATGTGGTTTCGTATACATTTTCCATGCTAATTTGGCACCCAACGCCATATTTTGGACCTCTTGATTGATAATTCCTGCACCTCCTAGTGGTGTGGGAGTACACACTTTGTCCCATGAGATCAAGTGAATCTTCTTCTCCTCCGTAGATTCCTGCCACAGAAAGCGTCTGCAAATTTTCCCTAACTGGTTGAAAATACCCTTAGGCATCTGAAGAGAGGACAACATATAAATTGGGATGGATGATAGCACAGCTTTAATCAAGGTGATCCTACCCACGAGTGTAAGCCAGCAACCCTTCTAGGTACCTATTCTCTGTTCCACATTGTCCACCACCCCTTTCCACAAAATTTTCTTGTGTCTACCATTGAAAAGAGGGATTCCAAGGTATTTGCCTAGCAATGCATCTACCATAAAATTGAAGGTCGCAGCAATATCCAGTTTTATTTCTTCACCTACAAAATAGAGAAATTTTTTATTTGCTATTGTTCACCTTTTACCCGAAGAATTCGCAATAGTTATCAATGACCCTTTTGAGTGCTATTTCTTTTCTTTTCTGGGCTTGACTGAAGAGAATTGTATCATCAGCAAATAAAGTGTGCATATAGGCAGCTTCATGATTATCGAGCTTCAAGCCTCGCCAAAGATTTTGATCACCGGCCTATTTGATGGACCAAGATAAGGCTTCAGTCATAATTATGAACAGGTAGGGGGATAAAGGATCCCCCTGTCTCAACCCTCTGGAGGAGAGAAACGGTGGAGTCTCTATACTGTTGACGAGGACCGAATAGTTGATCCCTGAGAAGCATGTTGTGATCCACTTAATCCACTGCTTGCAGAAGCCCATCTTTTCTAGAATGGAGGTTAGACAACTCCAACTTACTCTATCATATGCCTTTGCCATGTCGAGTTTTATTACCATATTAGGTTCCTTTCTTGTTTTGATTGAATGCAAAATCTCATGCACCAAAACTACCCCCTCTGCTGTGTCTTTCTCCAGGACAAAACTGCCTTGCTCCTCCTTGATAATGCTTGGTAGAAAAGGGGCAAGGCAGATAGCAATAGCTTTGGAAATAATCTTATAAATGAAATTACATAGTGAAATAGATCTAAAATCTTCAAAGGAGGTCGATGCTTTGATCTTTGGAATGTGCATGAGGTTGGTCCTGTTGATTTCATTGAGCACATTTCTGAATTTTCTCGATTCCTCCACAGCCAAGAAGACGTCTTTGCCAACTATCTCCCAACATTTTTGGAAAAAGACCCCCAACCAGCCATCCGGGCCTGGTGCTTTATCTCGCGGCATTGAGAAAATCGCTACTCTGACCTCCTCGGGTGTGAAAGGCTTCATAAGCTCTTTGTTCTAGATTTAGGAGACCATAGAAGGAATATTGTATAAATCGAAAGAAGCTTGCCTAGAGGGATTGTCGGTAGATAGTAGATTTTTGAAGAAGAGCCTTGCCTCTAATTGAATTTCTTCCCCCTTGAAAGTGAAAGAGCCATCTACTCTTTTGATATAATTTATTCCATTGACCTTCTTACAAATTTTAGAGGAGAGATGAAAAAACTTGGTATTGCGGTCCCCTTCTTTACGCCATGTCTCAAGGGACTTCTGGCGCCAGAAGATTTCCTCCCTTAGTAAAACTTCTTCAAGATCAGCTCTCAGGTGTTTCTCTAGATTATAGCACATATCATTCATCCCAAGGCAGAGGATATCCAATTCAACAGCCTGTAAATCCTTGGAGATTCTTGTCTTTTCTAAAAAAATATTTCTGAAGTGTGTTTTGTTCCATGCCTGGATATGCTTCTTTACAAAGTTTAGTTTGTTGACAAGTTGAAACATTCTCGAGCCTCTGACAAAAGGGGTTGATTTCCACCACACTTCAAGGTTCTGGAGGAAAAGAGGATCTCGCAGCCACATTTCTTGGAATTTGAAGTATCTCCTGGGTCTCTGATGTTCCTCTCCTAGAGAAAGAGTAACCGAATAGTGGTCAAAGCTTGTAAGGGGGAGGATGATTGATTTAGCTGAAGTGGTGCCTTGAAGACATTTTGGGGAGATCAAGAATCGGTCCAACCTTTCTTCTATCTTGATATCGTCTTTCCTCTTATTAGTCCAGGTGAAGTCTCCGTTCAAAGGTTTACAATCCAGCAGGTTGTTGACTATGACAAATTCTCTGAAGTCCATCTGAACTCTTGGCTGACCAGACTTGCCCCTTGACTTTTCTGAGCCATCTAGCACTGCATTAAAGTCTCTGCCCAAGATTACATTTTTCATGTTGATAAGTCTTAGCAAGTTGGTTAGATGTCTCCAGAGATGCCATTTCTGAGCCGACCCTGTAGGGCCATAGATGCATAAGATCCAAAGGTCATTTCCATTAGCAGCCTCGCAAACTTGCCCAGAATCCAGTTTTCTCCGTTGCCAATTACATCCAGCTTGGGAAGATGTCTCTTCCACAAGATGGCCAGACCTCCAAAAGTTCCATTCGCAGGATGAAAAATAGCGTTCCAATTCGCCCATTTTTGGAAGGTATGAGAGCCTTGGTCTGCTGACAGTTTAGTTTCTTGTAAGAAGACGATATCTTCTCCTGCCCCATCAATTTGAGATTTGATGAGGCAAATTTTGTTAGGGGAATTTAATCCCCTAACATTCCACGTAAGGAGCTTCATGGCTCCCGAGGAGAGCTCTTCATTCTCCTCTTTTTAAGTGCATTGTGAATGGTAGTCTGAATTCCTACGTCAATTTCCTTCTAGAGTTTAGACTTTCTCTAGCGTGAGCTTCTCCTCACTTGGGATTGTGGGTCACTATTATCTGATAGCCCCAGGGGCGATTGGAGTATTCCAAATATTTTTCTATCACCTTCAGAATCATTTTCTTGTAGGACCTCATCTGCAATCTCATCAAAGATTTTATTTGTGACATTAGAAATAGTTTCTTCTAAAAGTGTCTAGAGAGTGATGTCCCCCTTGTCTACCTTAGACTCTGCATCGCCATCTTGCTGTGGTGAAAGGACTGAGCCCTTACTGTGGGTGCCATCCTTCTCAGAGAGAGTGAAGTCCCCTGAGTCTTCCTTAGCCTCAGCATCACCATCTTGTTGTGGTGGAAGGACTGATCCCTTACCATGGGTGTTATCAGTGAGGGCCATTAGAGGGCCCTGAGAATCAAAGCTAGCACCAGGATGTGTTGTTCCTACTAAGAGATCTTCAGTCCTGTCCTCCCTACCGACCACCAGGGTTGATTCATTATCCAAAGAAGAATCCACATTGGAGGCCTGTTGATCTGCCTCTTTTAAAATTTCCCTGTTATGGCTTTTGAATTCTTTTGAAACATGGAGGGCTGCGCTGGAAGACGTGTCATTCTCGCTTAGGAAATCCATCTGTTCTTCCAAAATCTGAGCTTCCCCAATTTCTACATTGAAACCACTGAAAGAGGTTTCAGCAAGATCAAAAATAGCTTCCTCTAGATGGGCTTTGTCAACCACCCCACAAATTTCTGAACCGATGGATATTTCTCTGACAAGGCAAAGTTCCAGGCTCTCCTCAGGGAGATCATTTCTGACCAAGTCTTCCCCAAACTGCCATAAAATTTCTTTCTGCTGAGGAGGCAAACCCTGGCAAACTGCATGGTTTGAAGCCTCTGCCCCTCCATATCCAAACATTTTATTCATTCTAGTAATGTCATCATCTGTGATGTTCTCAACTAGGAAGATCTCTTGCTTCTAGCTCCCAGTGGGAGTTTGGAGCAGAATGCTCTTGGGAAGAAATTACTTTGTTTCCATGATGATACAAATACTAGCTGAGGGAGAAGATTCAGAGTTAAATTGTGCCTCCTGAAAGATACCCAGGGCGTTGCCAATGGATTGCAAGGATTCAAGCTATCTGTATTCAATTGGTAGTAAGGGAAGCTCAACCCAAAAGGGAAGGTAAGGAATTTTCTCCTTTCCTACATCGAAATTATGCTTCCACGCCTGGCAGAAGACTGTTGTGTTCCCAAAAGTCCAGATTTTTTTTCTGTAGCACTATGTCTCTACCTTCTTTATTATAGAAGAGGAAGGTAAAAAATCCATTACCCATTGAGTTAACCTTCGCCACTTCCGGCCATTGTTTCTTAGTCCAAGAAATTAATTCTTCAGTAGAAAAGTGGGGGGACAGAACCTTACCAATGAGGGCTACATTCAGAAGGAGAGAAGTTCTTTCCACCAACTTTGTGCCATTCAATGAGACACAGTTGAGCTTTTCTTCCCTTCTTATGACTTTTTGAAAGTGGGTTTGGGGACCCACACTTCCTTGTTGCTCTGCCTTTCACAATCCTAAAAATAATTAGACTGGGGATGAGTAATGTGATGAAATCTCCTCTTAGGCCTTGGTCTAGCTTGTTTTTTGTGTCTCTGCTTCTGTCCCTGATAGGACTGCCATTTGGGTGGTTGGAAATTGCTGGACCCTGGATGGTATTTTTCTCCATTGAGATATGCCTTAAACGCCTCCTATTGGGGCCTTAGAGGTTTTCTCCTTGAGGTCATTTTCTTATAGGAATGGGTAGGTTTGTCATTTGGACCAGTCTTGTATCAATATTCTTCAAAGGAGAAAGTCCTGCTTGAGCCTCTTGCTTGGTCTGAGAAACGGCCCTCTGCATGGGAAAAAAGTCATCCATTTCCCTTGAGAGCATTACTGAACCTTCCTTTGTTGAAGTTAGATGTTAAGCGCACTGTGGGGGCCTTAGAGGTAATTCAATTTGAAAAAGTTATCGTTCTGTAAGAGTCGCGAGCCATTCCATGTAGGAATTTTCATCCTTTTATTTCATTGGATCTTCATTCCAAAAATAGTTCTCTGTTGTTTGAATATTATTTCATAATAGTTTAGAATGTTTTTAATTTGTTGAAACAACCAAGGACTTGTCTAGTATATGGACATTTAATTATATAGAACTATATACAAAATTATTTATCATTTTATAGAAGTTAGTTGAATATTATTTCATAATAGTTTAGAATGTTTTTAATTTGTTGAAGAAGCCAAGGACTTGTCTAGTATAGTTGTAAAGGAACTTTTCAGAATTCACTAGAATATTTTTTTGGTATATATGTAAATAGTAGCAAATAGAAATAGAGAGAGTGGATGAAAAAAGCAACAATAGCATTCTCTCAAAATAATTGTTAATATAACATTAAATTTATGTGTATACATTTTTTATGTGTGTGGATCATAGTCGATGAATGCATTTTTAATATTTTGTGCATACATTCATAACAATAGTTTGATTTCTAATGTTCTTAGTGTTATCCTTTAGTTGTTTTTGTGTTGTTTATGTGTAGCTTTGGTCTGGTTTATCTGGTTGTTGTTTCTAGGTGCTATTGTGGTAGTTGTTTGTTCTCTTTTTTGATGTAAAGGGACTAGGACCCCTTGTTTCCCTATTTTCATCTATCAAAAACATAATATACCTTACATATACTTCAAAGAAAAAGAATTGTAATAATATGTATATAAAGTTTAAATTTTGTATTAACTATTTGACAATTATACTGCTTTGTATTTAAGTAGAACCATTGAATTATATAAATTTAAACAAATAATAATAATTGAATGCATTCATGTCATATTACTTATAATATAATCGAAAGATTAAAGTGCATCACAACTATCAATTGTTTAATACTAGGGAAAAAGAGCTCTAATGATATGGCCCTACCTTTTTTTCCATCGTAGATGTTACCACACTCATAATCCTATCTTTAGGATGAGACCACATGTAGTTGTATCCACAATGTTCAAAATCTATTTTTCTATTATAATACCTTATCTTTTTACTTCACTTTGCATGTCTACTCCTCTCACACCCAAATGATTATTAATAATATTTTTATGCTTAATAAATAAAGGAGTAAATAAATAAATGCATTCAATAGAGAAGTAGAGAACATAAGACCTAATAGAGTAGAAAAAGAAACACAAGTAGTCATTACTATTTGTAAAACTCCATTATTATATGTAGTTACACACACGCACCCTTGATGCTCTCACCCTACAATTTCACTGAGGCATTCCAATATTTATCTCTTTCAAATCTTAATGGGACTTGATTGTTAGCGAGGAAGTTCTAACTTTTAAAACCCCTGAAGCTAAATCCTCATTTATGCGTCTACAACACCACCACACCCTAGATAATAAGTTTTGTTGCATGTACAAGTTGCAAGATTGTAGAGTATGTCACCATAGCCACATAGGATGCCAACACAAAAAAGGGATGGTAGCACAATCATATAGACACTATTGTACCTAATAGGATAGGAATGTGCATGGATTAGCCCAACTGACATAGAACTTGATGATAGAAAAAATAGAAGATGGAGCTCTAGCTACTTCTCATGATCCTGTAAAAGTATCAAAACTTTTATCAAATACCAAATGGAGTACATTCTAATCCATTCTCTTTCATCTCTATTTCTAGGAATATCATCTTCTTAGAGATCTTTAATTTAGAGTATTCAATTATGATATAATTTAGATTCTAAGAGAAAGAACATAGTAATTGGAAATAAAGAACACATAACACTAATTAGAATATTAAATATTTCAAATTTCTTTATTCTTAGATTACATTATGGTGAACCCCATGCTTCCACACAATACAAACTTATTTTAAATCTTTTTCTTTCTTTTCAAAATCTAACATTTATTTATGTTTGGGTTACATACCAAAACATATCTCATGTTTTATCATCCCTCTTAGGTGTAGCCCTCATCTTAATTCCTCATCTTTAATATGGATCATAATAAAAAACTTCATGTTGAAGACATTGGGCCAATCCTTGATACCTAGATGGTGAAAACATTTTTTTATCATGATACTCACTTTAAATAAGTTCAACAACAAAATTGTCACATTCATCACTATACTATAACTTCTCAGGGATGATGTACAAAAACTTTATGATGGATCCAACCCTTCTTCTCTAGTTATTTCTCTCCATCCCCTCCTATTTATAATTTCTTATTGTATGAGTATCCTTAAAGAGATTGGTCAAATCATGAATGTAAGATTTGCATAGATAGTTATGTAATCACCCAAGATCTAATGAAAATAAATAGTCATATAACTAAATTACACATGGAAATCATAGATTGGAGATGCAACACAATGGCTATTCCACTTCAATGAGGATGCAAAACTATAATATACAACAGTGTGTAAGAACAAGATGTTCCAATATACAAGCTAGTGCAAAAGAAGTACAAGATAGATATAGTGAATGCCCAAAAGAGAGAAAAAGGGGTAACACCTATGTTACTAAGTCATAATAAAACTTACTACCCATGTGGATAAGGATGAAAACCTACTAACCAACATAAGGGAATGCATACTAAACCACCTTTATTAAATGGTGATATAAAAACTCACAACCTACTAACTCTAACTCAACCTAACTAAGCTTAACCTAAGGTGCATAATATTGCAATGTAAATATACCAAACATGTAAAAATAAATAAATGCACCAACACCCCCTTAAGTGTTGCTTAGTTGGGTAAAGATGGGTCCCAAAAATATGTAGTCATGTTCAAGTACGCATGATGTAAAATCAACTCATGTGTATGCCTTATGTGCTTTTATTAATTATATGATATATGTTGTATCGAGTGTTTTATCAGTGTATTGTGATTCATGTGTTATGAGTCATTGCACTAAAAATTTTGATGAGGCTTTTTGTACCATCAAGGTGTTCTGAAGATGTATTTTGGATGCTTTTGTGGAGATGTTTTGTATGACCATTTGTGTGTTCCTGATGAGATTTTGTATTGGAATTAGATTCTAACTACGCATTATGGGATGCATATGGTGTGCCTTTATATGTTAGCAATTTTTCATTTAAATATGAAATTTGAATTTTAGAACCTTAAATGAAAGTTTTAATTTGTGGGAAGATTTGTCTTCCTAATATTTTAGAAATTTGCATCTTTTGGCTGTTAGGAATTGCATGCAGAAGATATCAATTAAATGCAAATAAAGATTAAACAGAGGAATGAAAATACATAGAAATAATAACAGCAAGAGACAATTTTTAATGTGGTTCACCCAAACTTGGGCTACATCCACCAATAGAGAGTCTAATATTATTATCCAGTAAATCAAACCGATTACAACCAGCAATCCTTATAACTCAATACCGTTGCAAATGCTACAATACAATATCAACGGAAACCCTAACCCTTATCCATTTTTATCAAGACTTATGTCAGTTACAAATAGGGTTTTTTTTATGTTAGCCAATAGAAAAATAACTCCCAATGCCTTTATAAAATAATAAAATTTGTTTGAGGTTTCGGGGGCACTGCCCTTGGACCCCGCAAGGGGCACTGCCCCTTGACCCTATTAAATAATTTGGGGGGAAACCGTGTTGATAAAAGTGGGGAAAATTTAACCTCTGAGTCTAATTAGGCTCCATATAACAACATTGGTAATGTGTCATAAATTTTTGTATTGATTTCCATGCCATGCCCAAGTTGTAAATTTGGAGCATTGGACTTTTAGGATTGAGGTATAGAGTAGGAAAGGAACAGGCTCTCACTGCTTTCTACAATTCAAAGTGATACGTGAAGATTGAGTGGGGGAGAGTTTTAATTAAGTGATACTATAATATACATTAGGATAATAAAATGATTAATTTAAGAAACTTGCACCTTGATTAAATGCCTTTTTATGGGTTTATCTTGGCCATGAAGAACATGTCACAACTCTTGGAATTTGGTGAATATCATTAAGTATATCCCAATAGCTATTGTGCTACTATGATGATACTCCTTGTCTTATCTCTAGGATCCTCATCCTTACCTTTACTTAGATTTTGCATTCAATGTGAATTGTGATTGTTTATATATACATTGATTGACGTTTATGCCACATATTATCTAATATGCTTGATTTGGTGTGAGTTACCACATGTGATGTTGTATGCATTTGATTGGTGTGTGTGTGTTGTCATATCTCTTTGTTTTGTGTGAATGTGATTGTGTCTATTATCACTAAGAATTGCACCCTTTGTTGAACCTGGTTCAACAAGTTCTGTGAAATAATGAGAATAGCTTGTAGGTGTGGGACCATGCAAACTGAAGCTAAACATCCAGATAAAGGGTTGGATCCCTATCTAAACTAAGACTTTGAAATTGAAACTAAGCCTAAAGCTACTCTATCATTCATCAGGGAAAAGGGATAAACAAGGTTTAACTAAAAATGACAATGTGTGGTGATGCACCTAATTGGTTTACAAATACCTCTACTTATTGGGATAGCACAAGAAACCTTTGGAACTAATAGAAAACTCACATAACCTTCACCTAATTTGTAACTTTCTCAGCATTTACATAAGTATTTTGTATGGAGGTAGGGTACCTACAAAGCATGCAACCTATAAAAAAGAGTGAGAGTGATTAGACAACAATACAAGGAAAGAGAATATCCATAAGTAAAGATCAAGAAACTTAGACTCACACAACATTCAGAAAGAATGATAATATGAAAGAAGGCAAAAACTCAGTTCTTTATTGAATTCAAGGCTTAGGCAAGTTTTCTCAAATTTTGTTAAATGAACACCTAAATCAGTTTTCTCTCATGCACAAATAATCCCAATCAACTGATAAGTGTATACACAACATTTACCAACTCTTGTATAGGTTAAAATGAAGTTGAAATTACAAGGAAAATAGCATTTCACAAGTTAATTTCATATCCATTCAACATAAAACAACACAATAGATGAAATGAAGGTAGAAAACACCTTAATTTTTATTGATCAAAAGGTTGCATACAACTGTTTCAAGGCCAAATACAATACATTTTCTAATAAACAAAACAGAGATACCAAGTATCTCTTCTTTTCAAAATTGAGTTACAATACTTAGAAAGAATTGACCAACTCATTATCCTAGGCATCCTTTTCTCTATCCAACCATAGGAGATAATCTAGGACATGACTTCTAAGACAATAAATGATTTTCTTGCCTTGACTTGGTTGTTTGACCTCCACCTGGGTGCTTGGAAGACTCCTTTGATTTGGGTCCATGAAATGCTCCATAATGGTGTTGAGGAAGGATGATCTTGTTGGTCTTTTGGCTTTATTCACTGAAAATGCTCCTGAATCAGCTCCTAGATACTTGCCAATGTCCAAAACTACCTCCTAGATGCTTGCAACTGCTCCATATCATCCAACTTCCATAGCTTCTTTCTAACTCCATCTGCAAGATAATAGGTCATGTGTGTTTAGGAGTTTGAAAAGCATTAGGTCTCCTTGAGGCATGGAAAGGAGAGTCAATTCTTCTAGGACTCTAAACTGCATTTGGAATCATACTTCTATGTTTTTATTACCACTTGCTCTGCATTTCCTATCATCTACAGGGTCTTGACATCTATTCTCAGGCTTGAAACTACTCTTTGACTGATCAAATATTTTTTGACAAGAATAAGAAGCCTGCTCTCCTTTAGCATACTTCTACATCGAGCTTCTATTTGACATGCCTTGTAATTGATTTAGATCCTCTATATATAGGAATACATCATTGTTGAACATTGTGGACAAGTATATATGACTAATATGACCTTCTCACTGCCACAAGTTCCTTCATTGAGATTATGGTTTCACATACTTTCCACGATGAGGTCTTATGTTTAATTTATGACAACTGTGATTATAGTGTGATTACTTCTTGTAGTAGACCTTATGTTCACTATTCCTCAATCCTTGCAAGGATCTTTAGAAGTATGAAGTCTAAAGGAATACATAAACCCTGATGATTTCATAGCATAGATCTTTGTGACTTTGGAAAGTACCTTTGTAAATAGGTATATGTCTTTATATCCTCGTTGTTACTTATCAAGCATCCTCTCTTTTCACTATCACAAGCACGAGACTATCACTTCCATGTTATATGAATAGATAACTATCTTAGAATTTGACAAATCCTCCATCTGATTAAGAAAACTTCACATGACCTTTTGACACTAGTAGAGTTTTGGCAGAGTTTCATCACTATTGACAGGGTTTTAAAACTAAGCCTTCATTATCTAGCTTGAATAACAACATGATCTCAATCTACAAGCACATAATAAGAATGCCTTTCTCCTCCTTAGAACTTCCTATGCCATGTATCTCTAGACTCATTGTGGGTGCAAGACTGTTATCTAAGCCTTAAAAACCTTTTGACAAAGCTCTTCTTGGGAACCTATTATGTGAAATCCTCTTTGCATCCTCATGGACTTGAACACTGCAGGTAGACTATTTGAGTTTTGGTAGGGTATTAGACTCCATAGCATACATTTCACATGGCTCCACCAAACTTATTTGCATTCTTGTGGACTTGAACATTGCATACACTATGCTCTTCCATTCTTTGACTCAAATCTCTACATACTCTGTAGAAGATCATGTGCATGCCTTTATACTATTGTCCATGTTTGACAGCACATTAAATATGGTTTGATGATCTAAAACTGATACATTCCTAGATATGACCTCATGCAAGTATAAATTCCTTGCAAGATACCCATTTTTTTAACAATACCAAAGACTGATCTACTATATCATTTGTATCAAAGAGAACTTTTGGCATTCTATTGAGACATTACAAAGTCCTTGACATTCAAAAACACTATCCCTAAAACTCTGTAATATTCCTAGAACTCATTTTTTAACATGAAAAGGATCTTGCAATATATTGTCTAAGGTTTATACCTCTGTGCATTATCTCTACCCTGCATTGTCTTACAAACCCTTGAAATGTTTGAAACTCCTCCAAAAATCATTCATGATATGCAGTCCACTATGGTTTCACAACCTTAACAAGCCTCAAATGGTAAATAGATTCATGAACAATATGTAGACCTATAATGCTAGTTGACAAGAATATTGACCACTTGTACAAAATCTCCTTGAAGCTTGATGGGATTTTAGACTCTCAATCATGCTCCTTTTTAACCTTATCAGATAATAGCAAACCCTAATTTACTCTCAAATCTCAATATTCATCCTTCTCAAACATTGTGTTCATAAACCCCCTCTAACAACAGTATACCTCCTTTAATAGAGTTAATAGGCGTATGACCTTGAAAAGATCTTAACCTTCACTGTTGCACCATCTAAAACTTCATGTTACCTTGGAAATATCTTCTTTGCTTCTTTTAAGGACTCCTATGACTATCCTCAAACTTTTCTCAGACCTTCTTGTGACCAATAGAATAAAAGATAGTGATTTTTGTAAATATTTTGACACATATGGATCATACTTTTTGCACTTCTTATATGATTTATAAAGGCATGCTATAGCAGTACATGTTACCTATCATAAAGAAATTGTGAAAAGGTGCAAGTCATGGTAAGGAGGTGAAAATAGGAGAAAAATTCTCCATTGTATGAATCTCAGACCTTGATAGACTCATGGAACCTTTCTAGATTTGCATGGAACCTTAAAATCCTTGGCAGGAGTATAGACTATTCTATACTTGTCACTGTTACATATGGATATTTGCCCCTGCATCTCTGTGTTGTCTCCACACTTAGATCTTTATCTCCTCATATGGCTCTGTATAATCTGACTCATACCAAAGTATGCATTTGGCATTATTCAAGATGTCTTTGTCTTTTGTAACATGCCATCTAATATTACTTGGAATTACGCAACAATTTACTAAGAAAGTAAATGAACATGGTAAAAATGTAAGAAATTTTTCTTTTAACATTTATATAATCACATTTAAATGTATATCTTTTTTGAATATTTTTCAACCTTGAAAAATTACAATATATTCAAAGGCAAAACATAGTGGAATTACAACACTTTACATTTTCAAATAATTTGCACTTGGCAATATAAATAAGTTTACATAAGTTTATCAATAATAAGTCATAACATAAAGAGTACTGCATATGGAATCTTGATATATGTCACTCAAGTCTTGGTGAGTATTCTACTAAAGAGGGAGAGCATCATCTGAGTGCTTTACCTCCAACCACAGACCGACAGTCCCCCGCACACTTTCCTTCCTGGAAGTGGCCCTACCCTTCACGAAGAGTATAGACATAAAGAACCAACAAGTTGCCATTTGAGTTCTAGTGTTGTGTCCTACATAACTCAATCGACCATACAACTCTAGACAATCTTCTAGCTAAGTATGATCATTCTGACAGGTTATGCAATCTAGACATGGTGAACCGACTAATGCATGAAAAGATAAATGCATCACTTTGGCTAAAGTTTCTATATAAATAGATGTTTTCAATAAGCATAATTGTGAGTTCACACACCTCTAACTCAACTTGGAGACTATCTCATCCTACAATTTGATTTGTTTGACTAGTAACTCTAGACATGAATTGTCTTGACTAAACTCAAATCCTAGTCAACCTAACCACTTAGAATTTAATCCTTAATCTAGGATATATATACACAATGTGTAGGTTTAGACAATTTTAACTTTTCAGAGAGTCCCTAGTTGCATTCTTGCAAATATCAAGGTCTATGACTTCTTTTCATTCTACTTAAAGACTCAAAAAAATTAAGCACTCTTGTGTTATATGTCAAGTTGTCGACTCTATCAAGAAATCATTTAATTTAATCAAAGTACTACTTAGACTCTCTTCTAATTTATACTATTTGAACTATGGTTTTCTCGACCAATTACTGTCGACCCTAACTTACAATAGACTAAAACAAAGTCATAACTGACTTGAGAGTTTTAAGTCTTCTAAACCCTTCTGGGTTGATTCTAGGGTTTGAACTTCTCTAGCCCAAAATATTATAATATCAAAAACTCTTGTTATCCAAAGATAGGAATTTATAATAATATAACATGAATATAAAATCTTCTAGTCTTCTCTAGACCACTAGGGTACGATTCAAATTCACGTTTCTCATAAAACATAGAACACAAGTTTCTATTCCCATATATACAAGATCTTAATGAATAATATCATTACCATAAATACTCTTGACTAAGATCAATCTTATAACCCAAATAGGTTTGAGTCTACGATAATTACAAAACAATACTTTTGACCTTTTTGGTCTTCCTAATCCCACCATCTTTCGTTATAGAATAGGTTGTGAATTCATGTATCCTTCGAATATCATGAATATACTTATCATTGTTGTTAAATAAAAAAGTGATAATATATCACTATCCTTAGTTGTTTTCTAATTATATCAATATCTTTTCTATATACTCTAAGATGAGAAAATATCTATCACAAAATCTTATGATTATAATCAATAAAACTTGAATATATATAAAAACATGTGAGATATAAAACCATCTCTATCTAGACTCACAAGGTTTGAATCTTAGAACTATATATATATATAACTTGACTTAGTTATAATGTTGTGTTTATAACAGAATATGATTGCAGTACCTTGTGTTCTAAGGTATAAACATAATTTTGTCTAATCCCTACGTTTGTATGATATCTATGTACTCATAGAAATGTCTTGTCAGCTAATAGAAAACTAAAATAGCTTAAATAAACAAGGTTGAAGGATAAGTTTTCTACAAACCAAAATCTCTAATAAGATCAATGATAAACATTACCTTTACTATGTTTCCTACAACTTAACAAGCAACTTAGTTTTTCCATGGATTGCAGATACAGCACAAAAGGCACAAAGGCACAAAAAAGGATAAATGCAAAGTATTCTTACTTTTAACAATAGCATTCTAATGTTTGAATATTGTGGTTTACAAACTATCTTTTGAGGACAAAGACTAATTCAAACAACAATCGGACTCCATGCAGAGTGCAGTTTCAAACTAAAGAAAATACTTTCTTCACTTTTCCACATAATTGTGTTTGCTTTGTTTTCTAGGATCATAAGGTCACTACTAGGATAATCCTAAATACTTTACCCTATGTAACTCATATCTGAAAGCTCACAGAATGCTACTATTCACAGGTAAACTAGAATGCAATAAAAGTTTAACATGATATCCATACATCTTTGTCAATGGATTCCAAGCTTGCACTAGATTCTTCCTTTCTACCTGAGCTATGATAAGCTTTCCTTTGTGATAGACTCCCTTCTATGTATGCACAAAGATCACAACTTCTATGGATATGATTTAACTGAGTTCACTCTTAGTGCTATCCTCGCGAGTATACAATATCTCAGAGCTCCCTCTCTCTCTATGGATACATTCTGATAATCAAGCTCTCTCCCACTGCTAAGACCGATATTCCCCCTCTTACTGCCTCCTCGCATGGCCTCTTAAAAGCCTCCATTCCCACTCTATCCCCTGCAATTTATCTTCCCTAAATCAAGCCTATAAACGCTCATTGTGGTGGCATGCAGATAATAAGGAGGTTAATGGTCATTAAAGACCACTACACAAACAATTTGAAACACTCCTCCATACTCTCCAAGCTATCATGGAGAAAAAGGAATTTAAGTGTCCACAAGGTCACGTAGTATTTGGCATTTAATTAGCAACTCTACTATGTACCCTCTAAAATTCAACATCTACCAAGTATGAGTTATACTTATAGATCAAATTATATATATATGAGTATACAACATATATTAACGTTGTTTTTATCACTCAACAAGATATGAGAATGGGGTTGAGGTATTCTCCCCAAGTTAGTCTTGCATAAATGCCAAAATAGATAGGTTATCATATTGGAATTTCAATCAGAAATTACCAATAATGTAATAGTTTAACCATTAATAAATATTTTCTCTTGAATATAATCTATATTCATATCATACAAGAACTAACAACTATTGACCACTCCTTGTCGATGGTCATACTTTCCTAACTTAGTTCTTGACAAAACCTACGCTAATGGATCTTGATGAGAAATTAACGACTGTCGAGTAGAAACCAAACTTAGACCAAATGGGTCGAACACAACTTACCAAACTCAATGAGGGTTCACTAAACTGTGTAAGCATGAGACTTAGATGGCAACAACCTATTCTTATCCATACATCTATTCTCTTCTCTCTGATGATGGTCTCCCTCTATTTTTTTGAAGGGTGGAAAACCTTTTTCTTGATTACAACTTGCATTCACCAAACTAGGATTAGAGTATCGTTAGTCAATTCATAAACCTTATGAATAAATAATCATAACATCTTATAATCACATGTCTAATTTATAAACATATAAACACAAACTCATGATATCATTGATTTATCCTAAAATTTTCACATAACGTCAAATCATTAATTCATGCATAATCAACTACTAATTACATGCAAGTAAAAAGTAAAGCATAGTCAAAATTTGGGGTGTGACATCTTTTGTTTACTGCTAAGATGTATCTATGATCTTTTCATAATGAGGATCTCTTCTCATCATTGTGTCTCTTTAAAACCTTTATGTTGTCTCAGTCTTCACTCAGAGATCAAACCAAAAGCTCAGTCCACATTCATGCTTCTTCTTTTGCAATATGGAGCTTCAAGGCTTCAAAAACTGTTAGGTTTTTTCATGGCCCAAGGAACCTATCACTATTAGGAACCCGTGTTTAACCCTTCTCTTTACTTTGTTAGTATATTACTCTTGGAGGCATATGCTTTGTAAGTCATCCTGTGAGTATATTATATTATCCCACATTCATGGGAAGTAATATTTGTTTAGATTAGACTTAGTATATAAGTACGTGTTGAGGCCAATGAAGGCATCCACGAATTTATTGTATTGAGCTTGCTCAAAGGAGGTTGCCCCCTCGAAGTGGCCTGCAATCAATAAATTCCTTCTGTGTTTTTGCTATTTCTATTATTTCGTGCATTTTTTATTATATTGTTGCAGGAGGTTCCTCTCATCTGGTATCAAGGTGCTTTCTTGGGCTCGCTGGGTGAAATTTATGCCAATTTTTTTTCCACAGTGGCCTCCAGGCACTGTGATTTTTGCAGTAGTTCTTTCTTTTTCGCATCTGTATTGTTCATTTCAATTGCAGGTTCAGATTAGGGAATATCCCTATCTGCTTAACAGTGGGAAGTGCCTGGGCATAGCCCTAAAACTCATTGTGAGGAGTACCACAAGAACCCTGAAGTAGCTAGCCCATTGAGAGGACCTACCAGTGAAAAGGGTAATGGCCCCTACCTGATTGACTATTTCCCATTCGTGAGGTCAACCAAGAGTTGTCATTTGTGGCAAAGCGATTATCAATTTTACCTGAGCCATGGAGTGAGGGGTATTGCCCCAATACACAAGTCGTTAGACAGCATTGGTGGCTGAGTGATTCCCCTAAACAAAATTCACTAGAAGCCCTAAAATTTCACTCTGCATATTTCCTTCCTTGAGGACCCTATCCCAAATTCCACTTATCGAAGCTAGAAATCCCACATTTGTCTATTTCTAGGGTTTGCCATAACTTATTCGATTCTCACCCAATAGCCTTCAAATTTTTACCACAGTGTTCATTTCATATTTCTGCTCCTTTATCCCTCTTGGATAAATTTTCCCATTCTTTCACCCCGCTTCTGAAATCCCCTTTTTTTGCTTTCCTTTCCCTCAGAAATTGTCCAAAACCTAGTCAAACCCCAATTACCCATTAGAGCTTTTCCCAAATCCAAATTTTCCTTTACTAAAAAAGTTTCTATTTTTGTTTTTCTACCCATTCCCAAAAAAAAAACTCTTGGTTATGGTTGTCACCCGCACAGGAGCAAAAAACATGGAGGATGAACTTGCAGTCCTCAAGACCAAACTCCAAGATCTGGATGAAACAATTCTCGGCCTCAATCTGTAGCATTCAGCCATGAACAATAGACAGCAACCAAAGTCTTCTGCAGACACTGGGTTCTCTTCTTCCAACAATTTTCGTGGGCCGAAGCTTGATTTTCCTCGCTTCAATGGTGATGATCTGACTGGATGGATATACTGGGAAAAACAATATTTCAGTCTGCATAATACTTTTGATGTCAACAAAGTCCCACTTGCATCCATTCATTTGGAACATGAAGCCCTTCATAGTTCTGTTGGTACATCAAGGCTCATGAAGAGCCAAAATGGATATATTTTTGCAAACTCATTTTGCAACGATTTGGCCCTAGTGCTTTTGATGACTTCACAGGAGCACTCACTAAACTTCGCCAAACAGGCACTGTGAGAGAATATCAAATAGAATTTGAAAAACTGGCCAATCACATAGAGAGATTGTCTGATGAATTCTTCATGAGTTGTTTTGTCAGTGGTCTGAAGGATACAATATGATCTGAGGTTAAAATGTTCCGTCCCAACACAATGATGGAAGCCCTAGGGTTGGCGAAGTTGGCGTAGGACAAGATCACAACTCAACAGCAATCCAAATTCAATTTTGTTCCATTCAGAAATATGGTTTCTCAAAGACCTCCAATCACACCAGCTCCTAGAACAACTCCTGTCAAGCATTTGACTGAAGCAGAGATGGGGGCATGTAGAGAAAAAGGGCTTTGTTATAATTGTGATGAGAAATTCACTCGGGGACATAGATGTGTTGAGCAAAAGCTATTGGCAAGAGGCACTGCAAGGCATGTCATGTGTTGTCATTGATGGCAACCAAGTCCATTCCACACATCTACATTACAGTATCAAATCATACCGGAAGTCAGTTCCAAGATTTGTCCAGTCCGGATAGACAGGGACAAAGTATATGGTAGAGTTCAGTATTTTAGTCAGTGGATCTCTCTAGTTAATCATTGTGTGTTGCGAATCTGAGGGAGTGTAGAGGAATGTTAGGACAATCTAAATCTAAGATTTTAGCCTCTGGTGACAAAGGGATTAAAAGTTATGAGCATCTGAGTATCGGGTCCTAATATGACAGAATAGTTTAGTGAAGAACAAGCCGACTTGTGTTAGATTCTTGTGCAGATCTAGTAGAAGTGTTTTTGTGAGTTGTGTATGGGATATAATGTTAATAGCCAACATGTATGGTGACCTGCAAGTGTTATTTCTGGTACACATCAATATTAGTGTATGATTTCAACCGATAGAACAGAGTACTTGTATTGTTTGTTAAGTTCTTCATAAGGCCAACATAAAAGTGATTGAATTTCTTGAAGGAGATATATATAGCCGATGGATTCAAGTGTGCAAAAAGGGAAGATAAGAAGTGTGAAAGAGAAGAGATCTAAGGTCTAGATTATGGCAGAGCAGTAAATAGGGTAGAGTAAAGATGAAGTGTGTAAGATCAGTATTTTGTGCTTAACCAAAACTGAATTCTTGAATTAGAAGATGTTATTCATCAATTCAAACAATTTGTAATCTTCTTATAATCATTCTTGTAGGTAGTGAGCCTCTTTTTGAGCAATGAGCTCTGGGCAGTGAGCCTGAAGGCATATGCCTTCCCCTTTTGTAATACTTTTAACATTGTATAATCTTTGTGCGTTAACCCCCATAGTGGCTTTTCCCTTAATCGGGTTTCCATGTCAAAAATCTTGGTGTCAAATGTGATTCATTTGTTTCTGCTCATATGTTGTTGATTCATGCTTTAATGTTTTCATCATTAATCTAGTTTGAATAAAAGGAAAAATTAATTGCTACAAGTATTAAGGTTTTAAGACAACTGATTCACCCCCCCTCTCAGTTGTCTACACTAATTCCAACAATTGGTATCAGACCTAAGTTCCTTGGAAGAAGCTTAACAGCTTGAGGAAGATCTGGGAAGGAGTTTCAATGGGTTCACTCAAAGAACAACTTCAAATGGCTTTAGAAGATCTGGATCAATCCAAAGCAGAGGTAGAGGACCTGAAAGCAAACCTTAAAGATGTTGATGATTGCATTGAGATGTTAAAAGATAAACGAAAGAAATCTATGGCAAAGAAGAAGGAGCTACTTCTCTAACTAGCTAATTTTACTGAAGAAAATGGCATGAATGAGACTTTGGAAGAAAAAACAAAGGAATGTGAAAAGCTGACAAAATAAGTTTCTGTTCTAAAACATGAGATGGAATCTAGGGTGATGAGACTAACCAAAGAAATTGAGCAAAGGAAGAAAACTGAAGAAGACCTGAATCAAACTCTAAAAGAAAGAACTAAAGAATGTTGCAGATTGGATGGAATAGCTGGCCATCTAGAGTCTGATCTACAAGAAAGCAGAGACAATGAGAAAGAACTTAAAAAGCAAATTGTCATTCTCAGACATGACCTAGAAGTTGCAAATGAATACAAGGAGAAGTTCAAGATAAGCTCAGCTAAACTTGAAGCACTGCTTGAAAGTCAGAAGAAGGCTGATGACAAGCATGGTCTTGGGTATGAGAAAGGTGAAATCTCTGGATCTGGACAAAGAAATTTTCAACCAAGGAATGGAAGAAACAGACCTAGAAGATGTCGAGTAAGACAACCTAATGCTCAAAGGTATCCATCTTTCAATGGAAATTGTTTCAAGTGCAATAAATTTGGTCATAGAGCTACTTAATGTAGAAGTAGAGTTAATCAAAGTAGTCCATCCTTCTCTAGTCAATGCTTCAATTGTAAGAGGTATGGTCATAGATCCAATGAATGCAGAAGTATGATAATGAATAATCCTAAAAATAAAGGAAATGGCAATTCTTTTAATGGCTACTGCTTTGCATGCAATGGATTTGGACACATGGAAAATTAGTGCAGATCAAGAGTAAATCAAGTAAATAATCAAAGAAATGTTGTGTGCTTTAATTGCAATAGATCTGGTCATATTGCAAGATTCTGCAGAAGCAGGAACAAAAATGGAAAAGGTCTGGTAAACAAAGATCAGAAACAAGACAAAGGAAAGGGCAAAGTGGATGCAGATGAGATTTAGAGTGAAATGAATAAAATTTGGGTGAAGAAAGGTGTAATGAACAGTGGTGATGGGCCCACACCAGAATTTGGTGCTGACAATTCCTCAGGGAATTGAATTAGGAGCTCTGGCTCAAGGGGAGAAGCGTTAAAAATCAAATTCCCCCAGCCAGTAAGTGGGTTCCTAAATCTGGCATGTTGAGAGAAAATAATTTGGGTTATTACAGATCACTTGAAAGGATCTCTGGAAGAAAAGAAGTGGATATGACGATTTGCAGAGCAATTCAAGGTCAACTGTATGCAGAAACAGTGTAACCGGATGTGTTAGAACAGAGCATTTATTACAATGACAAATTAGGTTTTGTAGAGGATAAAATGTCACTCGCTCAAGCATTTGAACCACTTTGCATTCGAAGAGAACAAGAAAGAAGAGCATCTGAACTGAAAATCTAAAGATTGAAGCACGAAGAATGAATTCGACTAACAATTGATCAACCCTAACTTTACGGAAGAAAAAGGTACTTTTCTGTGAAAAACTTGAACCTGTAATTTGTTGAGATGGCTACTTCTCTTGTTGTTGATATTACTGAAAGGCCCTGTCCAAAATTTAAGAAGCATCCTTACAAGTCAGTCGAAGTCAAACCATTAGGTGCATTTTCTGATGTCCCATACGGAGTACTGCATGTAGAAGATATTAGGGCATACATCCATTGCAACGTGGATGAATTTGGAAATCTGAGATTGCTGGAATTATTTAAGTACCATCTAAAAGATGATAACCATGATTTGAAAATGGAATTCAAAACCCTAAAGAGCAAACATTTTTTACAAGTCATTGAATTTCTGACATTTGATGAGAGTGAGTGGGTTCGTTACATCTTGAGCCAAATGCATGATGAGTTCATATGGCTGTTGAAACCTTTCAAGATTACAAAGGATGTTATCAGAATTATGACTAGATTAAATTCAACCAGTGGATTACCCATGTTGAAATCTATGAAAAACCAGACTATTACTGATGCAACTGGTGCCAAGTTCGACAAAAGGGTAATGACCATCAATGATATTATTGATCTAGATGTCAAGTTTGCTTCAATGGTAATTGGTTACAAAATTTATCATTCTAGCAGGGAGAACTCTGTATTTGGAATAGACATATATGTTGCATACAAAATGTTAAAGGAAAATACAAATTATGACTTGTGTGAATTATTGCAAAACCAACTAATTGAGAACTTGAACAAAATTAAGGACAAGAAAAATACCTTAAAATATGGTTCTTTGGTTATATGTTTTTTCTTCTACTTCATGAATGAAGTGCCTAGTGTAAAAGGTGTGCACTGGACCAGTGACATGCCAGTTGCTACTCAAATAAGAGATCATCTACACAGCATTGGAGACTCTAATGCACAGAAAATTACAATCTAGGGATACTTTAAAAAATTTCAAAGTATGACGCATTCTAGGGAAAGGATCCCTAAATCAGTTGTTGAAAAATACAAGAATGGCATATGTTTCATGGTGGACATTGATCAGTGCCTAATGGAAGCTATAGAACCCAAAACCGTTTGGATTATGCCTATGGGTTATGAGGTTGATGAGAAAATTTTGGAAATGTATGCTCAACATCTCTTGAGCAAACCCAATGATGACTCTGTTGAGAGGTTTCAGACTTATAAAGAGCTTGATGAAAAGCTACATGTTGAACTCCAGAAGCCAAAGATTAAGAGAAAAGCTCAGAAGCAAGTAGAAATGTATGTTGAAAGCATTGGGATAACAAAGGAAGCTGCGAGGTAGAACAGAGAAAGAATAGAAAAAGCAGAGAAGGAGAAGTAGGATAAGAAACAAGGAAATACTCCAGTAGAATCCTTCTCCACTCTAAGGACTACTAGGAGCTCTGTTGCTGCCACTGTTCCCCAAAACCTACCAATCCTAAGAAATCGGAAGACATATCATCCGGTAAGGAAAAGAAGAGAACTAAAGTGAAGGCAAAGAGATCACATGACAGTTTGGAAAAGGAGGATGAAGAAAAGACAGAATCAGATGATGGGCTTAAGGAGCTAAAGGCCACAGGTGCTAAAGTTGTTAAAATATCTAAAGAGAAGCCTTCTGGAAGTAAGAAGACAAATAAGAGACAGAGATCAGAGGCTAATAATAAAAAGCAAATTCCCTCTGTGAAAAACATTGTCAAGACAATCACTGTTGATGGGAATTTAAAACTATTAACTAAATACTATAATCTTTATAATGACACTAACAAAAGACTTTTAGAAGAAGCCACTATCAAGTACTTGAATGTATTCAATTGAGCACTAGTGGAAATTCTGTCAAAAGTTCCAAAAGACTTAAGAAACATCTTGGAGATAAGAAAAGAAGCAGTCAAGTCAAAAGATATGGAGCTAAGGGAACATGTGTTAACCACTCTATGTTGATGATCTCCAGCAGAGAAGCGGATAAAATTTTTAAAGAGGTCAAAAATGAATTCAAGAGTAAGACAAGAATGAACAAACTAATGATTGGAGAGATAGATGAAATAGTCCAAGAAACTGAACAAATTTTGAGAAAAGCATTGGACAAAAATAAGTTCTTTGTTGTGTCAGATGAGCCTGCTGATGACACACCAGTCCCGGATGAAGAAGAGTAGCAAAAGGATGAGAAATAATTTGGAATGGATGATTCTTCTATCCCGAAAGAGGAAGCAACAAGCAGGGAAGAAGTAAAAAGAACAGATGAAACTGCAGATGTAGGAGGTATTCTAACTCCTCCGAATCATTTTGACAAAGAAGATATAGAGATGAATATAGAAGCAGATGATCAAATTGAAGATGATTCATTGAAGATTGAAGAGCATGAAATAGAAAAGGTTAAGAACCAAGAAGAAGAAGAAGTCAAGGGTAAGGAAGATAAAGCAGAAGAAGATGGTGCAAATGTTGATGCACCCAAACACAATAGTTCTGATACTGACACTAAGAAAACTCTAGGAAAGGAAAGTGGTCCAAAAATTGTGGCAAGAGACACTGCATATGCAGTAAAGAGTTTCCTGAGTAAAGAAATGCTAGAGTTTGATGAACCAGAACTGATTCAAGAACCAATCAACCTGGATACTCTCTCGTCGGTCCAAATGATGAAGATGGCATCTTTCACACAAGCCAAGGCACGAGAAAAGATATTGAAATCTGACATAGTGGATAGTGAGTTGTTAGTCCTTGCATCCAGTATATTGGAAAAGATCATGCCAATTTTCTAGAAGAATCCATCTGATTCTCTCTCCAGAAATCTGAAGAGCCTTGTAAATTCTGTAAGTACACACTTTGAGTCCTTTGAGAAGTCTGCAGAGATTAAATTCTAGAATGAATTTATGGATAAGAGATTTAGTGAGCTAAAGGGTCTAATAGGAAATGATAGAAAGCTACTTGATATTAGTATAAAGAGCATTAAAAATGCTCTTAATGACAGAGGTGATGTATACAAATTTTGTCTATCTTGGCCCAAAGTTATTGAGGATATTGAGAAGAAGATAGAGGAGTGGAAACAAAAATTGTTGAATCTATCTCAAAATTTTGATCCTCTTAACAGTTTCTCCGGCAAATCAGGAGTGTTAAGCAATCAGCTTGACTGATGAAATAAAGAAACTTGTTACAAAAAAGAGCAATTTTGTGGAGAGAATGTATGAGCTCAGGGGATTGATTGCCCCCAAGTTAGAAATAATGTTTACTGCTTTATCAGAAGCTCAAGTTGCAGTCCAGACAGGTGATCCTTCAGATCTGAAGAAAGCAGAAACATAAGCATTCCTACTAAGTGGACACATCTCAATTTTGGATGGCATGAAAAGAAGTTGGGCCTCTGAACTTGTGCAGTTGCAAAAAAAATTTGCAGATATTCTCAAGTGCAAGTAAATATAATACATGGATTATTTGTACATATGCGGCCTTGTATACAAATTTCTTGTGTAAATTTTGGTTTGTAGATCCCACCCTTTGCCATTGATGTCAAAGGGGTAGTGAGAGACAATGAAAAATGATAAAAATGAAGAATCCATCAAAGGGGGAGCAGTGGAAGAATATATAAGTGTACACAGTAGGGGGAGTCAGTCATGACACTTAGCCATTTTTCACTAAGTGTTGCCGTCAATGCCAAAGGGGGAGATTGTTGGAAAGAGACACTGCAAGGCATGTCATGTGTTGTCATTGATGGCAACCAAGTCCATTCCACACATCCACAGTACAGTATCAGATCATACCGGAAGTCAATTCCAAGATTTGTCCAGTCCAAATAGACAGGAACAAGGTATATGGTAGAGTTCAGTATTTTGGTCAACGGATCTCTCCAGTTAATCATTGTGTGTTGCAAATCCAAGGGAGTGTAGATGAATGTTAGGATAATCTAAATCCAAGATTTCAGCCCCTGGTGACAAAGGGATTAAAAGTTATGAGCATCTGAGTACCGGGTTCTAATATGATAGAATAGTTCAATGAAGAACAGGCCGAGTTGTGTTAGATTCTTGTGCAGATCTAGTAGAAGTGTTTTTGTGAGTTGCGTATGGGATATAATGTTAATGGTCGACATGTATGGTGACCTGCAAGTGTTATTTCTAGTACGCATCAATATTAGTGTATGATTTCAGCTGACAGAATAGAGTACTTGTATTGTTTGTTAAGTTCTTCATAAGGCCAACAAAAAAGTGATTGAATTTCTTGAGGTGGATATATATAACCGATGGATTCGAGTGTATTTAGTGATGTAGGTGTGCAAATATGGAGTAAGTGCGAAAGAGAAGAGATCTAAGGTCCAGATTATGGCAAAGCAGTAAATAGGGCAGAGTAAAGATGAAGTGTGTAAGATCAGTATTATGTGCTTAACTGGAACTAAATTCTTGCATTGGCAGATTCTATTCATCAGTTCAAATAATCTGTAATGTTCTTATAATCATTCTTATAGGCGGTGAGCCTCTTTTTGAGTAGTGAGCTCTAGGTAATGAACTCAAAGGCATGTGCTTTCCCCTTTTGTAATACTTTTAACAAAGTATAATCTTTGTGGGTTAACCCCCACCGTGGTTTTTCCCTTAACCGGGTTTCCACATCAAAAATCTTGGTGTCAAGTGTGATTCATTTATTTCTTCTCATATGTTATTGATTCATGCTTTAATGTTTTCATCATTAATCTAGTTTGAATAAAAAGGAAGAATTAATTGCTGCAAGTATTAAGGTTTTAAGACAACTAATTCACCCCCCCTCTCAGTTGTCTACCCTAATTCCAACAAAAGCTCTATCTCTTGGATGTGGATTCTCTACCTGCAACTGAAGTTTATGAAGATGCTCAGGATATAGTATATGATCAAGTCAAAACTCAGCAGCCGCCTGTTGACCCTACTTCTCAGGAAGACCACCCAAAGATCTCTCTCCATGCTTTAGTAGGAGTCACCACCCCACAAACCATGCAGGTCAAGGGTTACTTCAAGAAGCTCCCTCTTACAATACTCATTGATTCTGGTAGCACTCATAACTTCATTGACCCTCAAATCGCCAAACAGGTTGACTGTTATGTCCATCCTTGCTCCAGCTTTGAATTCATGATTGCCAATGGGGGAACATTACCTTGCAAAGGGAAGTGTCGCAATGTGCGTATATCTATTGGAGATTATAACCTGCACTCTGACATGTTTGCCTTGCCCTTAGGTGGATGTGATGCGGTTTTGGGTGCCCAATGGTTACGAACACTTGGACCCATCTTATGGGATTTTGCTAAACTTTGGATACAATTTTCAAATAATGGGCAAAAACACACATTGAAGGGCTTACAACTATGGTCTCTCAGCATCATAAGTTCACATTGCATGGAAAAGCTTCTTAAGAAGAATTCACATGGTGTCATCGCTCAACTCCATTCCATTCAGATGCAACCATCAGCGGTCTCCACTACTCCTTCGGATCTACAATGAATTTTGGATAGGTATGCATGTGTCTTTGTTGAACCAGTGGGATTGCCATCTTCACGACTAGAGGACCATCGTATTTAGCTCCTTCCTAGAAGTGTTCCTCCGGACATCAGGCCCTACTGCTACCCATTTCACCAAAAGATAGAGATTGAGATGCTCATTCGAGACTTACTGAAGCAAGGTATTATTCACCCTAGTACCAGTTCTTTTTCTTCACCAGTTCTTCTTGTCTGGAAAAAAGATGGGTCATGGTGCCTCTGCATTGACTTCCAAGCACTTAATCACATCACAAGTTAGAGAAAAATCTAGGAAAACATAACCAAAACTCATCAAAGGGTCAAAAAACCTAAAACTTAGTCAAGATTCAACCATTTTTTGAAATGAAATACTCCCTCCATGAAGCGTATGGACATTTGAGGATAGATTAAGGTAGTTTTACAACTTTTGACTCTTTTGACCTCTATAATGTGTCATTTTGTAAGGTAAATGAGCACTTAATTCACAATACGTTTTATAAAGCTTAATTTAACTTTGTAAAAACCCCAAAACTCTAATGACAAAGGAAAATAACCAAAAGAGTGCCTTACTACCTTGTAAATTCACCTTGCAAACAAGAAATAAAACCTCTAAAACAAGATTTGAATCTACTAAACACTCTTAAGAGACCTATGTTAACTATTTAAACCAAGGAGGATGAAACATGTTAACATTTCTGGTGACCTCTATGGGGTTCTTTCTTTCTAAGCAACAAATACTAGTTACTTTAGACTTTGATTGGGTAATAGAGTCTCAAGAGACCTAAAACAAACTAAAGAGGAGACATAAACTGATTGAGAACTATTAGTACCCCTAAAACAACTATAAAATAAAAGACAAAACACCAAAAAATAACTCAATATAGTCCTCTAAAAGGAACATGTGCTTCAGCACTTAGAGAAAACAATACAACTACAACAATGCACAATAGCACTTATTCTGAAAGGAAGCAAGGTATGAGGAAATGCTTCCTACATTGAACTAATGAGGGGAATGTTATGCAAGTTTTTAGATCCTTTACAGTTACAGATATGTGATACACATGACAGAGAGATTAAACAACATACAAGAAGAAGTACAATGAAAGTGACACAAGATATACGTGGGGAAAAACCCTTTCGGGTGAAAAACCCCCACACTACAAAACTTGCACTTGATGTATTATCAAATCTAATGGTGATTACAATACACTTGCAATGCAAGTTCTTTTAGGAGTCTCCAAGATGTTGGTTCTGGAGAAATTCCAACAGCATAACAGTACCTGCAAATCAACTATACAACTCCAACTCCAAGCACCTGTATAAATAGAGAAGTACTACGAATGGAGGAAGCTTCTAGAGCAAGTCAACACAAGAATCTCATCCAAATCCATATGGCCCAATTTCCAAGGCCATAAAACATGTGTATGACATTTGTAAGAGATTTTCTTTCATCCCTTACAACCCTCAAACTTGGGCACCACAAATTTGCCCAATATAGGTATGACAGATGCTCTTACAATGACATAAAATCTGCCATATATGACAACACTTACAACTATAAGAGAATCTGTCATAACTGACTATTAATAGCAGATTCTATTACAACTTGTCATAGTCAAAATTGGGTGCCTACCTTCTCTATGCAAAGATGCTTCCTGACACTTGTCACACCTATCATAGGATCTTCTATTTCGAACTCTTACATGTCATAGATTTTGTCATAGGAATCTGTCATAACTCTTACACGTCATAGACCTCTTACAACACCCAAAAGATGCTGACACATGGAAAAAGTCTTCTACCACAAAGTGGGATGCCTATCTCCTCATATGAGGACAAAAATACATCTATCCACCTTCCATGTAGGATGACACATCACTGTGCCAACTCCCACAAAGTGACAAAATGAGATTTACATAGAAAATACAATAATAGGCAAAAATAAATATACAATTAAATAATAAATTCTAGGAACTTGCAAAGGTTGAGACACCTTAATTCCTAACATATTCAACATGAAAAACCTATACTAACCTAAACTAAATCAAGTAAAAGACAATCTAAACAAAACCATTAACTAGTTCTTAAAAATAGTTGCCCTTCCTCATGAATTTGCAATATTTTTCATGTTTGTGAACAGCCAAACAGAGATGGAGAAAGAGTGGATATGCAATTGACTGTTGAAACACTTCTCCAAGACTGAAAAGAAAATCACTTACCCACTTGAGTTGGCTAGAAATACAGTTGCTCTGAAGTGGAAAGGTAAGATAATTATGTTCTTCTTGATGCTTAACCTCTTGCTCTAGATCAAGTATGATATGTGATGACTCCTTTTGGGCTAGATGTCAGATAGGACATCCTCTTGACAAGGCAATATTCAAACAATCAGTTTGATGCAAGCTTATGCTCATGCTCTATTTTTCTATCATCCTTCTAGTTGAAATGATTTATCTCTAGTGACTCACTTGGAAACATGATCACTTCCACCTTATGTTCATGTTGTTCATGAATTCCCTCTTTAGGAGATGCTAGTTTGATGTTCAAGTTTGAGCAAAAATTTTCTATCTCCTCCCAAAAAGGATCATCTTCAATATCTTATTTACTTTCCTGCATGAGAGAACTCACCTCGACTTTATGACAACTCTTAGAGATTTAAAGAGACATTAGGACCATCTTCTTGGAGTATAGGTTCTAATTTGACATCTTGTTCAATTTGATAGGCAGCCTTATGCACATCAACCTTTCTATTCCCCAAAACAAGATTGTCCTTGTGTTCTTCTTCATGAGTTCAGATTCTATTCTCATTCTTGTCTTCATGGAGCAGCAACTTATCAAGATCTCCAACATCTTCTTGTTGCTCCAAATCTATTGTTGAAGTGAGCATTGACATGCTCTCTTCTTCCTTGCCAACAAAGTAACGCAGTTAGTCAAACAAGAACACCAACTCTTCCTCTTTGTCACCATCCAGCTAATTATATTCATCTTCTTCTTGAAACAAGTTTGATTTCTCATTTTTCATAGCATATGTAGGTTTATGGACAACAAATGGTTCTTCTTTCTTCTCAGCTAACTCCTCTTTCTCACCAAACCAACTAGCTTTCCACACAATTGGTCCATCCTTGAAAAGAGAAATTGTACTAGGATAATTCAGCTGATTTGGTTGTTAGAACACAAGCAATCTATTGAGAGGGGGGTGAATTAGTAGAACAATAAAACTTAAAAACTTCAAGCCTTTAGCATGTAAATCAAATCAACTTTCAATACAATAACATCAACAACAAAAAAAGCATGCACACATGAAAACCAGATATACATGGAAAACCCAATATGGGAAAAACCATGGTGAAAAAATGTTGCTAGGATCTACCATCCTAATCCAACCTCAAAAATGAAACTATTTATTATAATGTTTAAGAGCACCAACTCTAAGGAATCACCAAATCCCTGATTTAAGAGCACCAACTCTAAGGAGACTACAATCCCCTAATTTGAGCACCAACTCAGTCTACAGGAGGCATCAACCTCACTAAATCTTTACATATTCAAGTATTCATCCATTTGGTTCTTTTCAAACCTCAAATGCACCTCTTAAATTCATACATGGTCTTCTCATCACTCAACTACCCCAGTATCTTTGTGTTCTCATAAACACACTTATTCAATGCACTAATATCGCGTCATTACATATGCTATTCTTATGAACATTATCACTGATCATACATGTGAAGAACCACACCTTTATACAACTTAGCCCACCTTCTTATTCCTTTTCATGAGAAGAAACTACCAATCAATTCTCAACTTCCCCTTTGATCTTCAGAACTGATTACTGGAAATCCTACACGTGTCTCATACAGTTTGAACTAAAATATCAACAAAATATCGTTTGTATCATTGCAATTGCATAAATGTAACTTGTTGAGGAAGAAATAAAAGTAGCTATCCCAACAAATCTTCAACTTATCTAGCCATTAGCTCAACTAATTAGATCAATCTTAGAGCTTTGAATCCTAAAAATTTGCACTTTGTATCTTCTTTTACAAAAAAAAAAAAAAATCGTGGAGTTTCAAAGATCAGGCTTCTGATCTACTACCTTCTTCCATGGAAGCCTTAGATTTTCACCTCTGATCCTATTAAATTCTTCCTTAGTAATTGTATCAGGCGTTGGGCTTCCAATCTTTCATCTTCCTTGTTGGGTATAGGACTTTCTATCTCTCACTTTATTTATCCAGCGTTGGGCTTCTTGCGTTTCACCTTCTGTCGGGAGTCATGCTTCTCACATTTTGCCTTTCGTCAGGAGTTAGGCTTTCTCATCTGTGGACCCATGAACATTAATATAAAACATTTCATAGTTGTGGAATATCCACGACGCACCCTTTCTGTGGTTCCGCAGGAGGGTTTGCCCCTTTCATAATGTGTTCCACAGAATGTTGGAAAGCTTTAGAACTGGCCACGTAAGCCCGATGGGACCCATAATCACATACCTAGGCACAAGGTTGTCCACATTTCACCTTTCTATAGCTCTGTAGGTATGCTTTACTCCTTTATAATTTGCTCTATGGAATGGCGGAAAGCTTCAGAACTGGCCACGTAAGCCCGACGGGACCCATAATTGCATACCTAGGCACAAGGTTGTCCATGTGTCACCTTTCCGTGGTTCCGCAGGTATGCTTTACTCCTTTATAATTTGCTCCATGGAATGGTAGAAAACATTCTTTAGGTCGTCAAATTTGTAGCAGTAAATTGCAAAGACGTCACTTGGATACTTTTGCATGGATATTTTGTGACCCATTTCATAATGGATCAAAGAACATCTTCGCTCTTTGATCTTTGATTTCCTTAGCTTTTTCAAACTTCACTCATTGGGCATTATTTCTTCTGGCTTCCATATCAAAATGGATCAAGGAATAGATCCGAACTTCGTTCTCTAATTTCCTTAGTCAAAATCGGACTTCACTCGTCGGGCATTCTTTCTTTCAGCTTCCATATCAAAATGGATCAAGGAAAAGATCTGAACTCTTATCTCTGATTTCCTTAGACAAAATTAGAGCTTTGTGATTGCACCTTCCTCATCGGGCCTTTCTTCTTTCCTCAACAAGGAGAAAGAGAAGACCAAAGCTCTGAACTTCGATGAACTTCAGAAAGGAGTAAGACTGAAACTCTAAACTTGGAAAACTCTAGAAAACAAGTAAGCTACCCTCTATCACTTAGTATGATTAATCTTTTGGTCTTAGACTCACCAATGACAACACTTGAACAATTTCCTTTGACATCAATGACAATAATTCAACATTGGTATGGGAGTTTGAAGGGGTTGTTCTTGAGAGATAATAGGTTGAGTTTGCACATGTATAGGCTCTTTCAAAGGACGTGGACTTAAAAAATGGGATTTTGAAGCAAGGAGACTTACTTGATGATTCATAAGTTTTTCCTTGATTAAAACTTGGGATTTTAAACTTGGAAACCTCCTCTTTTATAGGTTGCTCCATAGTTGTAAGAAGATTTGATCTGAAACCAAGAATGGAAGGGGCTGATTGAATTTATTGCCTTTGTCTTTGGGAAAGTACTTGATTCATTTTCTCTTTCTTAGCTACAACTTGTTTAGCAAGAAACTCTTCCTCATACCTCACTTGTCCATCCCTCTCCTGCTAGTGTAGGTAAGCTTGACATGCAAGATCTTCCTGCTACAAATTATACTCCTACTCTTTTGTAACAGCATCTAACTATTTTTGTAAGTTTAACACCACATCTTTGAGACTCATGTTGTCATCATCTTGAGGCTGGCTAGGAGGGTAAATATGTTGGTTATGAGCAAAATAGCCTTCTTGAGGTTGATTGTAAGCATGGTTTTGATGCCAAGAAGGTTGAGTAGGGATGGGTGGGAGGTAAGCATGATGAGAATACTCATATCTTGTTGTGACAGGGTTGTTTGGGATGAAACCAGCAGCACTCTCAATTTGATATGGACGATAGGAAGGCTCAAAAACTACATTTTGATAAGGAAGAGGGAAAGAACATATTCTTTTTGATAACTTGACATGTTAAAGCATTGAATTAAGCTGGAAATCCATTGAAATATTCTTTTAAACAAGAAACAAACAAATCTATTTTTTTGGAAATTAAGTGCATACCAGTAGACAACCAGGTGATTGGAAGGCTTCACACAAAGGAAGTGATCAAGAACATCACCAAAAAATTGATCCTTTAATCTTTGAGCAACTTGGATTGCTTATACCAGTAGTTTTGAACTTGTATAGTCACAGGTTCTAGTAAATACTTTCAATATGCTGAGAACAACACCAAATTTCTTAGTTGTAACTCCAACTTGGAGTTGAGTTCACACCGGGCGTGCCAAAAACTGTTATAACTAAGAATTGTACCCTTTTTAACCTAGTTCAACAAGTTATGTGACACAATGGGAATAACTTCTAGGTGTGAGACCTTGCAAACTGAATCTAAACCTCCAAATAAAGGGTTGGTTCCCTATCTAAACTAAGACTTTGAAACTGAAACTATGCCTAAAGCTACTATATCATTCATCAAGGAAAATGGATAAAGAAGGTTAACTGTAAATGACAATGTGTGATGATGCACTTAATTGATTTATGAATACCACTACTTGCTTGGACAACATAAGAAACCTTCAAAACTGATAGAAAACTCACACAACCTTCACCTAATCTATAACTTTTTCAGCATTTACATAAGTATTTTGTATGGCGGTAGGCAACCTACATAGCATACAACATGTAAACAAGAGTGAGGATGATTGGACACAAAAACAAGGGAAGAGAATATTCACAACTAAAGATCAGCAAACTTAGACTCACACAACATCCAAAAAGAATGACAATATGAAAGAAGGCAAAACTTGGTTCTTTATTGAATTCAAGGCTTAAGCAAGTTTTCTCAATTTTTGTTAATTGAAAACCTAAATTAGTTTTCTCTCATGCACAAATGATCCCAATCATCTAATAAGAGTATACAAAACATTTACCAACTCTTGTATAGGTTAAAATGAAGTTGAAATTACAAGGAAAATAGAATTTCACAAGCTAAATTCATATCCATTCAACATAACACAACACAATAGATTAAATGTGTTAGGATTAAGGTGTCATTAGCCTTGTAAATCCTAGTAATTATTATTCCTAATATTGTTTGTAAATTACCCATAAGGGATGTACAAGTTTCATCGGTAGTGGTAAAAATTATTTACTAGGGATGGTAATTACGGAGTTACTGCATCAGTAAGTTCTGGAGTGTCTAGAGATAGTTATGGAGTAACATTTACTGATGGTAACTATAAAAATCAAGATTAATTGAGGGTAGGAGCCACCTTGGATGAATCTACTATTTTTGGTAGTTATGACACCCGTCATAAAGGTTGTAAGTGGTTGTAAGAGAATCTATGACAACTGTAAGTTGTCATAAGAATCTATGACAATATGACAACTTATGACGGATACTTATTGCTTGTAAGTTGCTATACTTAGATTTAGGTGCCCATATTGGAAAGATACTATTTGAGGGTGTTATGATAGAATCTATGATGATTATGACATTATTTATTACCATTTAAGTGCCTATTCTTGTCCATAGGCACCCAAGTTTGCATGGTTGACTATTGACATGTGGCATGAGCATGTAAGAGGTCATTTAATGTTGCATGCTGGGGTTTTCAAGGTGAGAGAAAGTGGACACCTAGTTTGGGGAGTGAAATACCTCTATAAATATAGTGCCTTGTATGTGTTATGCATGTCTCAGATATCATAGTTTTCTTGTACATAGGTTCTGTCAGATTAAAGGTTACAGAGACAAAGGAAGTGCATGTATTATGTATTTCAAATTTTGAAGATAATACAACTTGAGCCTCTTTTCTTCGTGGAGTTTTTTACTTGAAATGATTTACTCCACATTACATATTGTGTTATGTGGTTTAGTCTTCTATGGTGTTTATTATTGTGTTGTAATTTCATTTATGTATGCAATCTCTATTCATATTGCATTGCTTTAAGTTCATAAACATATTGTATTTAGATTTCCATTTGGGTAGTTGTTGCCTTCATTTCTAAGATTTGGTATCAGAGCCTGGCCAGTTTTGATTCTTGGGTGGTAGTGTGAAGGTTGTTTAATTGCAGTGGGAGATTTGGTTGTTTTGTTTTGCAAATCTTGTGTAGTATTCATGGCTCGATCTGTTACTTCAACCTCTCATTTGGACATTGAGAAGTTCAATGGTACGGGGTATGAATTGTGGAAGCTAAAGATGGAGGATTTGCTTGAGAAAAGAAATTAGTAGTTGGCTATTACGAAAGACAAGAAGCCTGATGATGTGAGGCACAAAAGAATGGGAAAGGTTGGATAAGAAGGCACGGGGAACCATCCAACTGTGTCTTGCAGATTCCGTCATGTTGAATGTCTTCAAGGAAGAGACTAAATTCAAACTCTGGAAGAGATTGGGTGAGATCTATCAAGCCATGAGCATGGTAAATAAGCTTTATTTAAAGCAGAAATTATTTTTCGTTAAAATGAAAGAGGGTGATTCTACTGCAGAACATTTGAATAATTTTAATTTACTTTTGAGTCAACTTGATTTCGTAGATGCTACAGTTGAAGAGGAAGATAAATGTATACTTCTACTTTGTTCTTTACCTAAATCTTGGGAGAATCTTATCCTTGCTATTATTGCTAACCTTGAAGATCTAAAGCTGGATCATCTTGTTGCAACTTTGTTGGCATAGGAGATGAGGAAGAAGACTTCTGAGGGTAACACTGAGGCTCTCAATGTGAGGGGAAGATCCAAGGAAAGAGGATCGAAGGGAGCTCAGAAGGGGTCTAAAGATAATTCCAAGGGCCATTCTAAGACTCTTGGAAAGAAGAACAGAGTTAAGTGTTGGAATTGTGGAAAAAGAGGGTATGTGAAAAAGGAATGTAGAAACCTGAAGAAATAGTGGGATTCTGCTATTGATAAGTCCTCGAATGCAGGTGAAGATGTTTTACTTTTTGCATGCAATGTTGTTTCTAATGATCATTGGTTGGTTGACTCAGGATGCTCGTATCATATGACCCTACATAAAGAATGGTTTTCCACATAAAAAGAGTATGATGGAGGTAAAGTGTACCTTGGGGACAACTCTACATATCTGATAGTTGGGAAAGGCAAGGTAATGTTGTGTTTCAATGATGAGAGAATTAAAACCCTCCCTGGTGTTTTGCATATTTCTGGATTGGCTAGAAATTTGATTTTAGTTTCGAAGTTGAATGATTTGGGAATGCATGTAACATTTGATAAGCATGGTTGCATATGGGTGAGAAGAAACTTGGTGGTAGCGAAGGGAAAAATATTGGGAACATTGTTTAGGCTAGATGCCACTATAGTTTGTAATTCCTCTTATATTTCTGATGTTTCTGAAAACACTTGTATGTTGTGGTACCGTAGATTGGGTCATACAAGTAATAATGTTTTTAAACTAATCAAGAATAAAGAATTATTGGACATTTTCTCTTATTCTGATGAGCACTTTGGTTTATGTGAGCATTGTGTGTTTGGTAAATAAAACAAAACATCATTTCCTTTAGGAAGTAATAGATCAAAAGATAAGTTAGAGATTATTCATTCAGATGTTTTTGGACCTATGGATAATGACTATTGAAAAAACTCATTATTTTGTCACCTTCATTGATGATGTATCCATATTTACATGGATCTATTTTATGAAACACAAATCTGAAGTTTTCACTAAGTTTAAGGATTTTAAAGTCTTAGTTGAAAACCAATCAGGATTAAAGATAATAATATTAAGATCTGACAATGGAGGGGAATATTGCTCTAAGGAATTTGATGAGTTCTGTAAGCATGTAGGTATAATCAGACAAAAGATAACTCTGTATACACCATAGCAAAATGGTGTTGCAGAAAGGATGAGCTGAACAATCATGGAAAGAGGTAGAAGTATGTTGAGTGATTCACAATTGGAGTTCAATGCTTTTGGGTAGAGGTTGTGTGTACCACTTGTTACTTGATTAATAGAACTCCTTGTAAGGCTCTTGATTTGACACCTTATGAAGTGTGGACAGGTAAGAAACCTTCTATTTCACATTTAAGGGTTTTTGGTTTTGAGGCTTTTGTTCATGTGCCTAAGGAAAAGTGGTGCAGGAGCACCTAGATGTCTCAGTTTTGGTTAATATTCCAATAGTTGTTTTGGTTTCATAAGCTCTCTGAGACCATTTACACAATGTATAAGGCTTGGAAGCCATGTCGTAGTTGGACTATGTCCCAATGTCGAAAGAATCTTTTGTTATGTTGTCTTAGGTAGTTTGCAATAGTTCTTATGTAAGCCTTTGTTGAGGCATTTAAAATAGTTATAGGTAGTCATTTAAGTTTGAGTGTTTCTAGGCCTTTTAAAGGCATGTCAAAGGGTGTGTTGATGTGTTAAACCTTGTCCAAAGGTTAGTCAAGAGTTAAAAAGCATTCTAATCATGAAAACCACCGATGAAGTCCAAGATTGGACAGTTTCTAATAACAATCTTTAAAGCTGCAGTTACAAAATTGGAAAAAGCACGATGGTGGGGCAGTTATCTTGAACCCCAAGCGACTTCATACATGTATGAGGTTTATTTAAAGCTACCAAGCATGATTGTAAGCAGATATTCGAGGGATTTGAAGAAAATAACGGAAAAAACCATTGTTTCCTGCCTATTTTTTGCATTTTCTGTATTCTTGTGCATTTTGGAGCCGTACCACTGTACAGTACGGTACTGTCATAGGTTGTTGAATGGTTGAAAGTGAAGGTTGATGAGTTAACTACCTGTTCAAACAAGTGTAAGCTCTTAATATTGAGTGAAAGCTATGTTATGACTGTGAAACCTCTTTCTGCCTTTTAAAACTGTTTTCTCCTTCACAAAATTTGCTATTTTTCTAAGTATTCCATACCTGTACGAATCATAAAGGGACCAAGCTTATGGTGGATTGTTAGGGGATTGAGATAGATCTATTTTGATTCTTGTTTGGAGCCTTGACAGCAAACTGGGAGTGAGAAAACCATTATTTTGTGTTAAGCTGTCCTAAAACCTAAGTTAGGGTTCTTTTGGGCAAATCGATGGAATTATTCCCATTCCACTAATCTTTTCTATTTTTGATTAGTGGAATGGAGTGTATTTCAGTTGTTGAGAGGTCTTGTAGAGGATAAGAGGCAGGAGAATGGTGTAATGTGGAAACTACCATGTAAATGACCTTTCAAGAGGCTTATATTGGGAAGTTGGAAGAGGACAGCAGCAATAAGTGATAACCAGTGACTAAGGAAGTGGAATGCTGGTGAATGTTAAGTGTGGAGACCAATAGGAAGAGTCTTGGAACTGATCATGAACCTATGACAAGGAGTAGGGTGAGGTTTCCCTAAGACAACAGTCCATTCTGCCTGTTGATTGTATTCTGACAGTCCTCTTGGAGACAGTCATTACTGAGAAGGTGGTAAGTTTGGTCTATCATGTTGTTGCTTTGCCAGTAAAGGCAGTAGGGTGAATGCATGTATATGTTTAGCATGTTACAATGAGATTATGTTTGTGTAGAGGGAGATCATCCCAAAGAAACTTGTGTGACTGTCTTGGAGCAGCAAAGTTAAACAGTCAATAAGGTTGTTGTCCTGCTGTCCTGTGTAGAGGAGTTGAAGTGACGTTAGATGGAGTGGGCATCTTGGAAGGTGTAGAATGAAGTTATTGGGTTAGAGACCATGTGTTGGTCAGGTTGTGTTATGCAAAATGCTAGTATGAAGTTGATTGGTTACTTTGCTCTGCATCATTTTGGTATCAGAGCTAGCTAGTAGGTCCTTGAAGGAGTAAAGGATCTTGTGAAGAAGATAAGAGTTTGTGAGAGAGTTGTGAAGATGCCTCCAAAGAACCAGATGGCAAGAGAGAATGCTGAGTTGAGAGAAGCCTTAGAGGCAAGAGAGAAAGAGCTGAGGGACAGAAGAGAACATGATGCTGTGAGAGACAGAGAGCTGAGGCAAGTAAGAAGGGAGAATGCAACAATCTTGGCAAGATTGGAAGCATTAGAGAAGAATCCAAGAAAGGATGAACAAAGTGAGTCAGAAGGAGATGAAGATGCAGATGAGAATCCTCCTAAGGATGAGTTAGATGCTGAAGAAAAGAAGTTTGTAAGATTGTTGAAGGCAGTCCAAGGAAGTGGAACAAAGGCAAATATAGAGTTACCTATCTATCAGGGGAAGATGGATAGTGAAGAAGTGTTAGGGTGGATAGATGCCCTGGAAAATTTTTTTGAGTATGAGGAGATGAGTGATGAAAAGAAGATCAAGTTTGCAAAGACAAAACTGAGAGGAACAGCACTTACCTGGTGGAGTAGTGTGCAGACAGAGAGAATGGCTAGAGGTGCATCAAAAATCACTTCTTGGAGTAGGATGAAGGACATGATGAAGGATCAGTTTCTTCCATCTGATTACTCCATTCAGACAAAGAGGATGAGGCAGAATCTGAAGCAGAAGGACATGGATGTTATGTCCTATACTGAGCAATTTCATAAGCTTAGTATTAGAGGTGGGCTGGAAGATGAAGAAGAGAAAGTGGCAAGGTACCTTAACGGGCTTAGGTATAACTTACAGGATGAGATTGGGTTAGCAGTACCAAAATCACTTGGAGAGTGTTTTTAGTTAGCCATCAGGGCTAAAGAGAGAGTGAAGAGGAAGCAAGAAAGGCAAGGAGGTTATGGAAGAGGAAACAGAGGTAGGAGCAAACCTACTAATGAAGTTCAGAACAACAATGAGAAGGGTAAGGAGTTGTCTATAGAACAGAGAGGTGGACATAGAGGTGGAGGTAGATTTGGACCAGGAAGAGGAGTGTTCACACGTAGATGTTATCACCGTAATGAGGTGGGACACACATCTTTTAACTATCCTAAGAAGGATGGTGTTGACAAGACAAAGGATAAAAGAGTTCACTTGGCACAAGAGGAGGAGAAGCCAGAAGAACCAGAGATGTCGTCAGCCTCTCCAATGATGGATGGAGAGATGCTCATGGTGGAAAGAGGCAAGATGCAGCAACCACCACAGGTATCTATTTTCAGAACTAATTGTTTGAGCCATGGCAAGATATGCAAGTTGATTGTAGATTCAGGTTCTCATGATAACTTAGTTTCTTGGGAAATGGTGAATAAGTTGGGGTTGAAGACTTTTGATCATCCTAGTCCTTACCATGTCACTTGGGTGAGTCAAGAACAATAGGTAATGGTCACTAAGAAGGCTTATGTTGATTTCACAATTGGTCCATATCAGGACTATGTTTTATGTGATGTTATTCCTATGACATGTGGGCATGTAATCTTGGGCAGACCATGGCAGTATTTGAGAAGGACTATTCATGATGGGTATACTAATACCTATGTAGTGTACAAAGATGGTAAGAAGTTCAAATTGATTCCTTTACCTTGTGAGGAGAAGAAGGAACAGGGTACAATTTGCTTTGGAGAGAAATTGAAGTTGAATGTGCAGGTTCAGGGTGATTGCACACAGCAGCAACAGTTGCAACAGAGTAAGGTGGCTGACAGTCCTAGAAAGCAGCAAACTTGGGACTTGAGTTATGTTAAGGTAGGGGACATTGAGTGTCCTATAAGGAGCCAAAAGAAGGAAGGCAAACAGCAGAAGGTACAAGGAGGAATGAATCAGAAGCTCCAATTGAGAAGCACAGCAACATTGTAGCAGCAGGGTCCTAGGCAAGGACACCACAACAGGTTTTATGTTTCTAACACTGTTTACAGGAGCCATGCAGGTTGGAGAAGGAGGAAGCTAACTCTTGGTGAGTTCATGTTCCCTATCACCAGTCAGAGGAACACTCCAACAAGATGGCACAATGGATGGAGTCGATCCCCTAACTCTTGGGATAAGAGTTTTTATCATGCCGGGGAGTATGGTGCAGGAGCACCTAGATGTCTCAGTTTTGGTTAATATTCCAATAGTTGTTTTGGTTTCATAAGCTCTCTGAGACCATTTACACAATGTATAAGGCTTGGAAGCCATGTCGTAGTTGGACTATGTCCCAATGTCGAAAGAATCTTTTGTTATGTTGTCTTAGGTAGTTTGCAATAGTTCTTATGTAAGCCTTTGTTGAGGCATTTAAAATAGTTATAGGTAGTCATTTAAGTTTGAGTGTTTCTAGGCCTTTTAAAGGCATGTCAAAGGGTGTGTTGATGTGTTAAACCTTGTCCAAAGGTTAGTCAAGAGTTAAAAATCATTCTAATCATGAAAACCACCGATGAAGTCCAAGATTGGACAGTTTCTAATAACAATCTTTAAAGCTGCAGTTACAAAATTGGAAAAAGCACGATGGTGGGGCAGTTATCTTGAACCCCAAGCGACTTCATACATGTATGAGGTTTATTTGAAGCTACCAAGCATGATTGTAAGTAGAGATTCGAGGGATTTGAAGAAAATAACAGAAAAAACCATTGTTTCTTGCCTATTTTCTACATTTTCTTTATTCTTGTGCATTTTGGAGCCATACCACTGTACAATACAGTACTGTCATAGGTTGTTGAATGGTTGAAAGTGAAGGTTGATGAGTTAACTACCTGTTCAAACAAGTGTAAGCTCTTAATATTGAGTGAAAGCTATGTTATGACTGTGAAACCTCTTTCTACCTTTTAAAACTATTTTCTCCTTCACAAAATTTGTTGTTTTTCTAAGTATTCTATACCTGTACGAATCATAAAGGGACCAAGCTTATGGTGGATTGTTAGGGGATTGAGATAGCTCTATTTTGATTCTTGTTTGGAGCCTTGACATCAAACTGGGAGTGAGAAAACCATTATTTTGTGTTAAGCTGTCCTAAAACCTAAGTTAGGGTTCTTTTGGGCAAATCGATGGAATTATTCCCATTCCACTGATCTTTTCTATTTTTGATCAGTGGAATGGAGTGTATTTCAGTTGATGAGAGGTCTTGTAGAGGATAAGAGGCAGGAGAATGGTGTAATGTGGAAACTACCATGTAAATGACCTTTCAAGAGGCTTATATTGGGAAGTTGGAAGAGGACAGCAGCAATAAGTGATAACCAGTGACTAAGGAAGTGGAATGCTGGTGAATGTTAAGTGTGGAGACCAATAGGAAGAGTCCTAGAACTGATCATGAACCTATGACAAGGAGTAGGGAGAGGTTTCCCTAAGACAATAGTCCATTCTGCCTATTGATTGCTGTTCTGACAGTCCTCTTGGAGACAGTCATTACTGAGAAGGTGGTAAGTTTGGTCTATCATGTTGTTGCTTTGCCAGTAAAGGTAGTAGGGTGAATGCATGTATATGTTTAGCATGTTACAATGAGATTTTGTTTGTGTAGAGGGAGATCATCCTAAAGAAACTTGTGTGACTGTCTTGGAGCAAAAAAGTTAAACAGTCAATAAGGCTGTTGTCCTGCTGTCCTGTGTAGAGGAGTTGAAGTGATGTTAGATGGAGTGGGCATCTTGGAAGGTGTAGAATGAAGTTATTGGGTCAGAGACCATGTGTTGGTCAAGTTGTGTTATGCAAAATGCAGTATGAAGTTGATTGGTTACTTTCCTCTGCATCAAAAAGTGATCTAAGTTGGATCCAAAAGCACAGAAATGCATCTTCATTGGATATGGTGAGAATGTTAAAGTTTATAAGCTTTGGGATCCTCTAACCAGAAAAATTGATTTCTCTAGAGATGTTATTTTCAAGGAACTTAGAGCTATTTCTGAACCTGAACATCCAAAAGAGAAAGAAAGGTCAAAGGTAGTGCATTTTGATTTACAGCAGGAAGATGCACAGCTAGAAGAACAGAATGATGGATTGGGGGGTGAAGAAGAAGAAGAAGATTTGAGTGGAAGAAGTTCTGATGAGGAAGACTTTGTTGTTACAAAATAAGTTGAGCATCCAGAATAACCAAAAGAGTCTCTTACTCAACCCTTGAGGAGATCCACAAGACAACGGAACCCAATTGACAAGTATAGCCCACCAAATTTTTGTTGTGTATTTACTTTATTGAGTACCAACGATGAGCCTAGATCCTACAAGGAAGCTATTCATGCAGATGATTGTGAGTCTTGGCTGCTAGCCATGTAGGAGGAGATGATGGCTTTAGACTCTTGAAACACCTGGGATCTTGTTCATTTTCCCAAAGGAAGAAAGGCCATAGGTTGCAAGTGGGCCTTCAAGAAGAAGTTTGAAGCAGATGGTTCATTGGAGATGTACAAGGCTAGACTGGTAGCCAAGGGCTACTCCTAGAGAGAGGGAGTTGATTTTAGTGAAATATTTTCTCTTGTTGCTAAATTAACTTCTATTATATTTCTCTTATCCATTGCTATAGCTTTTGATTGAGAAATAGAGAAAATGGATGTTAAGACTGCATTCTTGCATGGAGATCTTGAGGAAGAAATTTACATGTAACAACCTACAGGGTTTGAGGTAAAAGGGAAAGAACATTGGGTTTACAGATTGAAGAGGTCTCTTTATGGTTTGAAATAGTCCCCTAGAATGTGGTACCAAAATTTTGATTCATTTGTTTTGAAATTAGACTTTGTTAGAAGTGAGGAGGATCACTATGTGTACATTTGTTGTATTGATGATTCTATACTAATCATTGCATTGTATGTTGATGACATGTTATTTTTCAGCAATACCAAGGGTATGATCAGTGAGTTGAAAACCTGACTTTAAGGTGCATTCAATATGAAAGATATTGGAGCAACTAGGTATATTATGGGTATGGAGATCAGGAGGGGTAGAGGTAACAAAAATCTTTGGTTATTTCAGAGTAAGTATGTGAATACCATTTTGTAGAGATTTAGCATGCAAGATTGTAACCCAGTTAGAATTCCTTTGGCCATTGGTACTAAGATTTCATTAGACATGTGTCTAAAAATGAGTATGATTTTGAGGATATGACTAATGTGTCATATGCTAGTGTTATAGGGAGTTTGATGTATGCAATGGTTTGTACTAGGCTAGATATTGCCCAAGCAGTGGGATTCTTGAGCAGGTTTACGTCTAACTCTGGTAGACAGCATTGGAATGATGAGAAGAGGGTATTTAGATATTTAGCTAGTACTTCTAATTGATGTTTGGTTTATTCTATTATTGACAGTGTGGAAAAGTCGTTAGACATACATGGTTTTATTGATGCATATTAGACAGGTGACTTGGATAGTCAAAGGTCCACTAGTGGATATGTGTTTACTTTGTTTGGAGGAGTAGTGAGTTGGATGAGCAAAAGGCAGCCCACAATTGCTTTGTCCACCACCAAAGCAGAGTATATGGTTTCTACCCATGTCTCTAAGGAGGCAGTTTGGTTGAGAAGATTGTGTACAAGTATTGGTTTTGATTACAGGGTCATTTAGATTGGTTGTGATAGCCAGAGTGCTATTTATTTGACAAAGAATCCTATGTATTATGCTTGGATTAAGCATGTTGATGTACAGTATCACTTTGTTCAAGAAATGATTGCAAGTGGATAGATTGAGCTAAGGAAGGTAGACACTCAAGAGAATGTTGTAGATACTTTGACCAAACCTGTGAGCACAAAGAAGTTTACTTGGTGCAAGGAGGCCATGGGCCTTGTTTCTTATACTTAGTTGTTTTATGTTTTCTTATGGGTATTTACAATGTAAAATGTCAAGTGGGAGAATGTAAGGATTAAGGTTCCATTAGCCTTGTAAATCCTTGTAATTATTATTCCTAATATTATTTGTAAATCACCCATAAGGGATGTACAAGTTTCACTGGTAGTGGTAAAAATTATTTACTAGGAACGGTAATTATGGAGTTACTACATTAGTAAGTTCCAAAGTTACCGGTGGTAGTTATGGAGTAACATTTACTAATGGTAACTATAAAAATCAAGAGTAATTGAGGGTAGGCACCACCTTGGAGGAATCTATTATTTTTGGTAGTTATGACACCCATCATAAATTTGGTAAGTGGTTGTAAGAGAATCTATGACAACTGTAAGTTGTCATAATATTCTATGATAATATGACAACTTATGACAGATACTTATTGCTTGTAAATTGCTATACTTAGCTCTAGGCACCCATATTGGAAAGATACTATTTGGGGGGTGTTATGACAGAATCTATGATGATTATGACAGCATTTATTACCTCATAAGTGCCTATTCTTGTCCATGGGTGCACAAGTATTCATGGTTGACTATTAGCATGTGGCATGAACATGTAAGAGGTCATTTAATGTTGCATGCTAGAGTTTTCAAGGTGAGAGAAAGTTGACGCATAGTTTGAAGAGTGAAATACGTCTATAAATACAATGCCTTGTATGTGTTATGCATGTCAAGTAGATATCATAGTTTTCTTGTACACAAGTTGATTTTCTTTCCTTAACTTGGTTGTTTGACCTTCACTTGGGCACTTGGAAGACTCCTCCTCTGATTTGGCTCCTTGAAATGCTCCATAATGGTGTTGAGGAAGGATGATCTTGTTGGTCTTTTGGCTTTATTCACTGAAAATGCTCCTAAATCAACTCCTAGATACTTGCCAATGTCCAAAACTACCTCCTAGATGCTTGCAACTACTCCATATCATCCAACTTCCATAGCTTCTTTCTAACTCCATCTGCAAGATAATAGGGCATGTGTCTCAGGAGTTTGAAAAGCATCAGGTCTCCTTGAGGCACAAAACAGAGAGTCAGTTCTTCTTGAACTCTAAACTGCTTTTAGAATCATTCTTCTATGCTTTTATTACCCACTTTATCTACATTTCCTATCATCTACAAGATCTTGACATCTGTTCTCAAGCCTGAAACTGCTCTTAGACTAATCAAATATTCTTTTGACAAGAATAAGAATCTTCCTCTCCTTTAGTAGATCTCTACATCAGGCTTCTATTTGACATGCCTTGTAACTGATTCAAATCCTCTACATACATGAATACATCATTGTTGAACATTGTAGACAAGTATATATGACTAATGTGACCTTCTCACTACTACAAGTTCCTTCATTGAGATTGTGGTTTCACATACTTTCTACCATCAGGTCTTTTGTTTACTTTATGACTACTATGACTGAAGTGTGATGACTTCTTGTAGCATACCTTATGTTCATTGTTCCTCAATCCTTGCAAGGATCTTTAGAAGTATGAAGTCTAAAGGAATACACAAACCCTGATGATTTCATAGCATAGATCTCTATGACTTTGGAAAGTACCTTTGTGAACAGGTATATGTCTTTATATCCTCGTTGTTACTTACCAGTCATCCTCTCTTTTCACTGTTATAAGAAAGAGACTATAACTTCCATGTTATATTAATAGATAATTGTCTTGGAGTTTGACAAAGCCTCCCTATGATTAAGAAAACATCACATGACCTTTTGACATTGGCAGAGTTTCATCACTGTTGACAGGGTTTTAAAACTAACTGAGTCTTCATTATCTGTCTTCAAGAATAACATGATCTCAATCTATAAGAACATAATAAGAATATCTTTCTCATCCATAGAACTTTCTCTACCATGTATCTTTGATCATTGTGGATACATGATTTTATCTCCTTAAAAAACTTTTGATAAAGCTCTTCTTGGAAACCTATTATGTGAAATCCTCTTTGCATCCTTGTGGACTTTGTTACCCTATAATCAAAATTCTGAGCCATTCATATGTTAAGTCAAAGTTCCCATTCTTATTCTTTATTATTTGTTACCTTTTTTATAAGTTGTAGTCCTTTACTTAGCCATTTTTACTCTTAGTCTACGATCTTGTGCTTTTGTGTACCCCGGTCGGCTAGTTCACGAGTTCCGAAGACATCCGATTCTCTGACTCATCACCCAAGTCAGTGTCCTAACCTTATCATTTGGTCTTGTGTTGGTTTGTTGAAGATTCCTTTGCAGTTAGAGAGTTGGAAGTTCTTTGAACTTCTAAACTCTCGGTTTGTTGGTTCATTACTTCTCAAAGTTGTTGATGCCCCGATTGAACATGCTTTTCACTTCCCAAAGAGTTGTCTTTTCAAACCATTAGTATGCATGAAGTATTGACATATGTTAGTTCACAATAAATTCAGAATGAATTGGGAAGGGTATTCACACACTTTTTGGAGGGAAATCAAAAGGATCATTTATGAATCATCCGGTACATTTCACCGCCAAATTTAATGAAATTTAATGAGAACTTAATGGGTTTTGATATGAAGCTTTATTTGAAGCTGTCACCTTGTGAGTAAAGACTCATTTTGCATTGTGACAGGAGTGTACTGAAGGAGTTTTGAGCCTTGCCATTAATAGAGAACTTGCAGAAGTATTCACAATCAAGTTAGAATAACGAGCTCTTTTCCTTACTTTTCTTGTTGTGATAAATTGAATCTTTGATTTATCTAGGTGAAGAAGAACAATTTTCCATTCATGAGTCTAGATAGTTAGTTTTCCCCAAATGTTTTGTGCGCCTCTCTAGTGTCCCTAACTTGTTCAGAAGTTTTCACTCTCTAGTTTTTGAAACAAGTCAAAATCAAGTATAAACATCAGGGGTTCCCAAGTGCATCTGTAATTGAGAATGGCTTGTCCAAAGTTAGGGATATTGACCTCGGACATGTAGACTTGGAAGATTTATGGAATAGAATGCAACAAGACACCAGGTCCTTAATTGCAAAGAAGATTGTGAGCAATGGGTTAGCCTGTACTAGGGGTTTTCCACCCACCATGCCATGTCTAGATTTGATTATTTCCTGTGCGAGAAATTATTATCCTAAGTCACAAGAAATATGAGCTTTTGATGGCTCTATAGTAAAAAAGGTTAATTCTAAGGCTGTGTCACATGCACTTAATTTACCAAACAATGAGGAGTTTGTTGACATGTCTGTTACCATTGGTTGGGGATATTTTTGGGACAAAAAGGATTGGTGCCAAAACCATATTGCTAAGAGCTGGCTAAAAATTGAAAGGAAAGGTAAATCTCAGCTTCCCACCAATTTGAAAAGATGGAATTTCAATGAAGAAATATCTGACATGATTGCTATTATCACCTAAAATTGCACCCTTTTGTTAGGGTTCAGGCAAATCGGAGCAATAAACACTAAAAATTATATGCAAATTAAATAACCTAAATATAACAATGAAGAACAACACAAAAGAGATCAACACAGAAACTTAACGCGGTTCACCCAATATGGGCTACATCCACAGAAACTTAGCCATCTAATGATTTTATTATCCAATGCAAATAGATTACAATCTCATGAATTCCACACCCACAACATACATCCTAGCCGCTTATACAAGCTTTTTGGAAGCTTCTATACTTAGGGTTTTACAATATCATTTTTCTTTTGTCGGTTAACAAAATTAACAACCAACTCTAAACCCCAGTGAGGATATGTTACGAGTGTACAATACTTGCATGATCAATCGCCACATACTAACAATCTCCCACTTGGAGACTAATCCTGGACGACACCACTACACTTGCAACTCCCACTGGATTACAGGCCTGGCTAGTTTCTTATGTCCACCATTATCAGTCATGAAGGCCAACAGAAACTGATGAGGAAATCAATTTCTCCCATGTAACTTCCTTTTTGAACATATCTGCAGGATTCTCACTTGTGTGAATTTTCTCCAGCTTCAACTGTCCATCGTCCAAAATTGACCGGATGAAGTGGTATCTAAGATGTATATGTTAGTTTTTGAATGCAGAGCTAAGTTCTTAGCAAGATGAATTGCACTCTGTCTATTAGTGTACAAAGGTCTATCTTCTTGTCATTGCCCCAATTCCTCCAGAAAATGTTGTAACCAAATCATCTCCTTGCTAGCTTCTATAGTAGCAACATACTTAGCTTCAGTGGTTGAAAGTGCAACAACCTTTTGCAGCCTTGAAATCCAACTGACTGCAGTACCTCCTACAGTAAAAACATACCCTGTAGTACTCCTCCTGTGATCAATATCACCTGCCAAATCAGAGTCAACATATCCTTTTAGAGCAAAATTTGTTCCTCCAAAACATAGTTTCTTTGAAGTAGTACCTCTCAAATATCAGAGAATCCATTTTACCGCATTCCAATGTTCCATTCTCAGATTTCTCATATACCTGCTCACAACTCCCACTGCATGTGCAATATCTAGCCTTGTACATACCATTGCATACATTAAGTTGCCAACTGTTGATGCATATGGTATTTTAGACATTTTGTCTTCCTCCTCTTGTGTCTTTGGACACATCTCCTTAGTCAACTTAAAATGACTAGGCAAAGGTGTCCTAACTACTTTTGCATTCTACATGTTAAACATTTTCAACACCTTTTCTACATGCTCACTTTGAGACAAAAATAATTTTCTGTTTGTCCTGTCCCATGTGATCCTCATACCAAGGATTTGTTTTGTTGCACCCAAATCCTTCATAGCAAATGAATTTGCTAACTTCTGCTTAAGTTCATTAATAGGCTGTATGTTAGACCCGACAACAAGCATGTCATCAACATAAAGCAACGAGATAATATAGTTGTCATTACCCAATTTCTTGAAATAAACACAATAATCAAAATGACATCTTTTGTAACCTTATTCAGCCATAAAACTATCAAAATTCAAATACCATTGTTGAGGTGCTTGCTTCAGGCCATACAAACTCTTTTTTAACCTGCACACAAAATCCTCCTTACCCTTGACCTCATATCCCTGTGGTTGCTGCATCTATATTTCCTCTTCCAAATCCCCATGTAGAAAAGTTGTTTTCACATCTATCTATTCAAGATGCAAGTCTTCTGTAGCCACAAGACTTAGAATAGTTCTAATAGAAGTCATCTTTACAACCAGAGAAAATATTTCACCAAAATCTATACCTTTTTTCTGTGCAAAACCTTTTACCACCAGTCTGGCCTTATATCTTTTCTTGCCTCCATCTTCTTCCTTCAACCTGTAAACCCATTTATTTGGCAATGCTCTTTTACCTGCAGGCAATTTGACTAAGTCCCAAGTCTGATTTTGTAGCGAGGAATCCATTACCTATTTCATGCCTAGCTCCCACTACTTTTTGGTATCTACATGCATTACTTCTTCATAACCTTCAGGTTCACCAAAATCAGTTAATAATATAGAATATTATGGAGAAAATCTTTATGGAGGTCTAGTTATCCTTGTTGAACGTCTAACACTTGCAGGACTCTGTGGGATAACTTGTTGCTGCTGAGCATCAGGTACCACTGGCATTTTATTTTCTAGAATCTCATCCAGCACCACATATTCCTTTTTGGCCTGTTCATGCTTCTTTTCATGTAGCTGATCCTTATACATGTACTTCTCATTGAATATAACATCTCTGCTCCTAATGATTTTATGATTTTCATAATCCCATAACTAATAGCCAAATTCATCTACTCTATATCCAATGAAGGTGCATGTTTTAGACTTAGCCTCAACCTTGGTTCTATTTTCAATATCAACATGGACAAAAGCTTCACAACCAAAAGTTTTCAGAAATGAATAGTTTACCTTTTTACTCATCCATGCCTCCTCTAGGATGCCACCATCCAAAAGATTTGAAGGTCCCCTATTTATTAAATAAACAGCGGTATGTACAGTATCTGCCCAAAAGTGTAAGGGTAGTCCAGCATGTAATCTCATGCTCCTTGCATGCTCCATAATGGTCCTATTCATCCTCTCAGACACCATTTTCTTGTGGGGTTCTAAGAACTGTTTTCTGCCTACGGATTCCATTATATGAACAGTAATTCTCAAATTCTTTGCTGCAATACTCGCCTCCATTATCAGATCTAAGACACTTCAACTTTTTCCATGTCTCATTCTCAACCAAACCTTTCCACCTTTTAAAAGATTCAAACACTTCTGATTTTTGTTTTAGGAAATACACCCATGTTTTCCTAGTTGCATCATCAATAAAAGTAACATAATAGAAAGAGCCACCAAGAGAAGATACCTAAGCTGGTCCCCATACATCTGAATGCACCTTTAGTGACCTTCGAAACTTTGTCTGAAAAGGTAACTATGCAACCTTCACTACCCAGTTGTCCTACAGAGATTTAATTCCTTCTCAAATTTGGAACATGCCTTACTGTAGCAACCATTCATTTCCATTCTGTAACTTGATTTTTACCTTTCCTTTTCTAATAATCTGATAGGGTTCATCATCACCCAAATATACCTCACCCAAATCACCTTGAACATAATCTACAAAATATTTTCTATGGGGTGTGGCATGAAATGAAGCCCCTGAATCTATTACCCATGAATCATTAGCAATATCTAAACAAAAAATCAAAGCATCTTGTAATATATTACTTACAACATTAGCTTCCTTACTGTCATCATGTTGTCTGTCTCCTTTTTTCCCCTTTCGAGACCAGCAATCCTTCTTCAAGTGTCCTAGCTTTCCATAGTGCCAGCAATCCATTCTTCCTCTAGATTTAGATCTGCCTTTCTTCGACTTCTCTTGTGACTTCCCACGATTTGTTGGGCTTTTTCCTCTCTCTGTTGTTCTTCCCCTATTATCTACAGTCAAAGCATTACCCAATGTTGAACTCTCACCTATGCTTTTCCGTCGCATTTCCTTGCCAAGGATAACACCAACAACATCATCAAATTTCAAAGTATTTGAACCAGAGACAGAGTTACTTACAGTCATTACTAAGCTATTCCATCTTTCTGGAAAAGAACATAAAACCAAGAGAGCCCTCACCTCTTCATCAAATTTCACATTTACAGAAGTTAGCTGACTGGTAATCGTATTAAACTCATTTAAATGATCTGACACAGATCCACCTTCAATCATTTTTAGATTAAACAAATGCTTCATGAGAAATACCTTATTAGAGATTGAGGGTTTTGCATACAATTTAGCCAAAGCTTTCATTAGTTCATATGTTGTCTTTGCTTCTATTATATTGAACGCCATAAATAGTGCCAGGCACAACCGAATGGTTCCCAGTACCTTTATGTCCAGAAGTTCCCAATCCTCATCAGTCATTGCTTCTGGTTTCTTGTCTTTTCCTTCCAATGGCCTCCATAAATCCTTCTAATAGAGATAATCCTCCATCTGCATCTTTCAAAACTGATAGTTCTGCCCATTGAATTTATCTACCTTCAATTTACCCTCGTCCTCCATTGCTCCCACTTAATCGTGAGACTCCCACTCAACCGTGAGACCTTCCTGTAGACGATAATCAAACACAACCTGCTCTGATACTAGTTGTTAGGGTTTAGGCAGATCAGAGCAATAAACACTAACAATTATATGCAGATTAAATAACCCAAATATAACAATGAAGAACAACACAAAAAAGATCAACATAGAAAATTAACGTGGTTCACCCAATATGGGCTACATCCATAGAAACTCAGCCATCCAATGATTTTATTATCCAGTGCAAATAGATTATAATCTCATGAATTCCACACCTGCAACATACATCCCAGCCGCTTATAACAGTACTTGCATGATCAATCGCCACATACCAACACCTTTTGTTGGAGCTTTGACAATTCCAACAATTTCAGAGTAACATGGGATTGGTCTCAAGGTGTGGGACCTTTGCAGTTGAGACCAAACCTCTAGAGAAGTTTGGTTCCTCTTTCTGAACTTAAGGTTCAGAGTAATCAACTAAACCTATGCTAATGATCACCAAGGAAAAGGGAGAGGAGACTGAAAATTAAAAGGGAGGCGATACACTAAGATTTAGTGTGTTTAACTAGAACTGACATAACACAACAACAACCTCAAAGATTGAAAGGGACTCACACAAACTTACAGCTTTAGCAAAGGTTCGAATTAGAAAACTATAACTAATGGAGGGACCGTTTTATCAACAGAATGAATCACAGATTTCAAGTAAACACAGAATGAAAGCATAAGAGGCAAAATATCAGTAATTATATTGCTCATGAAGGCTAAATAGTCATTACAAAAGAAAGATACTTTGTTATAGAGAGATAGACATAAAATAACCATCTACATTCATTGGTGAACCGCTATCAGAGACATCAAAGACTCAACTTCAAGCACAATGCATCAGATCCGACCAGTTCTTGCAAATGCATTACAAGGCCTATGATAACAAACTACCCAACTAATGTGATAGCCAAAAAGAATAGCTAACCAACTAAAAATACATCTTTGAATCATGCATATATAGCTTTTACAATCACATTATAGTATCCATGGATGTGGAATGAGAAGTCAACAAGAAAGAATCGTCATCCATGCTGCAATAACTTTGTTTCAATGTCCTTGGAGCACACCGACATGGCTCTGCCCATGAAATCCACTGAAATAGGAGGTCTGCCCATGCCAAGAGTACGAGAAATTGAATACAAAGGGACTACAGTAGCATGGGGAAGTGAGGAACCCATCTTCTAAAAGAAATCAGGCTCCAAAGAAGCATTAATGGTGACCAAGAGGGTCATTGAGTAGTCCCATCATGCTTTGAATAATAGAAAATGCCTTTGGAAGGCAGAAAGGTCAGGTTCTGACATATCAAACTTCCTCTGATTGGTCTTCCACTGATTGGGCCTTTAGAGAGGTGAAGGAGGAAACCCTGACCTCCAAAGTCTGAGAGTAGAGAAGTCGTCGGGCTTCGGGGGTCGGGCCTTCATTATTACGACTTTCACTAATCATAGGAAGAACTTGACCTCTGCCTCTGCAATACTTAGCCAATTTTATGAAATTGGCAGAGATCGGGCCTCGAGCCTTCTGCCTTATGCCTTCCCAGAGAAGGAAGAAGAGAGAAAGTTTGAGCCCCGCAAGTTTGAAGACTTAGCCACTTTTACAAAGGTTTGGTAGAGTTCAGGGTTCGGTCCTTTAACCTTCCTCCATCTAAAGAAAGGAAGAGGGAAGAAGAAAAGACCAAAGTCCAACTGAAACACTTAGAAATATTTTAAATGAAATGAAGCAGGACTCGGATCTTGAACCTTCCTTCCAGAGGATGATGTCACTACCACCTAGTATCTTTCTGTGGTTTTGCAGTCACCTTTTACCTTAATAAGATAATCTCCATGGAATGGTAGAAACGAACCGAAATACGCCAAGTGGCCTGTCAGGAGTCAGTCGTCAAGCTTTCCACCTTAGGCCTTTTATGAAGAAGATGAAAGGCATGAATCCATAACTCTGATCTCTGACATACATTGAGCTTTTACTTTTCAAGCCTCAGTAAGCGGACCTCCAGCCTTTGGCCTTCCAAAGGAGAACACGGAAGAAATAAACCCTGAAGTCTAGCGCTCGAAACACTTAGCTAAATTTGCAAAGGGACAAAGTGGAGTTCGAAGCCGGTTAGGATGGTAGAGAGAAGGGAAGAACTCCAAACTCTGAAACTTCGAAAAGGCAAAAAATATAAGGAAAACTTAGGATTTTTGGGACTTAGCCATTTTGGGTGGTTTTCTCTTACATTTCAAAGGGTGAAAATACTAGGATTTCATGGATCCTTAGGCTATTTGACCACAAGGCAAAATAGGATAACATTTTGATGACTATGCAGGGGTGTTTGCCTACTAAACACTATGATCTAGAGGCCTTATCAATCCATTGGGCACAGAATCAAAAGACATAGCAACAAGAACAGGGGTTGGCCAGACCAACACAAAACTGAACATTACCTCTGGGGAAACAAGACTTGAGGCAAAACAAATAAGGCAAACAATCTCCTAATGAGAATGATGCCTGTGCAAAAGCACTTATTGAAAGGAAACACCTAATATATTTACAAAATCCCACAACCATGCTAAAAGAAAGGTTTGAGATGAATCCCATTGACTGGGATTGGCAGAACCTCTCCATTCAACTTGGAAAGTTGAAATGCATTGGCCTGTTTGCAGCTGGTAATAATATAAGGCCCACTCCACATGGCATCAAATTTTGAATGTCTCCAAGCTTTAGCTTTATATGCATCCCATTTCAGCACCAAATCTCCCTCACCAAATGTTTTGTTAGTTGATTTTCTATCAAAAGCTCTTTTTACTTGATCCTGGTGAGCCTCAAGAGTCTTCATAGTAGCCTCTCTTTTTTCTTCAAGCTCCATCAGCTCAACCAACCTAATTGTTATGGCATCATTTTCCAGTAATTCCAACTGTTGTGCCAGCTCACGGGAAGGTAACTCTAATGACAATGGAACTTTTGCTTCCCTTCCATAAATAATCATGAAAGGAGAATTGCCTATGGCCCTCTTAGGAGTAATTATATCATCCCAGAGAGTTGTCTTCAACTTGGAATGCCAAGTTCTCTGATTATCATCCACTGTCCTCTTGATGATGTTTGTCTAAACTTTTTAAGTGTTTTCACTACAGTAAATACCTGCTTCTTAACAAAATCATAATTCAGCACATATTCTTTGAGAGGATGGCTGAAGAAAGCAATTGGTTGTTCCAATTTCTCTTCATTATGTTCTATCAAGACTGCTGATATGCCCTCCTTGCATTCAAAGGGATAAAGGATAAAATCCTTCTAATAGTTGGGATTTATCAGTGTTGGATCCTATGCAATGGCCAACTTGATAGCTTCAAAACTATCCCTACCTTCCTTTGACCATGTGAAGGCAACATTTTTCTTGAGCATGGTTGTGAGGGGTTTGGCTATTGAAGCAAAATTTGGTATAAATCTCCTCACAAAGTTGATCTTTCCTAGGAATCTCTGCAGGCCCTTCTTGTGACTAGGAAGAGGAAGAGCTAGAATGGCACTGGTTCTTTCTGGATCAATGGCCAGTGCTTCTTGTGAGACTATATGCCCCAGCAATCTGCCTTCTGAGACAGAAAACACACACTTTTTTGGATTCAATGATATTCCATATTCCCTGCATCTTTCAAAGAATTTTCTCAAATGACCTAAGTGGTCAGATGCATGCTTGGCATACACAGTCAGATCATCAAGATACACTAAAATAATATCATTGATTAGGCCTTTAAAGGCCAAATCCATTACTCTTTGGAAGGTTGCCCCAGCATTGGTCAACCCAAATGGCATTTTTGGGTAAGTCAAAGTACCCCACTTGGTGGTAAAGGTTGTTTTGTATTGATCTAATTCTTTTACAAGAATATGGTTATAGCTTGAGTAGCCATCTAGGAGCAAATATCTTTCAGCTCTTGCTACTATCTATAAAATCTCCTCCATGGAAGGGAGTGGATAGTGGTCTTTAAGGGAGGCCTTATTCAGGTCTCTAAAGTCCACACACAGTCTGATTTCCCCATTTTTCTTCCTAATTGGAACAAGTTTAGCTACCCAAGAGGAATGCTTGATTGGATAAATGATTTTAGCCTCTATGAGTTTGGCTAGCTCCTCTCTCATTAATGGCTCTATTTTGGGATTGACCAACCTTTGTTTCTGGCAGACGGGCTTTGCATTGGAGTTTAGATCAATGGTATGTTGGATTAAACCAGGATTGAAGCATTTTAGATCCCTATAATCCCAAGCTATTAAATCTTTGAATTCATTTTAAAGTTCAATAAAACCTTGCCTCTTGGCTTGATCACATACCTTGCCATGTTTTAGGAAACGACCCTGTGCAATCTCCACCTCTTCATAGTCTTCTTTTTTTTACTATCATGTTCATTTTTTCTTTCTTAGGTTGATCATCAGCACCAAATATGCTCTCTAATGTGACCAATCCTCTGGGTAGTTTGTTGGTCTTTAACTGGATCACCTAGTCACCATATTGCTCTTGCAATACTGACTAATTCTTGGAAGCAAATTCTGCCTCATCTTGCAAAAATTTGCAATCTGCTGGTCACTTTCAAACACTTGCCAGCTTATCACATTGTCAGGCATAATAGGTCTGACAACAATCTTTACATGATGATCTCAGCTTTGTTTGACATTTTGGGGAATGTCAAACTGGGCACCAACTGTAGCTAGTCTATCAGCATCCTTATTTCTTTGTTTGGGCATTGCCTAGATATTGAAGGCATCAAAGTCTTCAATCAAGTCCCAAACTCTGTGCTTATATGACTTAAGCAAGTCATTCTTTGAAGCACTTTGTGATCTGATTTGGTGAACAACAAGTTCGCTGTCACTAAATGCTTGTAAAACTTTTATTCCTCTCTTTTGTGCCAGTTGTATACAATGAATTAAGGCTTCATACTTAGCCACATTGTTAGTACAACTAAACTATAATCTGAATGTAGAGAAATAACTTTATTTTTGGGGTGAAATTAACACAACCCCAGTACCTGCTCCATTTTTTCTTCTGGAGCCATCAAAATACATCTGCCATATCCCTTCCAGATCTGATGTTGCCTTTTCAAGATTAGGGATGGTGGCATCCTCTTCATGGATACAATAAGTACCCAGCCATGTTTCCTCTATAGGGTCAGGAGTGTCAAACTAAAAACAGTTTTCCCACTCATCAAGCAATATATCAAGTATTTCTTCCACATGTGTTGCATCCTCATACCTATTGTTGTCATCCTCCTCCAACTCATGGATTGTGCAGTTCATGTCCAAGGGGATGGGTGTATAAGGCTCTATATGATCATTAGAAATAGGCACAACCTTAATGGTCACCTTAGTGCCATATCTAGTTCTAAACAACATGTGGGGCCAGTCAGAAGATAAATACCCACCTATTTTAGTAGTGAAATCCCTAGATAAGCATATGTCAAAGTATGTAGGGAGGTCTATGACTGATATATCTTGTGAAATAGAGCAGCCAAGGCATGCATGCAGGGTGAACTTTAAATCCTTAATCACGCCTACTGTCTTAACAGCAGTGCCATCTAATTGCACTACCCCCTTATTCACACACTCGTATCCTATGTCTAACCTATCAGCTATGTTTTTAGGCATAACAGAAGTACCCGCCCCAGAATCTATCATATAGTTATGCAATAATTTGTCACCAATGATTAAGGAAACATAGAATGGAGGGGGCTTATTGGTTTTGCTTGTGCTTGCCTCCTCTTTAGGTTGGCATAGGCTTGTTGGGGTGGTTGTCTTTTCTTTTGTTGTCTCCACAACAAGATGGTTGAAGCTTGTCAAAGCTTCCTAAAGTAAATTTCTCTGAGTTAGGATTAACAGGGATCCCACATAGTGACATTCAAGTTAGTCTTCTTCATTTGATCAACTATGTTGAATGGAATCTGGCTAACCTTCTAAGATACCTTTGTGACCATAGTGTCAACTTTTAACTATTGATTGGTCTGGGGTTGTTGTTCTAGCACTGATATTGCCTTACCAATAGTCTAATCTATTTGTTTTGAAGGATTCTTGGTTGCTACTCCTTCATTTGTAGCCATTTGGGATGCCTAGGAGGAAGATGCCTGACCAACTGTAGGTACTGATGCATCCTCAGTGGCTCTTATTTTGGCCCTTGTGTTGTGTGCTATTGGGCCTACACCTTGATTGATACCATAGAAATCATTTTGTGTTCAATTCATGAAAGTAGAATTATTTTGCATTTGTTCATGCTCTCCCACCATCTCTTGACTAGAGCTAACTTGTTGCTCTGAATTCATTGGCTAGCTTTGCACTGTCAAAGCTTGACTAAATTGTCCACTTTGGCACAAGTTCTAATCGTGTGGCTAATTGCATGGATAACACTAGTCATTATCCTAAGCCAATTTGTTATGTATGCACACAAGAGGCCCAGATTTACTAGCAGCATTAGGGTACATACAACATTCAATGGTTTGATGTAAATAGGCTAATTTGGCCTCTGCACATTCCCCTGATATGGTGGTCTACCTTGTTGATAATTCTGATTGAATGGATGATATGTCTATTTAGAGGGTTGATATGGCCTGTTAGGTTGTGCCGGTTGTCTTCTTGCCAACACCAATTCATTTCTCAATCTTCTAATCAAAGCATCCTTCTCATCCTCCTTCTCAATTGCAGGTGTAATTAGAGGAGTAGTGGGGCTGACTGTTGTAGGAATTGGAGCCACAACAGGTTGAATAATAGGGGCCTCTTGAAAGAAGGGCATTGATGGCCTTGGAGCAATCTTTCCAACTTGAATTATGTAGTTTTCTTCCCTTATAGCTATGTCGTATGCATCTAGTAGCACAATCCCTCCCATGGACTAAATCATGATAGCAATGTCAAGATTCAAACATTTCAAATAATAAATGAATGTAGTGTTTGGGGAGTGTTTCACCAATAATGGGATCATGTCCCATGTCTTTTGGAATCTATAATTAAAGTCCACCATATATTCATGGGGGACTCTCTTGATTGTAGCTAGCTGCTCCATCAATGACAGGTGGTTACTCTTGTCTTCAAAATGCTGACATAATTTTCTCCCCAATTCATCCCAGTTGTGGATGGAATTGGCTGGGAGACCTCTATACCATTGGATGCCTTTTCCTTTGAATGAAGAAGATAGCAGTCTCACCACCGCATTGTCTGCAGTGACATTGTGGATAGAGCAAACGCTAGCAATATCCTAAATGTGCTTAATAGGGGTGGTGAAGTTTTCACCATTGAAGAATGGGATAGCCTTTAAGTCTGAGGTAGGGATATCATCATATTGGGCTAGGTCTAGAGGGCTACCCCCATTGAATGTAATAAAATGAAGATTCCTTGCCATGTTGGGGATATTTAGGTTAATTTTGGGTATATGTAGGGTTCTTCTTGAATACTAGAATCTAACTTGGAATCTAGCTAAAGGGGGAGTAGACTAGGCTCTTGAAGGAGATGGAACTACACTCCTATTTTCCTTCACAAGGGACCTAGATAGTTTACTTCTTCTTGATTTAGTAAACGATAGTTCAATGAATTGAGAATTAGCTCTAAAAGAAGATATTGTCTGCACTCCAAGCATGAAATGTTGAGTTGATATGGATATTGGATTAGCAGAGTCACTAGGTGTGTGTTGAGCACTTCCACAACAATGAATGAACTAATAATAGCACCAAAATTTCTCAGTCCAACTCTTACTCAGAGCAGAGAGTCCCACCAGACGTGTCAAAAACTATTATCACCCGAAATTGCACCCTTTTGTTGGAGCTTTGACAATTCCAACAATTTCAGAGTAACATGGGATTGGTCTCAAGGTGTGGGACCTTTGCATTTGAGACCAAACATCCAAAGAAGGTTGGTTCCTCTTTCTGAACTTAAGGTTTAGAGTAATCAACTAACCTATGCTAATGATCACCAAGGAAAAGGGAGAGAAGGAGACTAGAAATTAAAAGGGAGGTGATACACCAAGATTTAGTGTGTTTAGCTGGAACTGACATAACACAACAACAACCTCAAATATTGAAAGGGACTCACACAAACTTACAGCTTTAGCAGAAGTTTGAATTAGAAAACTATAACCAATGGAGGGATCATTTTATCCATATAATGAGTTACGGATTTTGACTAAACACAGAGTGAAAGTATAAGAGAGGCAAAATATTACTAATTATATTGATCATGAAGGCTAAATAGCCATTACAAAAGAAAGATACTTTGTTACAGAGAGATAGACACAAAATAACCATCTACATTCATTGGTGAATCGTTATTGGAGACATCAAAGGCTCAACTTCGAGCACAATGCATTAGATCCGACCAGTTCTTGCAAATGCGTTACAAGGCTTGTGATGACAAACTACCCAACTAACATGATAGCCCAGAAGAACAGCTAACTAACCTTAAATACATCTTTGAATCATGCATATATATCTTTTACAATCACACTATAGCATCCATGGATGTGGAATGAGAAGTCAACAAGAAACAACTATCGCCCATTCTGCAATAACTTTGTTTCGGTGTCCTTGGAGTACGCCCACATGGATCTACTTGTGAAATCCACTAAAATAAGAGGTCCGCCCATGCCAAGAGTGTGATAAATTCAATGCAAAGGGACTACAGTAGCATGGGGAAGTGAGGAATCCATCTTCTACAAGAAATCAGGCTTTGAAGAAGCATTAATGGCGACCAAGAGGGTCACTAAGTAGTCCTGTCACATTTTGAGCTGTAGAAAATGCCTCTAGAAGGCAAAAAGGTCAGGCTCTGACATATCAGACTTCCTCCGATCGGTCTTTTACCGATTGAGCTTTTGGAGAGGTGAAGGAGGAAACCTCAAGCTCCGAAGTCTGAGAGAAGAGAAGTCGTCAGGCTTTGGGGGTCGGGCCTTCACCGTTACGTTTTTTGATGATCATAGGAAGAAGAACTCAACCTCCACCTCCACAATACTTAGCCAATTTTATGAAATTGACAAAGATTAGGCCTCGGTCCTTCCACCTTATGCCTTCCTAGAGAAGGAAGAAGAGAGAAAGTCTAAGCCCCACAAGTTTGAAGACTTAGTAACTTTTACAAAGGTTCAGTAGAGTTCAAGGTTCGGGCCTTCAGCTTTCCTCCTTCTGAAGAAAGGAAGAGGGAAGAAGAAAAGACTGAAGTCTGACCCCTCAAAACACTCAGAAATATTTTGAACAAAAAGAAGTGGGACTCGGGTCCTAAACCTTCCTTCCCAAGGATGACGACACTGCCACCTGGCAGCTTTCTGTGGTTCTGCGGTCACCTTTTGACTTAATAAAATAATCTCCACAGAATGATGGAAATGAACTAGAATACACCACGTGGCCTATTGGGATTCGGTCATCAGGCCTTCCACCTTATGCATTTTATGAAGAAGACGGAAGGTGTGAAGCTTGAACTCTGACCTTCGACATCATTGAGCTTTTACTTGTCAGGCCTCAGCAAGCGAACCTCCAGCCTTCAGCCTTCCAAAAGAGAATGTGGAAGAAAGAAACCCTGAAGTCCAGTGCCCGAAACACTTAGTTGAATTTGCAAAGGGACAAAGCATATTTCAGAGCCATTTAGGATGGTAGAGCGAAGGGAAGAACTTTGAACTCGAAAACCCTGAAAAGGCAAAAAACACAAGGAAAACTTAGGATTTTTGGGACTTGGCTATTTTAGGTAGTTTTCTCTTACATTTCAAAGGGTTAAAATACTAGGATTTCATAGATCCTTAGGCTATTTGGCCACAAGGCAAAATAGGATAACAATTATCCTGTTACATCATGTTGTCGGGAGTGCTAAATCAGACTCTTGAAAATTGGATGTGTCAATTTATTCTGGTAATTTGTAGTGAATCTCAGTATGTGGATTGGGTGAAATTAATAAGTGAACATATGAATGAGAAGCTAACAAATTTTCATCAGAAGGTGTCATTCCACATGTGTTCTCTTTTGGTCTACATTTTAGCCAGTAAAGAGGTTGTCTAGCCTGGTTTGAGGACTCAAGGGCCCCTTACGCCAGATACACCTGTGTACTATTATATTCTATAGTTATAGAAAGAATTTGGGATGAAAGATTTATGTCGCGTGAACGATGCTTTTCTCATGTTGTCTGCGAAGAAGATTGAAGGCTCATTGGAGAGGAGAATTTCCTCTGAAGCAACGGCATTAATAATGAGGTTCAGAAGTTTTTACATCCAGTTTGATAGATTTACTTATATGTGGATTGGGGGTTTTGAAAATGCCCCATTAAAATTGCCTAGATACCCTTTGGATTTTCTTGTTCTTTTGGTAGTTTTTTGTCAAATGGCAACTGTGAACAATAAGTATCACACTATGAAAAAGAAGGGATATTCTTTCCCCGTGTCCTTGTCTTTGTTTATCTGCAAAAGCAATGATAATGCCAAGAATGTTTAGAAGATTTTTGCTTAGTATAATTTTCAACCATTGCCTGTGAGGCCATCTTTTGATAGTAAAAACTTTGTTAAGAAGAATTTGCATGGAGGCAGCCTGTATCAACATTAGCGTCACCTTGAGGATTATTGGGAAGATTGTATTGATGAAAGGGAAGTGCAATGGAGGGGTTGGATGAGATTGACAATAGACCAAGTCTGAGCTTTAAGGTTACCTTTTCAAGTCCCTAAAGGTATCGATGATAATTCTGAGATTTTGGATGAAGGCTATCAGAATGTTGTTTTGGAACCTTTGCCTCAGGTACATTGGTCTGGTAAAGAAGTCATAGATATCATGGTTCAATCTTCTTTCGTGATGAGAAAAACTGAGAAGTGGCTTGAGAAAAGGGTAAGGGAACATACTAGTTCTTTAGTACAAAAGGAATCTTCCGCTAAGGAACAAAACACATCTTGTGTCTCCCATACTCCAAGAGCTATAACGATTTTGGATACAACTCTTCATAGAGTTGGCTCACAATCAGGAGGAGATGGAGAACAACCTGAAGATAGTAGAAGATTGAAGACCACGTGCAAACAAGATGGCCAACATGCATCTATAAGAGTAGGAACAGAAGAGAAATTAGATGCTCTGCAACAACTGCAAGTAGACCATGTGGATTCTCCCAACTCTATGGTGCCTGACAGTGACTCTTTGATCTTCAATAAAATTGGTGAAGATATTGTTTTCCATTCTTTGTTTGGTAATCCCAATTCTCCAGTGTTAAGTGAACCTCCAAAGCATAATACTCCTCCTTTGCAGTCAAATAATGTTATTTTGAATACTAATGTTGATGCTAGCATTTCTACTTCTCCCTATCCCTCATGGTTGAAAAAGGTAGTAGAAAAGAAGAAGAGGTATGCCCCTATGAAAGACACAAATATAGAAACTGTAGCCAAGTTGCTACAAGATACACCTAAGCTCAAGAAGGCTAAGAGGATGTCGAGAATGGTTGCAAATCCCTCTATTGGACACCGTATATTGGAAATTGTAGATCCTATTGGTGAGAAGAACGAGGATGAGGTTACCGAAGCAGATTTTAACATGAGCAAAATTGATATGGGACCCTCCACAGTTGAAGGTGATATTTACCATGCCAAGTTTTATGTGAGTACATTGTCAAAAAGGGTCAAAACTGAGCAACAGGAGAAAACTAAACTACAGGCTCAGGTGAGAACTTTAACTTTATTTATTCAATCTATTTTGAAGATTACTACTCAGCCTTCAAATGAGACACCGAGTATAACTATGGATGGTCTAGACCCAACTTGTTGCAACAAATCAAATGATGCCAAGCCATAGGTAAATCCATTGATCAATGGGTGGAGAAAATTACTCTTGATAGTTTATTCTATATTGAGGAAGCTATGAAATTGTACACCTTGATCTCTGACAAAAGGAAAACATTGGTTGCGGAGCTGCAAAATGTTAGGAAAGATAACAGTAATTTATTGATGCTTTTTAAGGAGGTTCAAGAGATAACAAAAATTGATACAATTATCTTCATAACTGAGAAGGTTTTTGGTGACACTAAAGAAAATGAATCTATAGTATGGTTCGACACACTCGAATGGAGAATGACTGTGCTAGGAGTAGTTGAAGAAGAATTGAGAGATCCATTGACTTGATATTTCTCTTATTAGAAAGATCTCAAAAGTAATTTTGTAATCTTAGACATAGAAACCTTCGATGAAGATGAAGATAAATTGCTTGAGATCAAAGAAATAAAGCAAAATTTTAATAAAATGATCACTGGGGAACTTTTGGGTACCGACACAGTGACTAGCGAGTTAGTAGGAAAACTTGGAAGGGTGGCAATGTACCTCAGGACTTTCAAGAGTGAAATCGAAGAAACTCATAAAAGAGTGGCGAATTCAGATTGAATGATAAGCAAATGAAAACTTTGGGCTAATATCATTAATAGTCCAAGTGGCAAAGTGATGACCCTAATCATTACCAAGTACAAGGCATTTAAGGCAAAGTTGCGGGCACTAGTAGCTCAAACGGCACAGACGGACTGAACCATAGGTGAAGGACAAAACAAGGAAATGGAGGTGACACAAAAGGAGGTGACACAAGAGGAGGATGTGACAATTGTTGATTAATGACTTTTCATATGCTTTATTTATGTTTCTTGCAAAAAAATAATTGGCTCTGGAGAGCTTTCAAGTTTAATGACTTATTTTAAATAGATTTTAATCAAATGTCCCCAAGAAGACATTATTATTTTAAAGACACTTATGGTTGGCAAGGCTATATATTTTGAAAGCTTGTCGATGCATAGAATCCTTTGGCAAACATTGTTTTGGTAGAAGATCAATTTTTATGTGATGTTACTTTTCAGTGGCTTTGAATATACGAATGGAAGTTGGTGCAGTTAATTTCTGAAATCGTAAACTTTGTGTTATGGTGGATAAATGTTTATTGTTCTTATGTTGAATATGCTATCAACTTATTAGCTTGCACTCTATATTGAAGTGATTGGAGATTTATATTTTGGCTCATTGTTGTGAATGTTTTTCCTTCGATTAATAATTCATGGTGATGATTGTATGATGATCGATATGAGTTCATGATGTTAGTGATCAAAGTTTTTGTGCTTTTTTATTTCAAATTACATTGTGATTAATTGACTTTAATGTTTTCTAGTTAAAAGCACCACCTTTCCTGCTTTCTGGTAAAAAGCATACATTGTTTTTATTCTTTGTACATCATTAGAAGGTAGTTGCACCTTGTAAAACAAGTAGAGAATCATTGCAATTGATTCAACTATTGGTTCAATTGCCATCTGTTTGGGTGAGAGAATATAGAGTTAGGTGACAAAATCTGTATACCAGCAGACTTGAACACTACAAGCAAATTGTTTGGGTTTTGGCAGGGTATTAGACTCCATAGCAAACCTTTGATATGGCTCCACCAACCTTCTTTTCATTCTTGTGGATTTGAACACTACATACACTATGCTCTTCCATGCTTTGACTCAAATCTCTACATACTTTGCAAAAGTTTCTGTGCATGCCTTTATACCACTGTCCATGTTTAATAGTGTTAAATGTGGTTTAATGATCTAAAACTAATACAATCCTGACCTCATGCAAGTATAAATTCCTTGCAAGATACCCATTTTGTTAACAATACCAAAGACTGGTTCGCTATAATTTGTATCAAAGAGAACTTATGTCATTCCATTAAGACCTTACAAAGTCCTTGACATTTAGAAACACTATCCCTAAAACTCTGTGACATTCCTAGAACTCTTTTTGAACATACAAAGGATCTTCCAATATATTTTCTTAGGTTTATACTATTGCAAGTATGGGCCTATCCGGTGTTGTCATTGATGTCAACATACTCATGTTGCATTAATGAGAAGGATTAGATGAGCTGTGTACTGAGGATATTGAGAAAATAAGTCTCAATCAGGAACAGTGAAGAATAGTGATGACAAGAAGGTAAAAGTCCTCAATAGGTTGAGGATCAGAGGATGCGGTTTAAAGGGTTTGTAGATATAAGTCTTGAGATTCTCCATTCAAGTTTTCAAAGGTCTGCATGAAGATCTAAAGAAGTTATGGTCGCTCAAGTAGAACTGGTTCCGGTAGGTGTTTAGAGGTGACAGAGTGCCACAGATAGGTCTGGTGAGATCCAGAATTTCATCATCCCGTTTTGTAGATTTGAGGGAGTGTTGAGGATGTCCTTGTGAAGTATTGACTAGATTGGTTTGTGGGTTGAAGGTCCAGAAGAGCCTATTCATTTGTGACAGTGATGACAGACTGTGTTCTTGAAGCTCCAGATGAAGAAGAGAAGAATTCCAGTAGGCTGATGAAGTGCGGATGTTCTTGGTGATTCAGGGAAGGTTGTGATGATCATTGGATCATGTCCAGTTCATGTTAGTGGTCCTCATTGAAGTTAGAGTTTGCATTTGAAGTATAACCACGGATATTGGTGTTCTTCTTGAGACTGGCCGACCGGATGTATTACACGTCTTGCGGATGTTCTTGTAGGTGTTTGCTGACTTAGATGATTGTTCCTAAGTCGATGCCTTGTATAAATAAGGGATTGTGAAGTCATTTTGAAGTGTGTCTTGTGGTGATGAGTGTGTGGTAGCGAAGAGAAGTGCGAAAGGCAGAGCAGAAGTATTGGGCTTAAATGGAACTGATTCAAGCATGCTGAAGATGCTATTCTCCAGTTCATAAAGGTGATACTTATTCCTTTGTAGACAGTGTGTCTCTTGTAGGCAGTGAGCCTCTTGTGAGCAGTGTGCTCGGGCAGTGAGCCCTAATTGGCATGTGCCATTTTGTTCTTTCTATTCTTCTAACAGAGAATACATTCTTGGGTTAATCACCCTGTGGTTTTTCCCTTAACTGGGTTTTCCACGTCAAAATCTTGGTGTCATATGTGTTGATATGTTTCTGCTTTTGATTTGAATGTATTATGGTTCATGATTAATATTATGCTAATCACTAAAGAAGATTCAAATGTTTAAAAAGAGAAATTTTTCGTACAACTAATTCACCCCCCCTCTCAGTTGTATGCCCTAAGTCTAACATATACCTCTATGCATTGTCTATACCCTGCATTGTCTCACAAACCCTTGAAATGTTTGAATCTCCTCCAAGAATCATTCATGATATGCAGTTCGCTATGGTTCCAAAACCTTAACAAGCCTTATATGGTAAACAAATTCACAAACAATATGCAAACCTGTAATGTTAGTTGACAAGAATATTGACCACTTGTCCAAAATCTCCTTGAAGCTTAATGGGCTTTTAGACTCTCAATCATGCTCCTTTTTTACCTTATCAAGCAATAACAAACCCTAATAAACTCTTACATTTCAATATTCATCCTTCTCAGACCTATGTGTTCATAAACCCCCTCTAACTACAACAGACCTCCTTTGACAGAGTCAATAGGCGTATGACCTTGAAAAGATCTTAACCCTCACTACTGTACCATCTAAAACTTCATGTCACATTGGAAATATCTTCTCTAATTCTTTTAAGGACTCATATGATTGTCCTCAAACTTTTCTCAGACCTTCTTGTGACCAATAGAATGAAAGAGTAATTTTTGTAAACTTTTTGACGAACATGGATCATATGTTTTGCACTTCTTATATGATTTCTAAAGGCATGATGTGGCAGTACCTGTTACCTATCATAAAGACATTGTGAAAAGGTGCAGGTCATGGTAAGGAGGTGAAAATAGGATCAAATCTCTCCATTATATAAATCTCAAACCTTGATAGACTCATGGGACCTTTCTAGATTTGCATGGAACCTTAGAATCCTTGACAGGGGTATAGATTGTTTTATACTTGTCACTATTCCATATGGATATCTTTCCCTACATCTCTATGTGTTGAATGGAACAAGACAACTGAGAGGGGGGTGAATTAATTGTATCAAAACTTTAGCTTCTTTAAACCACAATCAATTTCACAATCACTTAACTTATTTCCTTATTTTGTTATGAGCATTAAACATGAATCGCAGAATCAAAAACATGAACATATCAACACAACATACACATGAACACCATATTTTTACGTGGAAAACCCTAAACATGGAAAAACCATGGTGAGTGTTAGCTCACAATATAAATGTAATAACAATACCGAATATCAAATGGTGGCTCACTGCCAAAGGGCTCACTGCCCAAAAGGATGGCTCACTGCCGAGGGTTGGCTCACTGTCAGGGGTGGCTCACTGCCAAGGGTTGAACTAATTAAGTAGCATCTACACCATGCTTGAGTTCAGTTCCATTGAAGCCCAATAAAACTCCTCTGCTCTACTCTACTTTTACACTTTGCACTTATCTCTCCATCTTCGGACAATCACTCTCAAACACAAATTCATTACAGGTATTTATACAATTCATCAACCTAGGAATGTACATCAAGGTCGACATTACAATCATCAACCATTGGAAAAATCTCCAAGGTTGGCATACATACATACATCAAATTAGGACTAGACCTAAACAAACTTGTAGACTAAATGAATAAAGGAGGAACACTTTACACCTTAGCACAGACTCAATTACATCTTCACATGCTACCACACACTTCTATAATTCATAAAATTTATCCGCAAAGAGTGTTAATCATTCAGGTCGGCCAGACTAGTGCAATCGTCAAGAACACTTGAACACACACTTCCAAGATATTCATTATAGCTTGTGGATCAAACACACGCCTTCAATGCATTTAGGGGAAATCCATGAACATCATAGAATCATTTGGAAACCAGAAAATCTAACCGTAACAAATCTCAACTTATTTCACTTGAAGATGGATGACAAACTATTCTCAATCAGACATTGTCAAACTTTGCTAATTAGAAACTTGCTTTTTGGAGCTACAAATCACATATCCTTTGGAATAAAGATGACTAAGGACCTTATAAGCTTAAGTCCAAAATTGCAAAGCCAAAATCCAATCTGTAGAGAAGTGCAGAGCAAAACATTTTCATCATGTCACTCAGCAAACCTTGCCAGGCACAGTCTTCATACTAGTGAATAGAACTTTTTCTGCACAGCAATCTGAACCACCAAATTCTGGATTTAGCATCTTCAAAAACTTCTCTAAAACATATCCAAAGCTCACACTCCAATCTTCAACACAGGATATACGGAGCAAAATACTCCGACAGTGTTCTTCAATCAGTCACCAAACAACAATACCAGAAGATATCGTTGACACAAATAACAACACAAATATGTTGACATCAATGACAACACCAATTAGCACATACTTGTAACAATCTCCCCCTTTGTCATTGATGGCAACATATGATGTGAAAAACATGTTCCATCATCAAGACAGAACTCTTCTTCAAGACTCCCCCTTTCTTTTTATATTTCTACACTCTTACGAGCCCCCTGAGTTTTTCACATGATTTCTCTCCCCCTTTGACATCAATGGCAAATGGTATCACATCTCTTCTACTGCATATACTTGCACAATACTGCTTTGATCAATCTGAATCCATTCTTTACTCCCCCTAAATGTAACAATCATCTCAAACCACTACCTGCTCCCCCTGAGGGGTAGCCTCCAACATCAGTCCAAAAGAAGAAATGTACTTTGAAGCACATTGGACTGATACACCTTCCTAGGTATCTAGTTCAAGGAAGGAGAGGCAATAACCCCTAATTTCTCCCAGAGATACTCAAATGTGTCTTTTGGAAGAGCTTTAGTGAATATATCAGCAACTTGATCTTTTGTAGGCACATACTCAAGCTTTACCTCATTCTTTGCAACTTTCTCCCTCAAGAAGTGATACTTGATTGAAATGTGCTTTGTCTTTGAGTGCATCATTAGATTCTTTGAAATGTTTATGGCACTTGTGCTATCACAAAGAATAGGAATTGGTCCATCAAACTCAACTTGGATATCCTTCAACGTTTGCTTCATCCAGAGCACCTGAGTGCAACATGATACTGCAGCAATATATTTTGCTTCTGTAGTAGACAAGGAAACTTATTCTTGTTTCTTTCTATGCTAGGACACTACTCTATCTCTAAGGAAGAATACACCTCCACTTGTGCTTTTCCTATCATCAGCACGTCCAGCTCAATCTGCATCTGTATAGGCACTCAAAGAAAAATCATTATTTTTAGGATACCACAATCCATGGTCAGGAGAGCCCTTCAAGTACCTAAATATCCTCTTAACTACCATCACATGAGATTATCTGGGATCTTATTGAACTCTGGCCACAAGACAGAATGCATGCATGATATATGATCTGGTAGCAGTTAAGTAAAGTAGTCCACCAATCATTGATCTGTACTTACTTTGATCAACCTTAGGAGATTCATCATTCTTGCCCAGTTTACAACCAGTAACCATAGGAGTGCATACTAGTTTAGATTCCTCCATTCCAAATTTCTTCAACAATTCCCTAACATACTTTGATTGAGAAATGAAAATACATTTGTCTGTCTGATTGATTTGTAGTCCAAGGAAGAAATTCATCTCACCACACAAAGACATCTCAAATTCTTTTTGCATCTCATTGCAAAATTCTTGCACATCTCTTCATTTCTACCAAATATGATATCATCTACATAGACTTCAATAATTAGAATTTGATCTTTGCTTACCTTAATATACAAATTGCTATCTACAGACCCTTTATTGAAACCTTGTTGCAGTAGATACTTATCCAGTCTTGCATACCAAGCTCTGGGAGCTTGTTTTAATCCATACAAGGCCTTCTTCAACTTGGATACCATGTCTGGTTTATTTGATTGCTGGAACCCATCCGATTGTTCTATGTAGACTTCTTCTTCTGAATCACCATTCAGGAAAGCAGATTTCACATCCATTTGATATACTTTGAAATCTTTGTGTGTTGAAAATGTCAAAAATAGTCTGATAGCCTTCATTCTTGCCACTGAAACATAGGTCTCTTCATAATCAATTCCCTCAACTTGGGAGTAGCCGTTACACACAAGTCTTTCCTTGTTTCTCACAACTTCTCCAACCTCATTTACTTTGTTCCAGAAAACCCACTTTATTCCAATCACATTCTTGTTTGCAAGTCTGGGGACAAGTTCCAGAGTCTTGTTCTTCTCAATCTATTGTACTTCTTCATTTATTGCCTTCACCCAATGCTCGTCATTGCATGCTTCATTTACTATTTTAGGTTCCACCTTTGACAGCAGACAGAGATTTACTTGTTCTTTTGTAATCCTGCTTCTTGTCATCACACCTTTCCTTTTGTCACCTATAATATAATCTTCAGAGTGATCTCTCTGCACATACCTTGGAGTTTTAAGAGTTCTTACCAGAGCCTCAACTTGAGTTTCTTCTTCTTCTGAAGCTTGTTCTTCAATTTGCACTTCCTTTTCTTTGCCTTTTCCATTCTTTTCTGTATCAGTGGGTTCATCTAACTCATATCCATCTGGTTGGAAGTCTTCATCTACCTTCACACTTGCACTTTCAATGATCTTTCTCAGTCTTTTGTTATAGCACTGGTAATCCTTGCTCTTAGTGGAGTACCCAAGGAATATACCTTCATCACATCTAGCATCAAACTTCCCTAATTCTTCATCTCTTCTGATGTAACACTTGCTTCCAAAAACTTTGAAGTATTTGACAGTAGGGGCTCTGCCATACCACAGTTCATAAGGTGTCTTTGTTTCTTCTACTCTGACTTGCACTCTGTTCTAAATGTAGACAACAATATGTATTGCTTCTTTCTAGTACACTTTTGGTAGGTCTGCTTCTTTGATCATTGCTCTGGTAGCTTCTTGAATAGTTATATTCATCCTTTCAACTACTCCATTTTGTTGAGGAGTCTAGGGAGCAAACAAATGTCTCTTTATACCATGTTCTTCACAAAAAGCATTGAACTCATTTGAGGTAAACTCACCACCTCTGTCAGACTTTAAGCATTTGATTCTCATATCTATTTCATTTTCAACCATAGCTTTGAATGCCTTGAACTTATCTAAAGCTTCTGTCTTTTCTCTAAGGAAAGTAACCCAAGTCATTCTTGAAAAATCATCAATAAGGAGCATGAAATACCTTTCACCTTGTAGACTTCTTGTTCTTATGGGACCACATAGGTCTGTGTGCACCAGCTCTAGCAAACTGGTAGAGGATTGTTCTTTGCTCCTGAATATAGTCTTTCTCATCTTCCCAAACTGACATTCTTTGCATATAACATTGGTAGGCTTCACAATCTTAGGCAGATCTCTTACATCTTGAATAGTGCTTATTCTTACCAGATTATTGAAGTTAATGTGACACATTCTTCTATGCCATAGCCAACTTTCAACTGACTTAGCCAACAAACAATAATTTTTAGCACCTTTCAATTGATAGACATTACCGTGCATCTTCTTGCCAGCAACAATTAAGGTTCTGGAGCTATTCTGTATCTTACATCCATTGTCCTTGAACACAAGATTATAACCTTTGTCACACATTTGTCCAACACTTAGTAGATTATGCTTCAGGCCCTTGACATAAAGAACATCATTTCTATTATGCTTACCATCAAAAGTAATAGATCCTTTTCCACAAATCTTACCAGCTACATCATCACCAAATCTAACAAGTCCTCCATCATACTTTTCAAACTTAACAAACTTACTCTTGTCTCTTCTCATGTGGTTTGAGCATCCGCTGTCAATGATCCATTCATCTTCCTTTTCAGCATGGAATGCAGACAACTCTCCTAAACTTTCTTCCTTCACACAGCTTGCAAGATTAGCAGAAATAGGTTCTTCTCTAAGTGTAATAAACAAGCATTCACTACTATTGCCATCATCAGAATTAGATTCATCATCACTTACACCTTCATCATCTCTAACATAATATCTCTTTCTTACCATCTTTCCTTTGCTTTCATTGATCTTCAAAGCTCTATCAGGACATCTTGAAGCATAATGACCAATTTTACCACAACTGAAGCATTTGAAAGGTAACTTACCTTTGAATTTGCCTTTGCTTTCCCTCTTTATTCTGCTAGCAAATTTGGCTTCTAACTCTGCAAAGTCTTCATCATCTGATTCCACAACATATTTCTCTGATCTAGTAGTCTTAGTTACTTCCTTGGCGTTGAAAGTAGTCTCAGTTTTTGTAGGGCCATTAGTAGTACCAAACTCTCTTATTTCAAAGGCAGTCAATTTGCCAAGTAATTGATCTTTTGTAAGCTTGCCCAATTCTAGCAATTCTTCAATGGCAGATACCTTGTGACTATAAGATTTGGGAAGAGTTCTAAGTATCTTATCTATGACATCCTCATCCTTTAATTCTCCACCAAGGCCCTTGATACTGCTGACAACTTCATCAATCTTTTGTAAGTAAATTGTTATGTTCTCACTTCACCCATTCGCATGGTTTCATATTTGGTTTTCAAATTCTACAACTTGGCCTTCTTGACAGATGCATCACCTTCATAGATTTTATTTAATTTGTCCCAAATCTCATAAGTAGTTTCCAGATTCACAACTTTTTCCATTTCAGTGTTAGATAGGGCATTTAATAGAGCATTTTTAGCTTTGTGATTATCCTCAAACATTTTAATCTCTTCTTCAAAATCTAGATCTTTAGGAACTATGTATTTATTCTTAACCACTACCCAAACATTATAACCAAGAAAAATGAGATAAATTTGTATTTGTACCTTCCAGTATGCATAATCAATTCCATTAAACTAGGGAATGTCTTTCCTATGTGCCATCCTAGATCTACCTTAAGTTGTTATGCTTTCTTCAAAGGAACCTAGATCTGATACCAATTGTTGAATGGCACAAGACAATTAGGAGGGGGTGATTCAGTTGTATCAAAACTTTATCTTCTTTAAACCACAATCAATTTCACAATCACTTAACTTATTTCCTTATTCTGTTATGTGCATTAAACATGAATAGCAGAATCAAAAACATGAACACATCAACACCACATACACATGAACACCAAATTTTTTCGTGGAAAATCCTAAATAGGGAAAAACCACGGTGAGTGTTAGCTCACAATATAAATGTAGTAACAATATCAAATATCAAATGGTGGCTCACTACCAGGGGTGGATCACTGCCAAGGGTTAAACTGATTAAGTAGCATCTACACCATGCCTGAGTTTAGTTCCATTGAAGCCCAATAAAAATCCTCTACTCTGCTCTGCTTTTACACTTCGCACTTATCTCTTCATCTTCACACAATCACTCTCAAACACAAATTCATTACATGTATTTATACAATTCATCAACCTTGGGATGTACATCAAGGTTGGCATTACAATCATCAACCATTGGAACAATCTCCAAGGTCAGCATACATACGTACATCAAATTAGGACTAGACCTAAATAAAATTGCAGACTAAATGAATAAAGGACAAACACTTCACACCTTAGCACAGACTCAGTTACATCTTCACACACTACCACACACTTCTATAATTTAGGAAATTTATCCGCAAAGAGTGTTAATCATTCAAGTCAGCCAGACTGGTGCAATCATCAAGAACACTTGAACACATGCTTCCAAGATCTTCATTACAGCTTGCAGATCGAACACACACCTTCAATGTATTTAGGGGACATCCATGAACATCATAGAATCATTTGGAAACTAGAAAATCGAACCGCAACAGATCTTAACTTATTTCACTTGAAGATGGATCACAGACTGTTCTCAATCAGATGCTGTCAAACTCTGCTAATTAGAAACTTGCTTTCTGGAGCTTCAAATCACATATCCTTTGGAATGAAGATGACTAAGGACCTTATAAGCTTAAGTTTAGAACTACAAATCCAAACTCCAATCTGTAGAGAAATGCTGAGCAAAACACTTTCACCTTGTCACTCTGCAAACCTTGCCAAGCATGGTCTTAATACTGGTGAATAGAACTTTTTCTGCAAAGTGATCTGGACCACCAAATTTTGGATTTAGCATCTTAAAACACTTCTCTAAAACATATCCAAAGCTCATACTCTGGTCTTCAACATAGGAAATATGCGAAGCAAAATACTTAGACAGTGTTCTTCAATCAGTCACCAAAATAACAATGCCAGAAGATATAGTTGACACAAATAATAACACAAGTATGTTGACATCAATGACAACACCAATTAGCACATACTTGAAACACTATGTTGTCTCCACACTTAGATCTTTGTCTCCTCATATGGGTCTGTATAATCTAACTCGGACCTAGTATGTATTTAACATTATTCAAGATGTCTTTGTCTTTTGTCCATTACTAAGATGTATCTGTGATCTCTGCATAATAAGGATCTCTTCTCATTTCATTGTGTCTCTTTAAAACCTTTATGTTGTCTCAGTCTTCACTCAGAGTTAAAACCAAAAGCTCAGTCCATGTTCATGCTTCTTCTTTTGGAATATGGAGCTTCACAGCTTCAACAACTATTAGGTTTTTTCATGGCCCGAGGTACCTGTCACAAGTTAGAGAAAAACCTAGAAAAACATAACCAAAACACATCAAAGGGTCAACAAACCTAAAACTTAGTCAACATTTGACCATTTTTCAAATTAAATACTCCCTCCATGAAATGTATAGGTATTTGAGGATAGATTAAGGTAGTTTTACAACTTTTGACTCTTTTAACCTCTATAATGTGTCATTTTGCAAGGTAAAGGAGCACTTAATTCACAATATGTATTATAAATCTTAATTTAACTTTGTCAAAACCCCAAAACTCTAATGATAGAGTAAAATAACCAAAAGAGTGCCTTATTACCTTGTAAAATCACCTTGTAAACAAGAAATAAAACCTCTAAAAGAGGATCTGAATCCCCTAAACACTCTTAAGAGACCCATGTTAACTATTTAAACCAAGGAGGATGAAATATGTTACTAGTAGTCAATTTGATTGTCTCCTAGGATAGTTGGGTGGGCCTAAGCATACCACATGGTTGGGTGTCACTAAACTACTATTGGGGATAGGCGAACTTGTAGTATGCTCAATGGAGAGTGTGCTAGACTTCTTAGTATATTATGCAATTGTATCTCTTATTTGTTATAATTTATAAACATTATAAATTAGGTCTGTGAGACCTTTGTAATTAATACATAGTTGTACTTTATGGTATATTCTTATGCAATATATGATCCATCCATGTTTGGGATGAGACTTTTTTATTGTAATAATTATTGATGTCATTTTAGATATTTTCACACCTCATTTTGTGAGGGTGTTAGCATAATTGTAATGTTGAAACCATGATAATCTAGAAATTTTGGGTTGAATTTTATATAATATTGTATTTATGTTTATGGATGCCTTAATGTTGGATTGCATTCCACCCATGATCCCATCCTTGCTTTTGGCATGTGTCGATGTTAGCATCGAATGTGCATAGTGTTTTGTAACAGATTTGTCATATTTTGCAAGTATGGCTTTAAATTCTTATTGTTTCAAAATAGTTCTTTCCATTGTTCCTTGGGAACCATTCCCTTTAGGAGGTCCTCATGTGGCCAAGTTGGAGCCCACAATCCCTTGAACGTTTGGTCTAGAAATCATTTTCCACTAGCATGAAAACCAAGGAAGTTATGCCTCATTGAGTGTAAAAAATAAACCTTGCTATTTTTATGCCTTAGTGTTTGTCATCTCTCTATTTTTTCAATTCAAGTTCTCAATCTAAAATGCAATTGCAATCCAAGTTTACTAGTGCAAACTGCAAGTTGCAATTGGTCCCTAAAACTTGAAGTGCAAGAGGTTCAGAGTTTAAAATTCCATCTCACATTACATAAGTGTAAGTTGCAATTGGTTTCTAGATTCCAAGGTTGTAGGTGGTCTAGAGTTTGAAGTTCATTTACACTTTGTAGATGTGAAAACTACAAATGGTTTCTAAAGTCTTTTTTTTAATCCCAAGAACTGGAGTTCTTTTGCATATTGCAGACGTGCAAACTACAAATGATATTTAGAACCCGAAGTTGTCCTAGGGTCAGAGTCTCCAAACCCAAACAATTATTGTAGATTGCAAGTTGCATTCCATTTCTAAAACATGAACCAAGTGAAAGTTCTTCCTTGAATTTTGAACCTTGGTAGTTTTGACTCTATGCTTCTCGTAGCTCTAAGATATATGAGGGGTGGTCTAGTAGGTATGTTGTAAGGATTTTTCAGTGACCTTGGAAATCCTAACTCTCCTCCTTGTCTCACTTTCCATGCCAACCATGGTGTTTTGTCCCATGGCATTTTTAAGTCTTTGACTTGTGTCACCTTGCATTGTGGATTAGTATGTGTGCCAAGTGTGTCATTATCAGTTGTTATGACACTTTGGGCATGTAGGAGTGTTGTATGGATTGCTTAATGTAACTTTTGAATTGTAAAAAAATGTTCATTTAGTTTTCTGTTTGTTAATATCTTGAGTGTAAGCTTGGGGAATTACATTTAGTATTAAATCCCATCTTGCATCATTGGGAGCTTTGGGTTGTGTGTTATACTTGATGTGTTTGATCATTTGTGGGGTCCTAGTGTGGTTGTATGTTGTGGGTAGCATGTGTTGTTCGCTAATATGCTTTATTTTATTTTATTTTATGAATTTTGAGAAATTTTGAATGTTGTATGTTATGTGGAATGATGTATTCTCCCATATATTTAATTTTGTAGTTGCATTGGGAAGCGTGCCTTTAGAGGTAAAATATTCTTTTTCTATTTCTGGGTTCCTTGAAGGAGGAAGCCCTTGCTTGTGAGGGTTGGATAGTTCCTAACTCGTTGGACAATGTTGGATGCAAGGAGTGCGCTGAAGAAGTTCCCCTTGAGCCTATTTTGAATGAATAAAATGGTTGTACACCTTGTGTCTCTCATGTGTGAGTGGTGGATGTACATATTGAGGCTCTTATGTGTGAGTTGTGGACGTGTACCTTGAGGTTCTTATGTGTGAGTGGTGGACATGAACCTTGAGGCTCTTATGTGTTAGTGTTGGATGGGTTGGCACCTTGAGGCTCTATGTGTGAGTGGTGGCATCCTAACCATGAGGCTCCTATGAGAGTGGAACATCCTAACCTTGAGGCTCCTATGAGAGTGTTGGGAAATAGGTGTTGTACACCTTGCATAATATTGTATTATTTTATTCATGTAAAATAAATATTTATTTGTGATGCATCTTAATTGATGTGTTTAACCACATTAGATATTTATTTCGAGGCCACTTGTAATAGTTGTATGTAACATTGGGATATTATTTGTATTATTTAATTGTTGGAAAAAAAATGTAGTACCAATATTAAATAAGGGGATCAATGGTTTTGTGTATCCATGGTTTTGGAACACATGGTTTTATCCAATACCACAAGTTGTATTTGTATGAGCTTGGCCTATAAAAGCAAGCACATGGTTAGTGGTTTGGGTGGGTTGGCTATTTCATTGTAGGTGGATCGGAGGTTTGTGAGAGGTTGTCATTGTATTGAGCTTTCTCCTGTAAGTACATATTGTGAAGCATGGCAGGTGATGTGTGGATTCATGCTTGGACACATAGAAGATGCATTGGAAGTGCTTGATGGTTCAAAGGTATTCATGGAGACTCATGGCATGTATTGTAATATCTTTATTATTGAATAATACATCTGAGTGTGGATTCTTTTGGCGGCTGGGCTTTTCCCTCTTGAGGGTTTTCTCAAGGTATATCTTGTGTTATATTTTTGATTATTCATTTGATCTTTGCATTATGGTTAGTTGTTGCATCTTATTCTCTTATTGGGTTATGTGGAATTTGTTTTATTTGACCTGCAAATTCCTAACATATGGTATCAAAGCCATGTTTATGGTTGAGGGAGGTGTGAGCTCCCTAGATTTGTTAGAACCCTTGTGTGTATAGATCGGATGCAAAATGGAAGTCATGGAAATGCATGGAAGGATTAAGGACATTACAAGGTTTTGTGCAGGTTGTATTGTAGATTTGGGGTTTTGGGTATTGGAGATTTATTGTGTATGTTGTAGATCTGATGATTGAAAAACCATGTTGAAGAGGGTTTCCTAGTTGTGCTTCAATATGAGGGTTTTGAGGAGGAATTTTTGTAGATGACCTCCTAGGACAAAATGGACCTCGTCATTGAGTCCAGGAGGCCTGAGAGGCAAAGATTCATATAAAATTTGACCTATTTAGGTCACTAGAGCAAAAAGGCAAAAAAATTTAGCCTCCCAAGTTTGGTCATACAGATTTTAGGTACGCATGTGATTTTTTTTTAATTGATTAAAAAAATTAACTATAGAATGGAAATTGAAAAAACAAGATTTCATAAATAATAATAAAAAATTTTGCAGTGCGCAGGGGGTCCGCGGACCCCATACTATGCTTGCGCAGAGCACGGTATCGGCGGGTACCGCCAGCTCAGAGCCAGTCGGCCTTTAGGCTGGGTCGGGCCCTCTGCCGGTTGACATGGCCTTTGGCCATCGGTCCAGCAAGGGCACCATTGGCAACCACCAAGCCAGCCCCATGGGGTATAAAAACAAAAACAACGATTAAAAAAATTATGGCGGTGGCAAAATTTTGATATGACAGCGATATGAAATAATAAATTTAAATCAGACTTTACAAAAAATTAAAACCTCCTTTTAAAATTTGGTCCGTGGATTTTTTAAAACAAATTTGAAAACAATTACAAATCCGCAGTCAAAGATGATGCCAGCAGTCAACCCTACCACGTCAACACACCTATGCCTAGTCAGCATGCACAATTAGTGCCATATCAGCGATGACATCATCAGTGCACAGATTGGGTCCTGCAAAGGGTCCCCTTTTAGCCCTCAGAGGGCATTTTCTTCCGAGAGGTATAACTTTTGCCCACGGTATCCATTTTTCAACTTATTATAGGCATCGGAAAGGTCTCTCTAAGCACTACGTAGTGGTATAGGTTTCATGATCAGATTTTGTTGTTTGTGTCAGAATTTGGTGCTTGAAGCCAGGCATTGCTTTGGGACAATTTTATGCTCATAACTTTTGCATATGAAATCAGATTTTTGATTTTGGATAGGCGTTGGAGAGCTATTGTAGTGTACTATATTTTGGATTGTGTAGATTTTCAGTTTGGTGTGCAGAGAGATTTTGGTACTTGTTTGATCTCTTGTAGGAGCCTGAGATTTAGAGTACGTTTATGGGTGCATTCAGATGGATTTTTTGGCACAAACTTGTGGGAGTGCATATTGTTATGAGACCATCTATATGGTATAAGAAGTTTTCAGATTTGGTGCTTCTAGATATAGGTTTACATGTGTTTTCAAAGTTTGGACTTTGATGGAGATATGTACACAGGTTGTCTTCTAGTTTGAGGACATGGTTGATACGCGTGTGAGACTTAGAGTCTCATTTTAGTGGGAGTTGAGTATAGGTACAACAATGATAATAATTATGGTGTCATGGATATGTAGGTACACTTTTGCATTGGCACGACATAATCATGTATGTAATTGACAGGTATGGGCTATAATGGTTGATTCATGGTTACAAGTGGTGTTGTGTTATTTTAGGGGATTGTTCTTATCTCCTGGATGCTTGACTATGGTACTTGTTTGTGGACTTGTTGGAAAATCAAATCTAGCATTTATTTGGTGTTTGAGTCTTGGAGTCTACAGGTTGTCTTCTTTGATATCTCAGTTTGCAGGTTACTAGTGTGATGATGATTTTGCATGTTACATTTGTTTTGGATCTACGAAGTTATGTAGTTTTATGGGTTGATCACCTATTTGGCTACAGTGGGATGACTCGGATGTGGATTGTCTATATCCATGAGATTGATTCAATATTTATGCAGACTTTGTTAGTTGGCCTTGTCTGTGGTCATTTGTACATTGGTATGTTGCATTGGGATGAGAGGATGGATGATTAGAGTGCCTAGATAATCAGTTGTTGGGACTTGTAGCATGTTTAACATGATGTCATGGATAGCTTGGATACATGGTTTTATGTGAGCTTTTGACAGTAATGGTTTTATCTTCTTGGTTTGGAGATTATGGTTCTACTTGACCTTTTGGGAGTTGTTGATGTTACAACAGGATTCCTTGATTGGTTTGGGGCCATGGATAATCTTCATTTAGGAGACGGTTACTTTGTTGTCATGGATATCTCGGTATCATGATTCAGTGGGAGCTTTGGTAGAAATGAGGATTTATCATTTGTGATGGATGATCTTCTGCAGTGGTTGTGGGTGTCTTGGAGAGGCTCTTGGATTATGATTCATGTTTCAGTGAGAGTGCTTTGACATCCTGATTTCTATTGTCAGTAGATGGTTATCTTCATATGATTGGAGATGTTGACATCTTGGTTTATCATGGAGGACTATTTTGAGTCTTTGGTTGAGGTGTCAGTTTATGATTTGTCAGTTTGACATGTTGATCCTTGATTTAGAGACATTAATATTATATCATGGTTTACTCTTGATTCTAGCTTAGAGTTTTGGCATGATACAGGTTCTCTTGAGATGGGATATATGCATCATTGCATGTGATCCTCTTGGAGGAGATGAGTAGATCATGATGTGATGATGGGTTCCTTGATTATGCAAATGTGTAGTAGGAGCATTGATAGTGATCTTGTTGGTTCTCTTGGTATTGAGTACTTTGGTCATTTTCTTAGGAGCTTCAAGATAGTGTGGTGTTGCATTTGGAGTTTGGCATGGCTTGATCATGGAGGTGCTCATGGATACTTGGAGACTTCGGTGAGGTTGGAGTTCTCTTGGGATTAGAGACACTTGTTGAGACGATTACTCATTGGAGGTTTTAGCAGATAGACCGAGGAGCCTTACACCTGGATATGGACCTAGAGGAGATTGTTCTTAGAGAGAGTCATTATGGCTCAATGTATCCTGGAGGTGCATTCTCATTCCCCACTCTTGGTCTAATCGGTGGTTTATCATCTATGAGGTATTTCCCATCCTTTTAGATGCATTTTTCTTTATGCTTTATCTTCTCATAGATATGGATCTTGAGCTACGATTATTGGTTTTGGAAGGTTCATTTGAGGGATTTTAGCATGGTTATCTCCTTGTTCGTATGGTTTGATTTATGATGTTCATTATGAGGAGTTTAGGAGATGTGATTGGGCTGATTCCTGGTTATGGAATGGTTATGAGTGATCTACCTTGATTAGAGAGGCTTACATCCATGTTAGTTACATGATACATTTGTTCATTTGATCTTATGAGATTGAATGGTTGGGTGTTGTTCGGGATTTTCATTTGGGGTTGTAGAGGAGATCATACTTGGCACAGCTTAGCACTTTGAGGTATTTGTAGAAAGACATTATGATTTACAGGTTTTCTCTCTTTATCTTATGGCTACTACCTGGAGGATCATTTTGATATGGTTGGACTTAGGAGAACTATGGTGACATTGTGATTGTTCTTGGTACTACATTGGCTTGTTGATTAGCCACACCTTGGTTTGACTGTTGATTGATAGACTTGATATGCCTTGGATCTATTTTTAGATTTGACATTATCCATGCAGCGGGAGTTCCTAGATGTATGTGTTCTTCATTGATAGGTTTTATACATGGATCTTATGATTGCGGTATATGGGTTGGATATGTTGTTGGCATGAGTTTATTGATGGTGTTGATACCTATGAGGTATGGATAGTTGGATGTATTAACATATGTTGTGGGTGTTATTTCCTGTCATGTGGGTTTTTACCTTTAACAGCAGCTTGGAGCCTTTTGTTATCACTTGGATTTGATGCTTGTGTTCTTTGAATTGGTGCATCTTCACCTTGGCATGTTCCTTTTCTTCCATAGGTGGCACGTTGGAGGATGAGAGGAGTTCTTGCTTGAGATGGTGGTCACTTTGATTTTATTGCAGGTATCTTGATGGAGCATGAGAGCATGTTGGAGATTCATGTGATTCCATGTTTGCCTATGATGATGTATTTCATTGATTGACCCTTATGTAATGTATACAACAAGTGGGAGAATGTTGGGAAATACCTGTGTTGTACACCTTGCATAATATTGTATTATTTTATTCATGTAAAATAAACATTTATTTGTGGTGCATCTTAATTGATGTGTTTAACCACATTAGATATTTATTTGGAGGCCACTTGTAAAAGTTGTATGTAACATTGGGATATTATTTGTATTATTTAATTGTTGGAAAAAAAATGTAGTACCAATATTAAATAAGGGGGTTAATGGTTTTGTGTATCCATGGTTTTGGAACACATGGTTTTATCCAATACCACAAGTTGTATTTGTGTGAGCTTGGTCTATAAAAGCAAGCACATGGTTAGTGGTTTGGGTGGTTGGCTATTTCATTGTAGGTGGATTGGAGGTTTGTGAGAGGTTGTCATTGTGTTGAGCTCTCTCCTGTAAGTGCATATTGTGAAGCATGGCAAGTGATGTGTGGATTCATGCTTGGACACATGGAGGATACATTGGAGGTGCTTGATGGTTCAGAGGTATTCATTGAGACTCATGGCATGTATTGTAATATCTTTATTGCTGAATAATACATATGAGTGTGGATGCTTTTGAAGTCTAGGTTTTTCCCTCTTGAGGGTTTTCCCAAGGTATATCTTATTTTATCTTGTTGATTGTTCATTTGATCTTTGCATTATGTTTATTTGTTGCATCTTATTCTCCTATTGGGTTAAGTGGAATTGGTTTTATTTGACCTACAAATTCCTAACAAAGAGTGGAATCTCCTTACCTTGAGGCTCCTATGTGAGTGGTGGCATCCTTACTTTAAGGCTCATATGAGAGTAATTATACTTTTATTGATATGCTTGTTGTTGAGTATTATCTTTTCTTGTGCATTGATTGGCGTGTGTGTTATATGTTGCCTTTATGCTCTTTGTGATGTGAGTAGTCGTATGTGCTTTGTGAGTACTAGTGATGTGAGTGTTACCTTACTGTAATATCTTTATTGCTGAATAATACATATGAGTGTGGATGCTTTTGGAGGCTAAGTTTTTCCCTCTTGAGGGTTTTCCCAAGGTATATCTTGTGTTATCTTGTTGATTGTTCATTTAATTTTTGTATTATGGTTATTTGTTGCATTTTATTCTCCTATTGGGTTAAGTAGAATTAGTTTTATTTGACCTGCAAATTCCTAACAGAGAGTGGAATCTCCTTACCTTGAGGCTACTATGTGAGTGGTGGCATCCTTACCTTGAGGCTCATATGAGAGTACTAGTGAATGGCATGAGAGTACTAATAATACATATGAGTAGTGATGGCATGAATTGTAATATCTTTATTGCTGAATAATACATATGAGTGTGGATGCTTTTGGAGGCTCAATTTTTCCCTCTTGAGGGTTTTCCCAAGGTATATCTTGTGTTATCTTGTTGATTGTTCATTTGATCTTTGCATTATGGTTCTTTGTTGCATCTTATTCTCATATTAGGTTAAGTGGAATTGGTTTTATTTGACCTGCAAATTCCTAACAAAGAGTGGAATCTCCTTACCTTGAGGCTCCTATGTGAGTGGTGGCATCCTTACTTTGAGGCTCATATGAGAGTAATTATACTTTTATTGATATGTTTGTTGTTGAGTATTATCTTTTCTTGTGCATTGATTGGTGTGTGTGTGTCATATGTTGCCTTTATGCTCTTTGTGATGTGAGTAGTCATATATGTTTTGTGAGTACTAGTGATGTGAGTGTTACCTTATTGTACTTATGTGTGATTCCATCTTGTGACTCTGGTGTGAGTGATGTGTTTGAGACTCTTGTACTTGATTGAGTTTTCTATGCATTCCTTGGATTGGTGTAAGATGGCCATGATAGCGGGTTTGTCATGATCATCTTCTTCATAGCTCGGGGGTTTCCGAGAGTGGCATAGTCATCTATTACACTTGAAGATGGTTATATGGTAGGGTGGTAGGTAACATTTCCCCATTGGTCCTCAACCAAATCTTTTTGGAGTTGGATGAGTTCTATGTTCATTTCGGGGCATTTGCCTATATTGTACTATGTGCCTACGGGGCCATTTTGGAGGTGGTGTATTATGATGTATACTCATGCTTTGTATATTTTATTCATTAGAATGTGATCCTTCCATGTTTGGGAAGTAGCCTCCGTCATGTTGTATTTTATGATGTCGTTGGTTAGAAAATGAATCATGTTTTGGCTCGTGTGTTGGAAATGGTTAATTGAGGATGTTGGAGTTCCTCCATTTTGTATGTTATACTATGCTATGTTTATTCATTGGGATGTTTTGTTCCCACATTATTATTGATGTTTTCATGTTTGGTTTTGGCCCTATTCGATGTTGGTGTCGAATGAGCATGGTAATCTATTTAGATTTTGAGATTTTGCACAAAGAAGTGTGAAGAAAGTGTTAAAGTCCTTAATGTTGAAATACACAATGTGTAATTACAAACATTGAAGTTTTGAAAGAAAGAATGTCAAATGAAGCAACACTACAATTTAAAATTAGATTTGAATGAATGTTTATGAGAGCAGCAAAATCTGAAATAAGATTTGGACTACAAACCCTAGCTTTGCAAATGACTAGGTTATAGGAAAAGATGCAAGTTTTCAACAAAACCCTAGCAAATGAGATCTTCAAATGCAAGATGTGATATCATGAAATGATTAATTTCTTCAATATGGATTAGATCTGATGTAAAAATCATAAAATTAGATGTTTTCAATGATATGCAATGAAATCAATGCAAAACTATGCCTTTATGCGAGCCTAGAATGCTTTTTTTTTTACGTTTTTCAAATTTATGCAAGAATTTTCAATGTAAAATGATAATTATGATATGAATTAATGCAAGATCTGATTTCAATACTCAGCAAGATGCAAATGCTCGATGCTACAGGTTCACCAAAATGTTATGTATGAAAGGGGGGATGATGGAGACAAGTGTACAAACTAGATCAAACACTCTTCCACAATAACACTCAAGGACAAGATTAAACTAAATCACAACCAAGGAGAAGGTGGACTCAGCTACAGATCTTGTGCTCCTCTTTGCTATGGAAAGATATGATAACCAAGCCTTTTATCAAACCCTGGGTCGAATATCCATAAAACCCTAGTTCTAAGATAATCAGCTCATAGTAGATAGAAAACAATTGAAACTTAGAATTTGAATGCACCAGGAAGATCAAGGATATATCAGAACCTGTGTCTCAGAAGATGAAGTGTCAGAGGATGAAATTAGGGACCGCCCAAGTCCTGAAGTGAGAATCTATCAGAGGTTAGAACTGAGAAAGTGTTGTAACTGATGCTCAGATGCCATATCTAAAACCTAAAAGCCCAGAAGACTAGGGCACCAACCGCCGAAGTCTTTTCGGAGGAATATTACGAAACTTCTTTCAGATCCTGAAACCTTGATTCCTGCACAGTCTTCTTCCAACTTCACTTTCCCCAAATCCTATACCTATAACTTGCAAACAAGATGACAAGAGATGGGTTTGGGGGTTGTGGTGTTTAGGGATTTGCCTTAGTCAAATCTTGGGATAGCATTCAAGCTTCCCAACACCATTGTTAGAGAGTACGTGCCCTTATAGGACAAAAGCCAAAGATAAACCAAATGATGAAATGATTCAAATAGCAATGATGTCACCTCGGAGGTGAAGTCCTTAGGAGGATGAAGATCTTTCAACTCATAAGGAGATGGATGATGATTCCAAATCTGTAACAACACACACAATACAAATGAATTTCGTAATATCCATCTAGGTTACAAATGAATTCAAAAACACAATTATATATGCTTTCCCGTTAACATTCATGAGATTAAATCACAAGAGCCGACAAAGAGGAACATTTTAAAGGTCCTATGCCGACATAGCATTAACTGGCCCCGACCAATCAAGGGAGACTTGGGTGGTTGGTGCCCAAGTCTAGGAGCCCCTTTTTAGTCTGAGATGAGATTAAGGAAGGGCCCAAGGTCCCAAATTTGTATTGGTTCCAGTCAATCTCTTCAGGATGATCAATTATAATGCATAATGTCATTACGGGGACCTAGGAGATAAACTAGGAGGTAAAAAGGCATGTGTCCACTTTTTACTCCATAACAACTAATTACAGAAAACTAGAAATGAAAATAGAAATTTAGATAATAGAACAAAAAAGAGGGAAATGAAGAGAACTTGATGCCAGATGGAGGAGGTGACTGCCTAGGATGCCAACATTTCGTGCAGATGTATGTGTGTCGCATTGTAGTCAAGAGAGTACAAAAACTAAAAATCTCTACTCTATTCCACTTTACTCCACTCAACCTACACAATACAAGATAAAGACAACTACCAATAACTTCCAAATGATGAAAATAAAATAAAATTGAAAATATATTATCACTGTTGCTCAAAAGGAGTAAATTGAATAACAAAAATAAAGAGATAAAAGAAGAAGGTTCACAAAACTGACATGCAATTGAAATCTTCTTCTTTGGACCTAAAATCTATAAGAAAAACCAAGGAAGGTTGGATCTATTTGGGGGCTTGCCTTCAATTGAAACCCTTGTTTTGGTATTTCTAACTCCACGAATAGTCAATGTTGAAAAATATAAAAAACAAGTCTATGTTATTATCCTCTAAGTGTGTCTAGATAAATAACAACAGTGACAAATAGAGTAAATGAATAATATGAAACTAATCTACTCAAGAGCAAACTAGTGTACTATTGGAAGAAAGAGAGGAAATGAGGTAACCCACACAATGCCACAAGCACACAAATTAATTACACAAAGTGAATAAATAAAGAGGGCAAGATGGAACTCAATCACCTTACAAAATGAAGATGCAAACTACCCGTTTGAAAATGGAGCCAAAAGATGATCCCGGCAACAAGTAGTGGTTCCAAGAAACCCCACAAAGATATTAAAATCCACAAGAAGATCACATATGTTTGAATACTCCAAGAAAAAAAAATTATATGCTACTAGAGAACCAAGAAAGTTTCTAAGAAAGCTGATAGACTACAAGAACTAGCAATAAAGATGCAAAGAGCTTCACAAGATTTTACCAAGAATTACAAGAGAGAGCAAAGATCGTTCAAAATGAGGAAATTGGAGGGGAGAAAGGAAGGGCTAGTCAAATAAATCCATTTGAAGGCATGGAGGCATTACACATAATCTCTCACATCATAAGAGGTGGTAAGTAACACTCAAGAAATGGTCACTTGGTGCCACATAGGATCAAGACACTAGCATTGCATAGACATCTGTGCTAAGCACTAATGTCTGAGTGACATCAGCTCCTAATTTCATAGAATACCATAGGATAGTGAAAGAATTAAGGCACTTAAATGAAATTTGACAAAAATAAGCAAAAAGGCTAGAATGTAACACAAACATAGCATTTATGGGTTATAAAAAATGATAAGGTAAGGCTAAAATGATCCCTAAAACATGGTAAGGGAGAGAACACCAAAATGACTGAAAATGTAGCATGAAATTGCAAGGGTATGCAATTTTTTACATTACATTCAGCCCCCACTTTAGCAAGGTTACGACCCTAGGTGATATGCTACGCTAAAGTACATAAAGGAAATAACATAACAAATTTTACCCAAAAATAATATTGTAGAGGCCACAGAGAGTTCTTCAAGTGAAGGAATCAAGCTCCTAGAATGGAATCCTACAAGACCATAGTATTAGGCAACAAACATCTACATAAAAGGTAATCTTAGAACCACATATATATTAAATAACTACACAAAAGAGGATCAGATCAAATATGATTTGCTAAAACATTTAATGTTAGAAAATCATATAATCTAATGCACATCAAACACAAACCTACAAAAATCACATGCAAACCACATAAGAAAACAAAAAGAGATTACAAAGAAGGCATTTCTAACGTTTTGTTACTAGAAAGGTTCCAAGTATGCTTCTAGCGCTAGCACACTATGAGATCTAGGAACCACACCAAACCTCTATGGATCACAAGAACTAGCAAATTGTATTGCTAGTTGACTCACAAGGAGTACCAAAAAGTAGTAAGAAATGGAGCACAACTAGCTAGCATTGTGTCGCTAGGTGGCTCACATGTCAATATAGTATCAGGAATTACATGGACTAGCATGGCTAGGTAATCCTGATAAATGTGGTCAGTCTAAGAAAGTGCATCTACTTAGGACCACAAGCTACTAATGTTGTAGGGAGTGTACCATCAATGTGATGTGTGTGAATGTGGAAATAATTGCATAAACAAAAAGTATGCCCCCACCTTAAAATAATTACATAAACAAAAAGTATGCAATTGATTTTAAGGTAGAATAAAGGGAAAGAGGTAAAAGATCTTTAGGAAACATATATGGGGAGATATGTTCCCAAAGTCACCCTCAAGAAAAAAAGGTGCCCTCAAGGAGAGGAAACCAAAGTGATGCTACATACATGATACACAAAGGCTTGTGTAAGCGTGGTATGACACCAAAAATGTAGAAGCATGTCACATAAAAAGTAAGCAACATCACCAAAAACACAAAGGGATCTACATGCTTGAGGTTAGTACCAATATAAGGGAGTGAAAGATCATTAAGGGGTAAACAGGGAATTGTCATCATCCCTCAAGCAAGTAGAACTATGAGTATAAAAGAAGAATGTCACATGAAAACAAAAGAAAATAAATTTTTAGGTTAACGTGGAAGGAAGTTAAATCTTCCAACACTACATCATTCCCAAAATGTTGAAAAAGTCAATGAGACAACATATAGAAGAATAGGACAAATTTATGTTCTTCTTGTATCCATGTTCTTACAAGGGCATCATGGATCCTCTAGGTAGAACTAACAAACATATATCAAGCATTTTATCATAGGAGAAAATATAACGAACAAGCAAGTACACACACATACACATGGAATGAAGGTATTGCCCTCATGGGATAGGCACCATCAGATCATCCAAGTCCCAATATTTTTCATAATAGGGGAATGGAGGATGGGCTGAAAGAAGGGCCACATTAAGAGTTGTACTAGGAGACTCCCCAAGAACCAAATACAAAGAATTGACTATAGGGGTAGGATTCTCTTGGGCATCGATAGAGGCTATTGATTGTGTAAAAATTAAAGACAACAAGGGAATATTTGTGAAGGACTCAAAGATGTGTTCTACCAGGGAGGAATCATTTGAATCACTATCAGAATATTGCACTAGGTGTGGCTCATTAGTGCTATCAATAGAGATGCAAGCACTAAGATTCACTGGTGGAGAATAATTCTCCTCCACAATAGGAAAAACTGATGAAAAAGGGCTTAGAGATGGTGGAGATGATGGCATGTGCTTAGAATTATACAATGATAGTGTACGATAATGCTTTGGTTTATGTCTGGGTGGTGGGCGAGGTATATTGATATTAATGGTGGCAGGGTGAAGAACATCTAGAAAGATTTGATGGCAAGTATGTTGGAAAGGAACAAGTGCTATGAGGGTGGTGCTAGAGATGAAACTGACATTGGGCAGATCAAGAGGCTCTGAGAAGGGTGGCATTTCTTAGATGGAGGGAATAATGGGATCCTTAATAGAGGGGGGCAAGACTACTTGAACCATTTTGGGGTTAGATCTTCATCTAGGTCTGACTAAGGAGATGCAAGGGTCAAGGATGGGAGAGACTCAAGCTAGGGAGGAGAAGGCTAAAGCTTAGAAGGAGGAGAAATATTAGGAGGTAGCTACATGGAAGGGGACACTCAGGGAGAGACTGCGCTTCAGTAGCACACTCTTGAGTTGTAGCATGTTGATGATGATTATGATATCTCACAAGTTGGTTCCATCTAGTATAAGCTAGGGCCTCTACTGAAGGAGTCGAGGGATTTTCCAACATAGATTTCTTTTCTTCTCCTATCTAAGAGATAGGAAGAGGAACCACTAAAGGTTGGGAAACCACAGGAGGAGGGGTAGGTTCCTATAACACATATTTCTTTCCTCATGCCACCAAAGAGGTGGGAGGAATAGGAGAAACCACTAGAGATTGAGGAATTGTGGTAATGTGAGGCAATTTAGGTGGTACTGGTTGTTTACCTCTAGCCCTCAAAAAAGAGGCTAGAGGTGGAACTTCTAAGTATTGGTCAACCGCACAAGGATGGGGAGGTGCACTCAGTATGGTTTTATTTCCTTTGATTGCTTGTGGAGTAGTAAAAGGAACAAGATAAACTATCAAAGGCTAAGAGATTGAAGAGGTGGTAGTCGCAAGAGATGAGGGATAAGGGCCACTAGATAACTGTGTAATCTAACTAGCTTTGAATTTTTTATAGGATAAAAAAATCATTTCAAGGTCAAAGAGGCTCAGTCAGGGCCAGCCAAAAGTAGTCCAAAGAGAAATTTCCATGCATCAAAAGAGGTTAGAATCCACTATGGTGAACTGTGTGCACTACTCTGTCATGGAGAAATTTTAGTCACTTATGGACTGTAGAGGGGACTATTCTCGTAGAATCAATCCACATATGACCTAACTTCACATGAAAATGATTTAAGGTAGGAATCATTGAGAAGGGAACGTACATGGTTTTAGGTCTAACCTAGATAGAGAGGGTAAGTGAACCCATGGTTGGTCTAGACAAACCATCATGTGACCATATATAGACTTCTGATTATTCATACTTGTCTTTATAGAATTCATGAATGTACAAAAAATCCTTTGTAATTATATTTGCCATGACACAAGGTCAATAAGAACACCCTTGAAAGGTTTTTTGTTGACCTAGGCAATGATGTAAAGAGGGCCATCATAAATATGCATGGGCACATCGATGGAGGTAAAGGAAATGATAGGATCGAGAACAAGCCACTCTCAAGAAGCATAGGGGTGGACATCCACCATTCCTATTATTTTAGAAAATGGAGGGGAAGACTCATCAATATTCTTTTCTAGCACCACAGAGGTGGAAAGAATGTCAATGAAATTGGAAGAGTGATGTGGCAATGAATTGGTATAGATTTGCAAGTTTTGATTGGGAGGAGCAACTAACTTGTTTCCTTTATCATTCACGCCAAATACCTGGATGGCATTCTAATCGATGAGGTCTTGCACTATATGTTTAATATGTAAACATCTTTTAGTGTCATGATTAGGTACTCTATGGAATTGACAAAAGGCCTTCAGGTCATAAGAAGGTGGCAAGGGTTTGTTTGTGTCTAGGGGTCAAATAGGCAACAATTGTGCTAAGTTTTTGTCCAGGAGTTATTGCAGGATAGAATAAAGAGACTCAAATAGAGGGGTAAATTGTTGGGTTCTTTGTTGTGTAGAAGAAGAGAGGACTAAAGCAGCCTATGAGGGTGTTGTAGCCACTGCATTATTAATAATTGTAAAGGTGTTTTTTTAAGATGTTTTTATTTTTCTTATAGTTGTTAAAAGAATACGATACTCCATATTGTCCAATAGGAGCCATTGAGGTTGGGACCTCAAACTAGCTAACAGACTATTGGTAATCATGAAGTGTTGTACATAGATGAGTGAAAGAAGGATATTTCATTAGAAAAATCTTATCCCAAATCAAAGGTTGCAAGTTTCCAATAAACACCCACTACACATTTGAGTTTGGAAAAGCATAAGGATTTTACAAAATAAATATTGATAATTGTAAATTAAATTAGTTATTTTCTCATAAGGGGCGTGTGCATGAAGATGGGGGACCAAAAAGTGGCCACCCCACTTTTTGGTCCTAGAAAATAATAACATGATTGTGTTATTTGTTGCTAAATATTAAAAAAAAGACCCACTGCCTCATTGTTTCACAGTGATTTTCAAGAGGAGCAAAATGTGAGTAGGGTTTTAATGCAAATGCATTTTGGAAAAATTGAAGGAGAACTCTATCAAGCAAGATGTCACGTCGTCATTCTCACCGTGGATGAGCACAACAAACTCAACAACCAAAAGCAGGTAGGGTTTTTATCATTTTTCTAAATTTCAAAATGAATTGAATTTCTTTTTCATTATTTTAATTGAATTTCTATTTTCAATTTTCAGTTACTGAACTAGTGCAAAACCCGAATCCAGGGGATCAAATTCCATGTGAGGAGGAGCCTCAAAACCCTCCTCAAACCCCACCTTCACGTCCTCACCATCCACATGACACACAAGAAAATTATTTAGGTTAAATCCAAGAAAATAAAAAAATAGCTTGAATCCTTAGTTCAAACATAAAAAATGCCAAATGCAAGCACCGATCGCATGAGAGCCCTTTCTAGTTCATTAGAGGTCATTATTTCTCATATTGACTCAGTGACAAACCAAATCACTAAATGGAATGACTATAGAGAGAGATGTCAGCAATTCTATGCTGACAAATTATCTTACAAACAAGTTAAAGACAAAAAAATTACAAAATCTAAATTATGTGCACTTTTTATCAATTTTAAAACTAATCAACCACTACATGAGAGTTGCAAATGATTCCCAATTCATTGGTGTGTGCACGATGGTATATCCCAAAACTTTTGGGATAGATGGTATATCCAAAAACTTTTGGGATAGATGGTATATGGTTTTTGATGACCTTACCTGTAATAACAAGGAGGTCTTGGCACAATATTTTTTTTGAAAACTCTATTATGAGTTCGTCTGCAACCAGATTCCTAACTACTTTGACATTCAGGAGTTCCAAGGCAGAGATGGTGGCTCTACACAAGAAAAATAGGGGGAAATCATGACCAGAACCATCCACCTAGACCCCTCATGAGGCCACAACATATCTCACTCCCTTTGACTTTGAAGGAGAGTGTTGAGGTGGAGACACTGCATTCTCTAAGTTCCCTCACCCAGTCTTTGGCACAGCATGGCAGTGATCTTACCTAGGCTGATGAGGGTGAGAGAAGTATGCATTGTCATTCCCCACATCTTTGTGGATCATGTGGGGCTTTGTGCGATTATGGGACCTAGGACACTCCCCATGTAGACATTCCAGATGATGTTGCGGAGTGTCAGGACCATGCAACGCAGGGGCAGCAACAGGTGATGGAGACATCCTTATTGGATGATATTGGACTCACAAATGAGATCTTGTAGGATATGTTTGGTATTGGTGCCCAGGTAATTTTTTAGAAGGTTCTACAATTTAATATATTTGTATTTGAAATATTTAATTAATTATATGAATAGATATATTATAAGTCAAATTATAATATGTAATTGTCTACACTATGAAATTCCAAGGTCAAAGTATTCATCCTGCATCTGTTAGCCATCCATTGCAGGGTTATGAGAGGAGGTCCAATCAATAAGTATGTAATTTATCACAAAATCGTAAATATAGTACAGGTAAATGTTTTGTCATATATCAATGGTAATCCTATTTAGTGACAATTTTCAATGAGGTAAATTTTACCATTTCTAATCATAATGCATTTAAATAATGTTATCTATCTATTTTGGTCAAATAACCTTGAACTCTATTTTTTGATGTTGAAAACTATGGTAGATAATCCTCCTCATCTTCGTCAGTTAGCAGAGGTGGGCATTGTTGCAGTTGTTTTGTCTGCAAATCCTTTGACCAAGGTATGAGCCAGTAATGTATGTAAATATCATTTTATATTTCTTGTTTTATCTTGACGTCATTTAATGTACATAAATGATATTCATGTTTACTCAATTTTGTTTCTTCATGCTTCTCACAGGAGGTCACAACTCCAACCCGTCTAGTGACAAATGAAGAGAGACAAAAATGATCGAGAGGGATCACTAGATAGCGGTAAGTGATTGATTACACATGTTATGTTATATACTTTGAATATTTTCCATATTAATGTGGATATTGTTTGATTGTATTAAAAAGTGGAACTTCAAAAATCTCTATTAAGGAGGTTTAGTCGATGGGCGAGAGAGGATGAGTCATTGACTGGTTCTCCATCTTCACGGCTAAGCAAGGGCCGTCGATTATTTGATAGTAGTCCATACGAGATTTGATTTTGGGATATTTTGTTACATATGCCTATTTGGCTTTGTAAACATACTTTTGTATGTTACCGATGTATACGGTTGTATATGCATGTATGGATTTATTTGTACATACCTATATGGATTGATATATACACTATATGTTATGTTTATGACATTATGTATATTTTCATGACATTATATTTTTATGACATTATATATATTTTATTGACATTGTATATGTTTTTTATAATAATAAGCTGCAAACACGGGTGTAAATCCTGATAACAAAAACCCAAAGGGTAGCGAACCAAGCCAAAGGCAACAAATAGCACAAAAATATCTGATTAACAGCAAGAGTTCATAACAGTATCAAAATATAACAAGGACTAGAAAATGGAACAGTAGTAAAAACTAATTAAACAGATCTTTCCAATCATCATTCAGAAACTTTAGCAACTCCTCCTTGCTCTCAGTCTTCACATCCTTTTCAACATGGTGTTCCTCCTACAGAGTGGTAAAAGTTGTGGCCACCCAATGGATGACTTTTAGACAAACTATCACCAACACCTTGACCTTAGCTTCCATAGTCAAGAACCGACACTTAACCTCCCAAAGCTTGTGCATGAGCTTCTTGTTAGAGTCACCATCCCTGGCACTTTCCACCTCCTTCTCTAGGGTCTCCAAAATCTCAACATCATCATGTTTAGTATCATAATAAGAACTATTCATAGAGTCAAAATAGCTAGCTCCCTCTTGATCCTGCACAGGGGTAGTCTTCACTTCCTTAATCTCAATTTCATTCTTCGGATCATCAAGGTCAAAAGAGGAGGAGTAATCAACAATTTCTAACACCGGGGGCTTCCACCCTGCCAAGCTAGTCGACCTGCAAATGCTAGGTCTTCTCACAGTAGTCTCCTTGTCCTCAGCCATCTCCTTGACTTCAGTTATGTCATCTTCTTTCTGCTCCTTGGGTTTGTCCTAGCCTTTCTCAACCTCCAATTCCACATTCCTTGTACCCACATCTCTTTTTTTGTTTTTCTTTTCCCCCTTACCAGAACTAGGTTTAACTTGCAGACCCTTGTGTTTCTTGTCTCCAGAAGGCGAAGGGCAATTCTTCAGGCCACAAACACCTTCAGCAGCATCTTTGCAAGCTTTGCCTTGGGACCCATCAACACCCCCTGAATCTGAAAGCACAAGGGCTCGACGAGTTAGATGGGCCCGAGGGGTAGGGGTTTCTTGTGGAGTCAAGAATCAAGGATAGGAGGAGGGTTAGGGGGGTCCAACAGGATTTTGAGGGTCGACATAAACATGATACAGGGCTTTATTTTTGTTAGGGCTGCCATATTTAACACTTAGCAAGATTTTGTCATCTAAATCTTCATCCATGTTTTCTTCAACCAAGCTAGCTTTAAGAGGCTTTGCAGGGCAGAGGGCCGAATGAAAGTGATATAGGCAGAAAATCAAACCCTAGTGCAGGAGAATAGCCAACACCGCTAGGTTATCCCCCTGAGTTTTCCTAGTTAACTTGACAAAAGACTCAACGGAAGAGAGTAGATAGAAGGGAAAGTTCACCAGGACTTTATGTCTAAAATGGTCCAATAGGGTGAAGTGGTAATGGTAGAAACATCTATAGCAACCCTCAAGAGTAATAAATTTCATAATAAGATAACAAACACAGTCCCGAGGATTTACCAGGCTCTCACACTCAAAGTTGCCTTGCATTCTAACCAGCTTCTCTCCTTCACAGAAGAATTGTTTCAGCCCCTCCAGATCTTGGACCATTGTCTACTTATTCAATCTTTTTCCCTCACGATGCAGGCTCGTGGCTTTAGCTATGGACTCTTCAGAGACCTCAAACTGCACCCCACCAATACGCACCTTCTGCTCTTCGTCCCATAACATAGCGAATTGAACAAACAAACTCTCATCGAATTCGTTCAAGCACTCCAGGAACAGAGTTATCCCCCCTTCATATGCTATGCTCCAAACTTGGGAGTCAGCTTTGAACTCCACACATGACGTCAACTTCGTTCTTACTTTGTTGCCTCCCATAGTTCTGAACTTACCAAACCAATAAGGAGAGATACAATTACAAGACTTAGGGAATTACAGACTACCTTTGAACAATCTAGAAATGACTTGACACTCATAATAGTTATTGCAAACAATGCTACTCAAACTCCCAAAAATGTCCTTCATATTCTTAATCAAGTCTGGGACATTATTTCCTTTATTATGCGGCTCGTGTGATCTCGCAACATCCAGAGCAACCAGCAGAGAATGAAAAGACTTAGAATCCCAGCTAGGTAGTGGCTCCAGGAAATCACTGAGTTGGTAATTGTCCACATGGGACTCTTTGATCCAGCCCGATCGGGCATGATGTATTGTTCTGAAGGTGACGTCATCCTTCTCATACCACCATGTAATGAGGGTATGACATAAAGGCACAAACTAAAGAGATGAGTTGGGAGATATTGACCATGAGGGGTTAGCAAGAAGCCTCCTTCTGAATGTTATTTCTTATGTTTAGAGGAAGGTTAGAAATAAATTCCTACAGCATCTGATAGGGTAAAGATTGATCCCTAAGTTAGCCATGAGGTCCACAATCTGATTACCTTCCCTATAAATATGGACAACTTCAACACCTTCAAAGCTTAAAGCAAAGTTTTAATATCCTGAATAATGTCCTCAACCTGCCAACCAACTCTGGCTTTGCCTTTAACAACATCAATGATTAACTTGGAATCACCTTCAACCACTAGATAATTGACACCAATGGCAAGGGCAACTTTAAGGCCCCACAGGAGGGCCATGGCTTTAGTAACATTATTAGTGTTCTCACCAAGCCCCCCACATAGGCCACCATGAGGACACCCTTGTCCGATCTGAGAACTCCTCCCCCACTGGCCATCCCAGGGTTACCTTTAGCAGCTCCATCAAAGTTGAGCTTGGACCAACTAGTAGGGGGGACCACCTAGTGTTGGCCCTAGCTCTACGCTTCGTATCATCCACCTTATAGATACTGGCCAAAATACTCCACTAATTTATAATACTAGCTTCAAAATTAGTGGGAGGGAGTTCAACAACTTTCAAAGTGCCCTTGCAAAATACATTTTGTGCATATCTTGCAATCATTGCATTCCATGAGACTGCATTTCTTTGAGGCATCATGTCAAACAGTTCACATGCCTTGTCTATGCTTCCACACTTTGCATACATGTTTCCTAGGGCAGTTGCAACTACAAATTCTGGCAAAATTCCCATATCCTTTATGCTTTGATGGATGTCCATACCATGTTCCAAAGATCCCATTTTGGCATATTCAAGGAGGATGCTAGCTAAGGTTATGGAATTTGGTTTTACACCCACCAGTGCATTTTCTTGAAAATTTTCTTTAAAGCCTTATCAAAAAATCCATTTTGTGCATATCTTGAAATCATTGCATTCCATGAGACGGCATTTTTTTGAGGCATCGTGTCAAACAGTTCATGTGCATTTTCTATGCTTCCACACTTTGCATACATGTCTACAAGGGTAGTTGCATATACAACATCTGATAAAATTCCTATATCCTTTATTCTTTGATGGTTGTCCATACCCTATTCCAAAGATCTTAATTTGGCATAGGCAGGGAGGATGCTTGCAAAGGTTATGGAATTTGGCTTTACATGTGCCAATTGCATTTTCTTGAAAGTTTCTAAAGCCTTATCCTTTCAAATCATTTTCATAAGATGTGGGATTGACTCAGGTCAACCCTGAAGAGAATGAAAATGACCCAGAATCCAACTCATCAATTCAAAATTCCAACTTTCTTACCCTCTTAAATACTAGCTATTATGACTTGACCTAGTTCATGTTTCATGTGACATGTTATCAAGAAAGAAAAATGGGAGAATAACTAGAGCACACTTCAATTTGAAAGAATAAATAAAGGAATCAAATCTGCATCATCATCATCATATAGATACAAACATTTTGGTGAGATTTTTGTCAAATATATCTTATAAAAATATTTTTAAAAATAAAAATATCAATCTCTTTTTATGATGGATCATAGAGTTTGAAAAACTTATAAAAATTAATTTACATCATTTTTCAAATACAAAATCTAGTCTCATAAAAACACTAGAGGACCTAGCCTTAAATTTTAGAAATACATTTTCCTACCCTTGTGTGGCATACTCCTGAAACTGTGGAGCATCCTCTCCAATGTTTATATCGCAAGCATCCTCAAACCCATAATCACATAGAGCTCCACAAGAATGATAAATATGTGGGGACCGTTGGTGCCTACTAGCCTCACTCTCACCAGTCTGTGAAAGATGGCTACCATTCTATAGTAAAGACTATGTGAGGGAACTAACAAACTACAGTGTCTTCACCTCAACACTCTCCTTCACAATAGAAGGGAGTGTGACATGTTGAAAATATGGTCTAGCTAGGGGTCTCACTAGATGATCCCGGGCATGATGTGCCCCTCCCTATCATGTGCAAAGCCTTTGCATCTAACCTAGAATTCCTACATGTCAAAATAATTTGGAATCTCGTTGAGGATAAACAATTTGCAATAGAGTTTCCTCAAAAAATATTGTGGGACCTCTTCATTGTTACATGGTGGATCATCAAACACCATCCACCACCTATCCCAAAAGTTTTTAAATATTCCTTCGTGTTGGCACCAATGAGTAGGGAATATTTTTGCAATAACTCATTAATTCTAGGATCAATAAATAAGGCATATAGGTTAGATTTCAAAAAAATAGCTTTCACCTATTTGTATGACAATTTTGTCGAATAAAATTGCTAGCAATTCTCTTTATAATCTGACCATTTGTTGATTTGGCTAGTCACATAATCTATGTGAGAAATAATTGGTTGAAGGGATGTTTCAAGGGATCTTCAATGTGGATTGGTTGCATTGGGATTTCTCAAGGTTTCAAGTTGTTTTTATTCTCCCTTATTTTCCTTAAAATGTTCGTTTGTGTCTCATGAGGATGTTAGGAAATTGGAGGAGTTTGGGGAGGGTTATTTTGTGCCCCCTCTTTAACTAGAATTTCATCATGTCCTCTATTTGGTGAATTAGGGACTAGGGGCATTTGAGAGGGTTCATTTGCTGAAAATTTTTAAAAAATGAATCAAAACATTGCAAAACAAATTATTCATTTTCAAAATTAGAAAAACACTTGAAAATCTTACCTTGTTGAGTGTGTTCACCGCATGGTGAAACATCCACATTTGAATTCATAGAAAAACTAGAAGATTTTCCATTAATTAATTCAACAAGGTGAAAATGAGATAGAGAAAAATTTTCTTTTATATAACAAATGATCAAGTAACTGCAATTACAAGATTTCTTTCTTTTTTTATACAAATACAATATATCCATATTATCTTTTCATTTACAAAGTTACAAATGTAAAACCATTTCATTTACATATTTGGAATCAATACTACATCTGAATATCTAACATCTTTATCACAAGTCCTGGCATGTTTCCCGCTTGGAGAGAGAGCATCTTTCCAGTGATTAACCTCTAACCACAGACTGGCGGTCTCCCACACATCTTCCACATAGGAAGTGGCCCTACCCTTCACGAGGAATATAGACCAAAGGTGACCAGTGGTAATTTGCCTTTTTCTGAGTACATAGTGTTGTATTCTACTCAACTCTATCAACCATACAACCCTAGATACCTTATAGCTAAGTATGATTTTCGATAGAATGAGCAATCCGAATATAGTGAACTGACAATGCATGTAGAAAACAAATGCATTACTTTGGCCAAAGTTTTTAAATATCAATCTCATTCATAATGAACGTAGTCATTATGTTCACCCACCCCTACTCGACTTGGATACTGTCATATTCTCGCAGTTTAAATCTCTTTCCAACCCTATTCATGTAATAGTTGAATCTATGAGTCACAATAATAATACTTTGACTTAAGTAAGTCTATATGACTTAACCATTCAGTTGGTTGGTAGTCAACTCTAGGGTTACCCTAATATCCCTTGTTAATACGATATAACAATACAACGATTTTGATAATGTTTATAAACAAAACATACCCTAAGTATAAATATTCCTTCAAGAACATTCTTAGGAATACTTAACCTACTCCAATGAATTGGATCCTTTCATGAATAACAAAGACAATTAGACCTAAATGGAATTCTCATAATAACCTTTTCCATCTTCCAAAATATCTATAAGTTACTACCATTGATCTGATACAAAGGTTTTCTAACAGTTTTTATGAATCTAAAACTCTTGGTTTAAATAACATTATCTGCTATGCATCTATGTATATAACCTATACAAGACAAAAATGTTAACTCATTATAACCCCATTTCTATATGGTTCAAAATGAGAGTATTGAGCATGGTTCATCCATTCAAAAATCAATCGTATGGTTATTACCAAACTCCTTATTGGCTTAATCCAAACTTAATTTACTAAGAAGACTATTTAATCAAGCTTATGACAAATTATAGCATTCTCCTTCTAAGATATTCATTTATCTATCATTCTCTGATTTAGTATGATCAACGGTTTTAGAATTACCAAGAAGACAGTCGACTCAGTTTACTATAACAGTATACTTACTGATATGACTAAATATCAAACAAATAAAATAACTTTGTTGTCTTCATCGACTTCAATAGAGTTTACTTAAGAATGTTCTGCTCTTTCCTAAGTTGCTACTAAACAGTTTTCAACTATTACCCTTAAGCTCAGATGGTTTAAACCTTACCAGCGAACTCATTTAATCATTCTATATTATAACATAGCACAGTTTAGATTACCAATCAAATGGTTAAATAATACATGCAACTGAGGAATACCTAGAAGTATGCAATCTTAAGCTGGCTATGATGTACAAATAGTCACAAGGTCAATGCCACTCAGATTATCTATTCCTGCTTCTGTCACAGCTACAACTTCTATTCCCTAACTCTTCTCTTCCCTATGTGTCTCTGTGTGTTTTAAGTTCTAAAAACTCTAATATAAATAACTACCACGGCTCATTGAATTGATAGTCATAATTAGGGTGGCACGACTCCTATAGAGTCGCCTTATTCTCTGCCTCCTCTATGCTCAGCAACAAACTTTAAACAAAGGTACACAATCTAAGGTGGTTAATTCATAATAGAAGACCAATATTTATGCACGTATCCCCTCATGACAATGAGAGTTTATCACTCATAGGCTCATCCGTTGTGGCCGTTAAAACCACAGTCCACCTTCTTAGCCACAGTCGACGCATCATCTAAAACAAAACTTGATTTAAATGTTGCCCATGAGTGCGTCGATCGACCACTAACACTAATAAAGACTTACCTATAAATAATCCTTCAGCTTACTCAAACATTTACCCATCGACTCAATATGAGGTAATATCCTCATTCGATGCCAAAGCATCTATATATATATATATATATATATATATATATTGAATACATCAATAATAATTATATTGATTACATCAACTATAATTCTCATAACATCACCCATTACATAAAAATAGATATGGTTTATTCAATATTAAGGTATTATTAAACCATGGTTCACGGATATTGTGATTGGGTCGAGCTTGTCTCCCCATCATAATCCGTTGACAATAATCACATAATAATAACTTCAACGAAAACGTCTTAATGTTTACGAATCATTATAACACATTGAATATCTTAATAATAGTATTAGATAATCATTTTACGACAATAACGTCGTAATATTTATGTTGAACGTAAATAGTTATAAATCAAGCTCAAACGACGCCGTTAACGTTATTAACGACTAAGATGACTTAATACCGACTTAGTGAGTTTTAGAAAATAATATCGACTATCTGTTGATTAGGTTTAGAAGCAAACTGACAAGACAAAGCTTACCTCTTACGACACATTGGTTCACATTTTTATAAACACTTGTAACTCAGTTGGGCAAATAAACCACTCGTAACCCGAGGTCTATATCTCTCTTCTAGAAAGATACTGTCTCTCTCTCTTTTCTCTGAGAGTCATTTGATAGCCTGTAATCATGTTTTGCTTGTCATCAAACAATGCAAGTGACCAGTGCATCATTATTCAATTAATTCATCTAATAAATCAAATCTCTTAAAATAGATATTAAATCGATATTAACATAATCATTCCTATAATTTCAATAAATGACATTCAATAAAATCCATATTTTTCCTTGTCATTAATCTAAATATCATAATGAATTTACTTATGTCCCAATAAAAAGTAAAAGTAAAGCAAAGCCAAAATTGGGGATGTAACACATGGAGCTCGTGAATGACATCATGGAGTGTGATAATATTGTTGCGGCATTGTGTTTGAGTGTCTTTTCCTTCAGCTACTCCATTTAACATGCTCGCACTAAAACCCTAGTCCTGTTTTGTTATTGTTGAGAAGAATGACCTATGGTTGTGTTTTTCAATTTTTATTTCTATGCAAAGATAATACAAGCATGTTATAATGCGTTCGAATTATATCTTGTTTGGACCAAAAAGTAGTTTTGGCCACTTTTTGGTCCCCTATCTTTCTGCACACATGCCCTCACACTTTAGGATAAGTGTTGCATTCTAGCTGAAACAACATGGTGCCTATGTAGACATCACCATTATAGTTGAAAGAGTTTTGATCAAAATATTTTTGGCCAAAATTATTTCACATAAAAAGTTACCATAAAATAGTTCAAATAACAAAGTTTTAGCTAACACAGTTTCAGTCAAAATTATTGTGGATGGAATAGTTTAGCTAGAAAGTCCTGCTAGCAGAAAATGTGGCACATATTCACCAAGTTTTATCAAATTCATTGAAAACCCTTGCCTTTCTACCATATTGTTTGTATTAGAATCATTTTCTAAAAAAAAATTAAATTAAATGCCTTTGGTAGATCCAAGAGTATAGTTTTTAAAAATGTATTTAATCTTTTAATTAGTATGAGTAATTCAAGTAGATCACTAATGCCAAATAGAAGGTTGGTTGGAAATTCAAACAACTTTACTATAGTTTATTTTAAATTTATTCTTGTGTCTATCTTGATGGATGTGTCTTAATGCGGTAACATATTGCTAAGTAGCATAGTCTTTTATTAGACTTGGCTCACAACCTCATCCATATTCATCCATATTTACACTAATTTCCAAACATTTGTTCCCTGCCTTGAGATCACTACATTATCCTTTCAAATCATTTCAATAAGATGTGGGATTGACTTAGCTCAACCCTAAAGAGAATGAAAATGACCTAGAATCCAACTCATCAATTCAAAATTCCAACTTTCTTACCCTCTTTTACTATCTATTATGAGTTGACCTAGTTCATGTTTCATGTGACATGTTGTCAAGAGAGAAAAATGAGAAAATAACTCTAGAGAGCACACTTCAATTCTAAAAGAATAAATAAAAAAATCAAATTTGTATCATCATCATCATATAGATACAAACATTTTGGTGAGATTTTTGTCAAATATATTTTATAAAAATGTTTTAAAATAAAAATATTAGTCTCTTTTTTATTATAGATCGTAGAGTTTGAAAAAGTTATAAGAAAATTAATTTACATCATTTTTAAAATAAAAATTTTAGTCTCATAAAAACATTATGAAAATAGAAATGGAAATGGATCCTTTTATAGTCTACAGCGACCTGATTTTTGAGTCTACATGTTACCATCATGTGAATGAGACTAAAGAAAGTCGATTTCACTAGTCTTCACCGTACCGTGAGGGACTTGAAGAAGTGCCGTAACATAATATCCTCTTGAATTTGATAAAACATGAGAAATTTGTGTGGAAGGAGTTGGATGAACAGGAACAGCCGCCTCATCACCAAGGCGGCGCCTTGAATAAATGCATAGTTAAATGCCCTTGGCTTTTCAATTGCGATCATCTTACCCACAAACAGATCTGTACTCATCTTGTACTGTAAGTGGATTCATGTTTTCTCACTACAGATCATAAAAAACGACTACAGCTACAACATATATATCAAGTTTTTTGCTAGGTAAGCATTCTGAGCTTTATAAATATGTTCCAGCATATGCAATCTCTCTAGTGTTTTACACAAGTTTTTTTAGGGTTTCTGGATGCGTCGATGTTAAAAATGAATACACAATTTTCTCCAAGAATTTCATTCGAGTGGATTGTTTTTAGGTGGTTATGTAATTCTGTAAATAATGTAATGGTGGAATGTTTTGCAGAGATGGGATTGGGAGAGAGGAAGACAGGTGAGATTGCATCGCCATGCGCGGCGTGTAAGATTCTGAGAAGAAGATGCGATCCAAATATATGCGTGTTGGCTCCTTACTTTCCTCCCGATGATCCTCAAAAGTTTGCTACTGCACATAGAGTATTTGGTGCATGTAACATTATCAAAATGCTTCAGGTAAATTGCCTTGTTATTATTATTATTATTCTCCTTCAAACGACTTGTAATTATTTATACTAGGAAGGAGAATGGATATAATGGAGTGTGCAACACAACATAACAGCAAATTCCGGAGGAGCGCAGAGCGGATGCAGTGAGTAGCATGGTGTATGAAGCAAACGCGAGGCTTAGAGATCCTGTGTATGGCTGTGCTGGAGCCATTTCTCAGCTGCAGCATCACATATTTAGACTGGAATCCCAGTTGGTTAAAGCTCAAGCCCAGCTCTTTTACATTCATCTACAACATGCTAATGTTTTGTCCCTCATCCCTGGGGATGAATTGGGAGGAGGATTTAGCTCTCAGTCTTTCTCTCCCACCCAGGAGAATCATATCACTTCAGAGCTCTCACCACATGAGAGTGTGGGCGACTGGTGGGACCTCCTATAAGCAAGCTCTTCAACATGTTGTGACCTTCTTGTCTTGTTTTAACCAACCGACAGTTTTTCTGAAATATAATTCAGTTCTGCTAGAAATGTAATCCTGTTGCCCCTCAAATTCCGTCTGTAATAATTCAGTTCTTGTAAGAAATGTAATCTTTGCCTCTCCAAGATTCATTTTTTCCATCATTTACAAATTAAGTCATGTCAAGTTAGGAATATGCAGTAAAAGTCAAGTCACACCTTTCTTATTAGAAGTTTGAAGTTTGGAGTGCAAGAAGTTTGAAGTTTGAAGTTTGAAGTTTGAAGTTTGGAGTGCAAGTTAAAAGTAGGTGTCGTGTCATAGAGTTCAATCCACTAAGATACTTGGAGTGCAAGATTAGAAACTTGAAGTGCAAGCCATGTACATTGCACATATTATATATACCTCCTTGAAATACATAGGTAGATATGAGGAGAGAATAAGTGGAGAGGGGAGAGAGGATGAAGAATGAGAAATACAAGCAGCAACCTAGTAACAGTTGTATGTAAAAGTTTTCCTTTTATTAATATATGAAATATATTTTTTGTGTGTGTGCATTTTTATGTAAGTGTGTGGACGGTAGTCCACGAATGCATTTATATTATTCCATGTATGCATTTTGAACAATATTATGCCCTTTTATATTGTGCTATGTATGCATTTAGGACAATATCATGCCCTTTTATATTGTGCATTTTTAATTGAATCTTGCAATATTATAGAGTTAATCAAGGCACACACACATACTTCTCTCTATCGAAGTGGTATTAAAGTAGGTCATTAAGTTCACTAGTTAAAGGGTTTTTTTGTTAATAAAAATAGGAGAAATATTTACCCCCTTTTGGTATGGATGGGGTGCAAAACTGTTATTGACTATTTAACCATTGAACTAAATGATGTTTAATTAGAATGTCAAAGTACTTGACCAAACCATTATTAATTTATGCATAAATTTTATTGGAATTATAAACTTGACTCCCTTTCTCTTGACATTATCTATATATTATTTAATATATACCCAATCCTATACATGAACATTAATTATATAGAATATATTTATCATTTTCAAAATTTATCTAAATATTGCCCATAACAGCACAATGCGGTGGTGAGTTCACTTGGTTGTTGTGATCACCACCAAGGTTCAAACCCTCTCTAGGCCGAAGAGCTCGCAGGCCATGGGCCTTCGTTGGGCTATCATGCTCATAGGATATGTGTCTTCGTTGGGCTGGTGTGCTCACAGGCTATGCTCCTTTGTTGGGCCAATGAAGTCGGGGGTTTGAACAAGGTGATAATACCTTGGGGACTGAGGCCCCTTAGTAGTGGTCTCGGTAATAAAGCCATGGGAAGAGATCCCTCGTAAGTGGTCTCTCTGGGCTTGGACCAGGCTAAAAACTCGAGTAACCCACATAAAAAAAATTATCTAAATATTATTTCAAAGTTACCTAAATATTATTTCAGAATAATCTAGAATATATTTCTAACTTGTTGAAGAAGCCAATGACTTGTTTAGTATAGTTGTTAAAGAAGTTTTTGAAATTTATGAAAATAGTAGCAAATAGAAATAGAGATTGGGTGAAGAAAACCAACAAAAAATTGTTACTATAAAATTAAATTTATGTCTATACATTTTTATGTGTGGATAGCAGTCTGTGAATACATTTTTAATATTTTGTGTATGCATTCATAATAGTAGTTTGGGTTCAATAATAATTAAAAATAAAGTATTTAGATTAAAATAGGGCACAAACAAAATTCCATCAAAAATTACAAGTCAACAAACTTATTATTTCATCTACTAATTCAATTTTATTTCAATAAAATTGTTTAAACTCTTCTCTATAAACATAATATACCTTGTGTACAATATGAAGAGAGTGTCATGTAGGTGTTTTGCAATGATGTTGGAAAAGTTCTAGTAGGCCTACATGTTCATCACCATCATGGTCATCTCAAGGTTGGAAGTGATTTTACTATTCTAGTATTAGGTGGCCCTGCAATACATTCATCACTCTAGCATAGAGAAATTTGTTATGGGGTGGGTTTCCTAGCTTTAGCAAGCCATTGTAACAAGGTAATTAGTGTTGGAAAAGTTCTAGTATGCCTATATGTTCATCACCATCATGGTCATCTCAAGGTTGGAAGTGATTTTACTATTATAGTATTAGTTGGCCCTTCAATACATAGATCACTCCAACATAGAGAAATTTATTATGAGGTATGTTTCCTAGCTTTAGCAAGCCATTCCAAAGGAAGATTGAGGCAAACAAAGGAGCACCAGGGACCATAGAAGAGGTGGCAGACTCATTGCATGTTTCTCCTATTTCTACATAATATTGGGGAGTATATTTTAAATTAATCTTTGTTATTGTTTATTGTAGACTTTGGTATGGTGTTCTAGGTTTAGTGTGTTAAGATGTTGGTCTTGTATGGGTTCTAGTTTTTTTTTGATAAAAGATGAAGATTCACCTATACTTATATTAAAGCCAAAATATGATACAAAATGTGGATGCCACTGAAGGGTTGAAATTGGCACAAAGGCCCCCAAAAGTAGTCATTTAAAATAGACATAGTGGCCAAGGGCCCTAAATTACATACAGAGGAGATTACATGAAGGGGAAGTAATATCTTTTATTGATCGATTTGAAATGATATACTGTAGTGGATTTATACAAGAAGGAATGCAGTTTACATAACTGTCAATGCAGTTCAAGGATGATGCAGTTCATATAACTGTCGAACAACTTGATAACTGCAACATTGACAATATAGTTAACAATGTAATTATGCCAACATTCCCCCCTTATTACATTGTTCTTGCAATAGTACCAAGGGACCCCCTGAATGCTAACATACTCAACAAAGCTGATTACATAATATAAATACATATTTTATAGAAGATCTTCTCCTAAAAGAACAAATCTTGAACCAAGCAGGGCTCGATCAAGTTGTCTCTTGACCCTCGGAAAGGTGTAGCTTCAAGCTGTGTTCTTGAGCTCTCAATCCTGAACTCTCAAATCATAGTCTTAAATTATTCAACAACAATCCTTAAGAGATACGACAAATCTCTATCATTGTCTAGTGACCGCGAAAGGGTATAATTCTCGATCATATACTCTGAATCTCGCTTGACAACAATCCATATTGAGCTCAACACCAAATCCCAAACCTGTCTCCAGAACATAATCTTCACAAAACATGTATTCTTCAAATCTGTCAGCAACAACAAGGAAAAACAAAAAAACTAAATCCAAAAACAGTTCTCATGCAAAGCATCATCTCAAAGCGAGAAGCTAACTTGAGATGATGAAAATTCCTCCATCCTTTGATGCCACCAGCCTCCAATATGACCATGTTACACTTTAACTAACTGATGTCTTAGATGAGTCTTTGGAGGCCTCATCAGGAATAGAAAAGATGGCCCCGAAAGCATAAGCGATCTTTCACATATGTGCATTCATGATTAAACTATGATAATGCCAATTTGAACCAATGATAGACCCATACACTAATCAACCTTATACCTCCATAAACACAAATATATCCTTAAAACCCCTTATACCTTCTATGTAATTACTATGATGCAAAACAAATTTCAAACCATAGACGTCTTACAAAGCAACCAAACTTCTTACAAAATCCCTTATTTCTCCAATTAATAGCTCACCTTTATAATTCAGAAAATAAAAAAATACTCTTACCACTCAAATTTCAATGCTCATTCATTGACATTGCATAGATAAGGCACCGTTGCTTCTTTTGACAACATAGTTCTGAACGAACCCTGTGTACGGACCAACACAACCCTTCAACTCTCTCCACACACTACTAGCTTCACATGCCTCTATTTGGAATCTCAATCATTAAACCCTAAACTCAAATCTGCATAATCCTTGACTATCGCTACCTCTGTCACTGTCCACTGCAACTATAGATTGGACTTCCAGGCAAATGCAATTATAGAAATACTGGCCGTTGTATAGAGTGACAAAATAATGCAGGCCCTTTTGATCACACAAGGACATGTACAATCGACTCCTCGAAATTGCAAACTGACTTGAAACTAACTCAATATGGAGTTTACAGGCCAAAAATAATTTCTAAACCGGCATGGGTTCGCACCTTGTACATTGACAATGATTCAATGAACACAAAGAAACTTTTGTGAAATGATTGCAGATCAAATGCCTTTATAACAGGTTTAAAAACCTCTTCTACAAAAAATTGAAGTGCCTTTCTCTATTTCTTTCTCATACTAACCAAATCGGAGGGTGAAATTTTAGATTAAAAAAGAGTAGAGACAGAGAAACAAGGTCAAGATTCAAAACCTGAGGGCCAACGGCTCATATGAAATAAAAAACTTTCCACCTGGAAAGCCCCTCATCCTTCATACATTACTGGCCTCCCACACTTCACGCTCGATAATTCAATGGCAAACTTAGACACCAAATTGTGGATAGAATCTATGGAGTGTGTTAATGCTTGCAGATTGTAGAAGATGATAGCAGGGATGTCTAACAATGCTATGCTCTTTGCACGACATAACTTTACACCTTCTAACCAGGGATCTTCACTCTCCTTCCATGCTTATAACCTCTTCCTTCAAACTTTCAAAGCACAAGCACATAAATGTTTACGGTGCACAAGAATTAGATGGCAACACTTTAATCATGATCAAGCCCAGCAAAGATCACATCGCTCTGATACCATATGAAGGGGAAGTAATATTACACAGTACGGCCAAAGGGCCCAAAAATTATTTAAACACAAAACTAATCTAGGTTGGGGAGTTGGATTCATTATCATCTAGAGGTAGAGGCAGAGCAGTAGGAAGAGCTAGTGGAGCTGAGGTTAAAGGGTGTGGCACCTAGTGAAGTGCATGAAGCTATAGGAACTGAATGGCAGTGAAGATTTCATTATCTTTGGTGTCTAAGGATGGTGATAGTTGAAACTGGTGTACTTCCAAAGTAGTATTCAGTGCATTCACACATCTACTATAAAGTCCTTTTTTCATGGCATGATAGAGACAGACATTCGCAAGAGAGTTTCAAAGCAATTATACACTAATGAGACCCCCAACTAGAGCCTCACCCACATACCTATCGTAATTCTCTAGGTTGTTCTTCAACTTCTCTAGTGAGATGACGTATTCATGGATGAAATTGAAACCCAACAATTCAATGTAGTTATTATATTGCACCAAATGCATTATGTTAGACAAAATGGATGCCACCTCAGAGAATAATAGGACTCGAGGGTAGTTGTGCAGCAAGAAATCACCAACCATAGTTATGATGGAAAACTCCACATGAGGACAGACAATGTTGAAGACTTGGGCTAGTTTTGCATAGTTGTAAGGTCCAACCTCCAAGGGTTCCCATTTGTAGGATTGGAGATGGACATGAGAATTCTTGATAGCAGTTTTCATGGTCATGACAGGAAGGGAGCTAAGAAAGGTAGAGAAGAGGGTAGTGAGGAATGAATGAGAAAAGTGAGAAGAAAGGAAGAAGGTGATGGGATAAATAAGTTGAGTGTGACGAGAGGCCAATAAATGCATAAGTTAATCTTTAAAATCTAGGACAAGCACAAACAGGCTAAAAAAGGGACGATGGTGGTGAGGAGTAAGGTGAGATCTAAAGCTAGAGATGGGAGATTGATCTAGCCAAAGTAAAGTAAATGTCAACCAGACGTTTCTGTACCATTTGGTTCAGGGAATGATTAGAAGAAGCACATGCAAGTAGCTAAAGATGGGCAATAAGTTGACATTGGACAATTTGTGTTGCCCCAATAGATCATCAAAGAGATCTCATTCCACATCACCTTTTAAGGGGAAAATGGGGGTTTTGTCAACTAAGTTGGTAGGAGGCACTGACTTGGCAATATTTTATCCATTTCGATGATACTATGAAGTGGAGGGAAATGGTTTCCTAAGATGGAGTCAAAATTCCTGCTTGATGCTTGTTGGTCAATCACTAGATTTGCAAGGTCTATTGCTTTGTTTGTTTCGATATAATAGTGATTGCATTGGATTTGTTCTTGAAATCATGAAAAATTGACATGAAGGTAAATGATAACAAATGCAAATCAAACGAATGCAAACCTCATATCGACTCACAATCCATTGATAGGGTTGAGAATGCCGCACCCAAAGCACTCTAGCTTTACCCAAAGAGATGAATGTTGATTTCTTGATTTTGTAGCATAACGATGAGATAGGGATGGATAGATGAATGATTGGATGAATGCAAGATAGATGGATAAGAGATTGAGAAGAAATTTTGACAGCATGTGGATACTAGAAGAAGATCCATTCAAATGGCTCAAGAGAGGCTACCTTTATAGAAAAAGGCAAATTCGAATGGATGGATAGGATTGCAAGTTATGTTGGATGATATGGACGGTCTAGATTGATTAGGGTTGGATTAGGGTTTTCCACTCAAAGAGGGATTGTAGTGACATGACAACTGTATGATGGAGAATGAAAGGAATCTAATTCAAATATTTTATTTGAATTAGCTTGCACATGTGAAGGGGTTAAGTGGAAGATGAGACATGTGACATGTGTCGCAATGTGATGAGAGGTGAGGGAATAATTCAAATTTTTAATTTGAATTATGTGAGACATGTGACTAGGTGCAATTAATTAAATAAATGGGATTTATTTAATTAATTGGGAATGTGATCAAGTGGGATTAATTAAATAAAGTGGGTTTATTTAATTAATCAAGAAGGTGATTAAGTTGGACCAATGTGATTAAGATGGGATGAACTAGGTCCTAGGGATAAATGGGATTAAGTGGGTTGAGGTTAGATGAACTAGGATGAACTAGGGACCTAGGGGAACATATCAAGTTCATGTCGACAATGTGTTGTGTAACTAGGACCTAGGGCAAAGACATACAAGGTCATGTGTAAACAAGACCTAGACAATTTTTTATGTCTACATTTGCCCCTCTTTGAGATGATGTTGCGAGATGATAAGATTTAAGTTGAGTAACATCATTTCAAAGAATTTAAGAAAATGGATAGAGGAAAAGGATAGGGTTATGATGCCCCCTCAAGAGGATAGGCAGGTTGGACAAACACGGGTAGGCTCTTGAAATGAAATGGATTGGCAAAAGATAAAGGAATGGATAGAAGAAGGGGATGGATGCGTTATGCTACAAATGAAAGTGAGCAACCATGATGTTTGATATAGCACGAGACATTATGCACCAAGGTATAAGGACCAAGGTGATGATGTGTCTCGTGCCTCAGCGTAATACAACCTTGTCTAGGTACAAGATATGATTATTAGCTGGGTTGATACCGATGTGATGCAAATGCAAGATAAAAAGATAACACACACAATCAAGCAAGAAAGCATGCACAAATGATACAAAAATAAACAAGATATTGCCCCTGTCAATCTATAAGCCAATGATTAAGTGATGATTGGATTGATGATAGTGTTGTTATTGCAGGGAACGATATATCCTTAGATCAACACAAGGGTGCGGGAACGATATATCCCGTTGATGATGATGGTGATGATTTGATTGATTTGCTTTACAACAAGATTAGGATCAAGACCATTGATGTGATTGGATAATTTGACAAGCTTGATTAACTTGATTGGTATGGACAAAGGATGACTTGCATTTGGATCATTGCTTGGATTGATTTGATTGGAGGATGAATAGAAGATTGGATTTGATGAAGTGATTGAAGAATTGATTGATGAAGTGATGAAGATAGATGATAGAATAATGATGAAAGAAGAAAGAGGAATATCATCTTGTGCCTGAATCCGGGCACTTCCTTCGTACTTCAAACTACCTACATACCTATTTCCACATGATCAAGGCACTTAACGATAGAGATAAGATGTGGTTCTGATTTGTTTTATTGATGGTGATGATGAAGGTGGATGGATTGATCGGGTGATGGATTGATTGGGATTGATTGAATGATGTTATTTGATTTGCTTTTGATTGTTTGATAGATTGGATGATTGATATATTGGCTTGATTTGATGATATGATTGGATTTATTTTGTTTTGATGGATTTGAGGTGATGGATTGATTGATTGGAATTGATTTGATTGGAAGAATGTGATTTTGATGATTTGATGTGGAATGATTTTATTGCTTGAAATTTGATTGAATTTCTAATTTTTTTGGATTTTTTGACATATTTTGATTTTTGTCTTTTTTTGGGAATATTTGATTTTTTTTTTGTATTTTTGGGATATTTGATTTTTTGATTTTTTGAAATTTTTTGATTTTTTTATATTTTGTATTTTTGCATTTTTGAATGTCAATGGATTTACAATTTGAGTTGTGCTAGATACCAATGACAAGGGAAAACCAAGTCTAGGTGCAAGAATTATGGAAGATGGATGGATAAAAGGATGGATGATAGCAAATAGGATGAAAGGATCATGATAGATGGATGGGATGGGATGAAAAGGATAGGTTATGGAATGGAAAGCTCATGATAAATGGATGGATAGAAGGATAGGCTATAGTGGATGGAGGGGAAGGCTCATAAGGGAGCTAGGATGCGATCTCCAAAGGCTATGTCGCATAGGAATAACATGCCCCATTCTAGATAGTAGACTTAGGCTTTTTCATGACAATGCTTAGGATAATGGGATGATAGGATGGATTGGGTAAGATGGATAAATGGGTAATGACTAGAGGATAATGGTAGGATTGGATTGGAAAGAATCATAGGATAATGTCAAGATAAGGTATGTCAAGAGATACCCAAAACATGTTTCAACATTTTGGCCCCATGTCTTTATCAAAATCAAAAGGAGGAAAGGAGGATGGATGGACTCAATATGATAGGAATGTGTATGGAAATGATATGAAAATGGTATGATATTTTGGATGAGATAAGGTGCCCCCAAGTGTAATTGACATAGAAGATCAACCTACACATGACGCCTGTTTTCCAGGTTTTCATCATGGTACCTATCCAAGGCGCATTCATCTGTAGTTGAATATTATGTTTTGTGGTTCTAAAGTTATGATAAGGGATCAATAATGAATCATTAACAAGGATTTTAGAGTTTCATAATGATCACATTTGAAGCTATGGGCTGACATATAAAGCAACTAAGAATATTCTTAAGATTAAGGCCGACACAGAAGGTAAATCGATATGCGGAGAAGGTATAAGATTGGAATCATCAACCTAAGTGGTAAAACAATAGTTCTAGACTCATATGAAGAGTCTTGCTTGATTGATTGGGTCTGCATTGTTGTTTGGGCACAATAACATGCCGACAAGGTATAACTTGAATATACAAGCTTTATCTTTTGCATGCTGACCTAGATTGAGAAAATTCTTGATGCAGATATATATAGTTGATAGATTTTAGATTTGGAGGAATGGATGTGTGCGAACATAGTGAGAATTTAATGTGTGTGTGATCTAAGGAAGTTTTGTGACCAGAAAAGGATAGTAAGGGCAGAAGAGCAGAGTATATTGAACCAGAGCAGAAAAAGCAGGGTAGACATTATGAAGACATTTGAGTTTGTATACTAAGCCATTAATGGAACTGCACTTCAACATTCTATAGATGCATTTGTAGTAGTCACCTCTTGGTAGTGAGCCAATCCTTCTCTTTCACATAATTTTTAATCCATTTACCACATTCAATAAGATGAAAGCAAAACAAACATAAGAACAACAACCATAAAGACATAACACATAGACACCAAGATTTTTACGTGGAAAACCCAAAGAGGGAAAAACCATAGTGAGTGTTAGCTCACAATATATTATGATAGCAATACCGAATTACATGAAGGCTCACTGGCTTAGGGCTCACTGCCCAAGGACTCACTGTCCAAAGAAGTGCTCACTACAAAAAAGAAGAGAAGAGAAGATAGAGAAGGATTGGCTCATTGCCAAGAGGTGACTGTTGAAAATGCATCTATAGAATGCTGAAGTGCAGATCCATTAATGGCTCAGTATATAGACTCAAATGTCTTCATAATGTCTGCCCTTCTTTTTCTTCTCTACTTCACATATACTCTATTCTTCCGCCCTTACTATCCTTTTCTGGTCACAAAACTTCCTTAGATCGCACACACATTAAATTCTCACTATGTTCGCACACATCCATTCCTCCAAGGCAAGTCCTTTGGTAAGGGGAAAGGAAGAAAGAAGGAAAAGAAAGCAGATCCTGTAAAAGTACATTCTACAATAACCCTAGAGGATGTATTGAAGGCCATTACAGTTGATGGCAATCTAAAACCTATTGCCCAACTGTATGATGACTATGATGATGCAGACAAAAGTATCATTGAGACTGTTGTCAAATACCTGGACATATACAACAAGGCTCTTATTGAGATAATTTTTGATCTTTCAGATAGTTTGGGAAGTATAATGTCTGCAAGAAAAGAAGATGCTATGGCCAAGGACATTGAGCTTAGAGAGCATACACTGATAAAGCTATGTCCTAAAATCACCCCAGAAGAAAAAGCAAATGACAAATGACATTGAGAAAGTAGTCAAAGAAATTGAAGAGATCACCTTAAGAGTGTTGAAGGAATTTCATCCCCCAACCATATACGATAATGAAGAAACAAGTTTTGGAGATAACACATCTATTCCGGAAGCCAGCATGGATCAAGGCTTGGAGAAAACTAATAGAAATCCTCTGGTAAGAGACAAAGCAATGGAAGAGCAAGAGGAAGAGAAAAGTCTTAAGAAAACTGAGGAAGATCTTGAGGAAGTAGCCTCAGAAAAGGAATAATCTGATCAAGCTCCCACTGCTAATGATCAAGACAAGGCTGACACGGACCAAATAGGGATAAATCCTTCTCCTAATCAGCAAATTGATGATCAAGAAAACAAGGAGGAAACTACAGAACAAGATAAAGTTGATGATCAAGAACTTGATCAAGTTGAGATGAGCCCTGCACCGGAGCAAAATATTGGTCAACAAGAAAATATGGACATGGAACTGTAGATACCTAAAATTGACTTGCTCTGCAAACCAATTTCTCGTATCTCTACACTAATTTATTCCTCCTATTAATTAAATAAATTCATTTTATTTAATTAATTTATCCCTAACCATTTGTCTATCCCTTGTGATCAATTAATTCATTTAATTTATCACTATACCTTATGACTATATCCTCATTGATTAAATAAATATTCTCAATATTTATTTAGTTAATTTTGTCCATTTCCCTAATCCTTGTTAATTAGATAAATCATGCTTATCTGATTAATCTGCCCTATTAATCAACCTATCCCTAGCCTAGTTGATTAAATAGCAATTATTTAATCAATCTGCCCTAGCCTACCTATCCCCTAGACCTAAGTTAATTAAGCTAAACACTTAATTAACCTTGCTTAGCCCATCCTCCCACACACCTTTGAATATAAATCAATTTTTTATTCAAAGGGTCAAATCCCCCTTACATCTCATTTATCACCCTCTTACACATGTAAGTGTACATCTTCACATCTCCACATAAAAGTGAACTTTTAATTCACACTCCCCCATGAGGTGAATTTTTAATTCACTTGTCATATCCACTCTTCCCAAAAATGAATCTTTAATTCATTTTTTATCCTCCACACCTTTCCCCATGTGAATTTAAAATTCACAAATAATGAGAGCCCTCCAATCCCATTGACCAAACTTCAACCCTTGATCTCTCTCATCCACTCCTCTTGTGACACTTGTCACAAGGCTATAGCTTCAATCCTAACCCTAACTCTCATTCATTTCTAGCCCTTGATCTCAACTCTTGATCCTCACCCTCCATCATCTTTTCATTTATCTATAAATGAGACCCTTTTTCTAAGCCATTGGGGGGACTTCATCTTGCATCCAAACTCTGCCCAAATTTCTCTCAATCTCCTCATCATACCATCATAATGCCAAAATCACTCTATCCATTCCATCTAATCTATCAATCTATCAATCCCCATCTCATCTACATTATGTTGAATGCATTTGAGCAATCCACATTATTCATCAACTTGGGTAAAATCTAAGGAGCTTGGGTGCAACTCCTTCCACCCTATCTTGGATTTGTGGGTCATGTGAAAGTATATCACTTGTGTTTGCATTTGATTTTGTGTTTCTACTTTCATTTTGTTCTCATAGATCACATTGGCACGCTCGATCTTAGATCTAATCATCAGTTTTTGTAGATTTTGTTATCAAAATCTTCATTTTCTAACCCTAGTTTTTGTGAAGTTTTGCAAGTTTTGGGGGTGAGTTTGTGCAGGTTGCATCCTGGGTAGAAACTAACCTCATTGTTGTGATCAGAAGGATGTTTCTAAGTTTTTTGACAGTAAATTTGACTATGTTCTGTGACTGGAATTTTTGAAAAAAAATTAGGGGCCATAGGCAGTACCGTACGGAACCCATGAGCCCTGGTGTACTGATCTCTGGTTCTGTGAAGTTTTCATGTTTTGCAGGCTAATATCGTCTATGCAGGATTAATGGTCAAATTTGTAGGAAAATCATTTGTTGCAGGTTTTGAAGGCCCTTATAACCCCTGTCACTGTCGCAATCTTGAGAGTTCCATGTCACTGTTTTCAAAACCCTAACACCCTTGAACCCAATCCACCACCCCCGGAGACCCCAGATCCACTATGGATATTTTTGTTGACCCTGCAAAACTCTAAGCATCGGCCAGAATCTTACTCTACGGCCTTCATTCCTCCCGACCTCCTCATTACCACTGCTCGGCCAAAACCCTCACCCGCCACCGAAATCTAACCTCCATTTCATTATCACCACTTCCTTCTGCCAAATCACCACTACCATTTGTTGGGTGTCAACCCCCTTGTCGTCACCAGTTCTACCTTATGGCTACCTTGTCGACAGCATCCAAAAGCCGACCGCCGCCTCCTGTATTTACCGTAGCCACCCTCTCTTCAGCATCACTTCCACTCGAAGACTCATCACTGTCGCATCCATAGAAAACCCTAAATCCACAACTATTAGTGTCGACCTCCCGAAGCCATATATCTGTATGACCCAAATATATTTGCATAACCCAATCTGTGTGGACATTGATCTCCCACAAATCTTTGACATTCGACGTTGTCTGATTCAAGCTTGTGGCTTTGTGACCACTTAAACGTGCTCCAAATCTTTAGTCGCTAAGAATTTGGTCATAGTCCTTACAAATTGGTAGTCACCTACTTAGGCATCCAAAATCTTAGCCTGTCGATTCACGAAAAGCCCTACACTCCACCTTTTTCATTCGCAATTGCCACCACTATTAGAAAACCCTAACCCTTTCCTCCAAACCACCTCCAAACCATCGATCATTTGACCATCAACTTCCACCATTTGATCAAAGTTTAAACCTGTGGCTTTGTGGTCAACGGTCAGATCATTTAGAGGGTTCACGCTATCGGCTGTTGGTCTTTTAAAATTGTGATTTTGTTTTTAATTTTTCTTGGCCGCAGCCCCTGGTCATATGAGTGACCAAGGGTGCTGCTCCTAAGTTGACTGCCAACTATCAAACATAACCACCAAAATAAATCATCAGAGATAACCGCCAGAGGAGAAACCTTTTTACATGTGAACAGGTAGGCAGTGACCAAAAACAGTTAATGCAAACAGTCAGAGTTAGTCTCTTGTGCTTCCTACATGCCAAAGGAGGCTATTTTTTTCAAATTTTCACAACTTTTGCTTACGGTAATGAAATCACACAAAATTGGTGGCGTCGGAAAGAGGATTCAAAGCACTTCATAATGGTGGTGATTTTATTAGGTGACTATACCATTATCAGCTTTTTTCATATTCAAAGTCAAACATGCATGAAAATTTCAAATGCTCGTATCTTTTGCAAATTTGATCCTTTTTCAGTGAATTTTTTTTTCAAATTGCATGGAATTTCATCTAGAATCTATTTATGCACTTATTTTATCTATATAAATTCATTTTGCATCATATTTTATCAGATTCTTGATTTTTGCATAATGACTTTCTTAGCTAGTCTACTTGCTCTATTTTCGTTCTAGTGACTTGCAGGTGATCATACTGTTGCAAGGTGTGACCCTTGGTCTTCTTGTTCAGTGCTGCGCTGTGGTGGTTTGTGACAAGGGCTTAACCGCCCCCTGTGCTTGTTAAGTCAAGTGGTTGTATCAGGCATTAACAGGTCGATCTTTTGGTGCAACGGCAACTAACAGTTGGTATCAGAGCCGAGGTCACGGGTTCAAACCCCGTGCTTGCGCTAGGGGGATTGTTGCAAGGTGTGACCCTTGGTCTTCTTGTTCAGCGTTGCGTTGCAATGGTTTGTGACAAGGGCTTAACCGCCTCTCGTGCTTGTTAAGTCAAGTGGTTGTATCGGGCATTAACAGGTCGATCGTTTGGTGCTGTTGTTCTCAAAATCAGCTATGCTCGTTTTTGTAGACAACCCCACAAAACTTGTCTGTTTCGTGAATCTACACTCTAAGATCGCAAATTGAGACAAGATTTCCTTAGTCTCGTGCAAAGTCATTTAACATTCTCAACTGGTTTATGACATCCATTTGAATCAGTTTTTCGATACTTGCGAAGAACGTTCAAGTTGTAAATTGGTTAAAATGTTAGTTTTAGTCATTTTTCAGGTGTTAGCCATTTTTGTTTTTTGTTCACATGTGAGAGCGGCATTTTTAGCTGCTATTACACATGTTGAGCTTTGTGTTTTGTGCAACGGCGGTGAAATTACCCGCCTTTACATACCCTATTCGGTGGAACTCGCAGGAGCGGCCGAAACACCCGCTCCGACAAGATCCTCAAATCTTTCGACTGGAGTGCCATTAATGGCCACTCGTGCCAAGTCATTTAACGTTCGTTTTTAAGTTTTAAGTACTCGTTGTGCCTTTTGTTGATCGTTTATATTCGAACCAGCGCCACGGAGGAGAGCCCGAAAGAAAATTACCGCAGTCTGGATCCATCTTTGGCGCCTCTTTTCTCTGGTAGGTTCGTTTGTTTTGTTTGTGTCAAGTTTCTTTCTTTTGTTTTGCATTTTTTTTTAACTATCCTCATACTAGGTTAGGGTTTCATGTTTTCTCTTGTTGATTATTCCCTGTGATAAACTAGGGTTAGTATCTTTTGGTTTCGAGCATTTTTGTTTGTTGTTTTTGTTTTAAATTGACAATGTCGGTGTTCGTCGCTTTGACAATCCCAAGTTCATTCCCTAAAAGTTTCAACGCCTATAGCGGCGGATTTACCGCTCAATCCTTGATACTTCCTGAACTACCAACGTGGATGGGTGGCGAATTACACCCCCCATACACGGCAAGCTCTTACCCATCGTGGTGTCGATTCGCCCGATCAAACACTTCAAACTAAACCTAACATCATATGCATCGACGAAAATTTCTGCCGCCCACGCAGCATGGTAAACCTTCCACCTGCAATGGTGGTTGTTTCCACCGCCCCTGCACCAAAACCCTTGAAGTTACACTTACCTGCATGAGCGGCGTTTTATACCATTTAAACATCTGTTGGCATTTCACGGAGTTACCTGCATTAGTGGTCCTTTCATCCGCTCGAACATGTTAAACAATAATCTCCCAAATGCTCGAGCGGCATTTTCATCCGCTCCTACATGAAAAACTAGTTTGGTCATTTCCTCGCAATAACAGTCAAATCACCCGCCCGAGCAGTTGAGATATTCAACTTGTCGCTTGCGATGGCGGTCATTTTCACCGCTCGAACATGTTAACCAAAAAACTTCCAAGATACATGCAAAAGCAGTGTTTTTCACCGCCTTTACACATGAAGTCTCCCCCAACTTGCAAGAGCGGTGTTTTCACCCGCTCAAACACACTTTCTTGATTTTTCCTAACACTGGAAAATGCACTTTTCAAAACCAAAAGCCCGCTTTCACCTTCACCTTGTTTTGTGCACTCAAGCCCTTTAAACGCATGCTTTCCCATCCATGATCGTCAAAACACAGCTGACCCAATTTATCCAACTTTTCCCCTAACTGCGAGATCATGGCCTTTTGCAGTTCTCAATCAGCGTTCGTGGTGGTGTTCAAATTCACAGTTTTCTCCAGGGCTCATGTCAAAATCATCTCTGTCAAAGTCCAGAGCCATGAAGTACAAGTACCGGGGTGTCTTTCCAGTAACAGCAGTTCAGTCAAATGTTGATGAAATCAGAGACACTGAAATTGGGCACGTAGATATGGCCAAATTCATAGATAGAACTAAACAAGCAAATCCCTCCCAGCATATGCAGAAAATCATTGATAGCAGTATTCATTTGGTTGCATCATTTCCTGTCAGTGCACATAATCCTGAATTTGTTCTACAAGTGGCCAACCACTACAATAGAGACACTAGAGCTGTGACGGACTCACAAGGAAATGTTATCATGAGATTGGATGCAGAATTCATGGACAAAATCTTCATGTGTCCACCAATTGAAAATGTCGGGCAGATTGATTTTGCTCAGGGTCAACAAGATTATGACAATGACTTGGAATCTGCTAGAAGGCACATAAATAGTAAATGGTTGAAGATTCCTAGGGCAACTTTGACCAGATGGCCAAAAGACCTCCACAGGAGTGATTTTGTGGAGGAAGTGTGTGACTTGATTACTCTTTTGAGTCGCATCAGAGGACTTCCTTCTACTTCCAAATTCCAGGATTGGATGTACACTTACATCAAGGTGATTCTACGGGGTAACCAGAAGATATTCTGGGGTGAACAGATCAGTAATGCTTTGCACGAGCAACTGGTAAGGGTCAATACTACCTTCAAATTTTACATGACCTCTTACCTTGTCTACGCTACTGCAAGCATGAGGAACTTTCCAAGTTTGACCCAAGTGGGGGACAGGAGATTGGTCCCGGTATATGAATACTACCCCCAAATCACTCTGAAGGGGTCAATTCATCATTTCAGAAGAGTCAATGATGCTTTCTTCTCAGTTTTCATGTGCTTGTGGAATGGTGAACTAGTTCAAAAAAGAGTTTCTGATGAAGCATGGCAGGTTGTAAATTCTTTTGGTTGCTTATTCTTGCAATTTCCCACTTTCACTTATCTTCGGGCAGGATACTATCCTGGTTACCCTTACATGCTGCCACGGTATCCCAGTGATCGCATTGTTCTCATGGAGCTTTGCAGACAACTGATTGTGGTTCACAACAAACAGATGGAGCTTAAGAAGTCAGGGATAAAGTTTCCCATTGAAATTGGGAGGTTTTCAGTTCAGTCTTCCAACAAAGCAAAGATAATTGACTCCGAGTTGCAGTTAGTCACCATGAAGACCTACAAGAAGAGAAATCATTTTGACTTCAGAAGGGTTCAAGATAAAATCAAGAGGAAGTCAAATTTTCATGAGCCAATGGTCGAAGACATATGGGCAGATCTCAGGACTCAAAATGAGATCAGAAAACTAGATTTCTGCAGGCTTCATCTGAGCCAAATTGAAGAACTAGGACTAGCTGATATTCCAGAAGGAATGGAGGATGATGGAGATGTCCTAGATCATAAATATGAAGCAGAGAATGTTGAGGCTTCACCTCTCCCAGAGGTGAAATGGTCAGTCAAGGAGGAGACATCCATCAGGAAAAGATTCCAACCTATATTGGCAAACACCAACTTGTGGTTGGAAAGTAAAGGGATCAAGTTGAAAGAGTTCCTGACAGGGTCCGAAGAAGGAACACAGGAGCAAACAGGTAAGAAGGTAGAGAACCAAACCAAGAACAAGAGTGACACCCCTTCTTCCTCCAAGGTACACAAACCAAAGATCAAATTTATATCCAAGGGAGGAAAGAAGAAGGAAACCACAGAGGCTTCTGATGCCACTAAGTCAGATGTTGAAGACATCAATGATGATCAGATGGAAATTGAAGATGTTGAGACTGAAGAACAAAATGTTCAAAGGTCTAAGACAAAGGTATCTGATGAAGCTGAACAAGGTGAAGATGAAGATACAGAGGTAGAGCGACTTGATGGTTCCCCGCAGACTCCTGTGAAAGACCTTCCTTCCAAGACATAAGTTCTTACACCTCCTCCTCATGTTTCGTTTTCTGATGGTTTGCCAGTAATTTCAAATGTTCCTCTTTCCCCAATTTTTGTTGTTTGTTCTGACAATACTCCTCCGTCCATGAAAGCTAGCTTTGGAACCGTTTTTGATTCTTCTGGTTCCATTCCAAGTTTATCTTCCCCATCTTTTGATATCAGGGAACAAACTGTTTTGGAGAACCTTCTTGATGCTTCACAAAAGGTTGTTGATACAGGTGTTGTGTTTACCAACACAAGTCCGATTGTCACTATCACTAGCACGAATATAGATACAACCAAGCAAGTAGTGAATCCCCCTCCAGCTGTTGATGCATCTATACTCCCTCCATGGCTATCTGCCTATACCCCAAAGAGGAAGAAGCAAGCCATCTCACCTGATGAGATTGACATTGAAAAGCTGTTGCTCGTGAAAGCTAAGAACCAAAAGAAGAAGCCTAAGACTGTTTCTAGGCTGGTCACTGAAAAGGGAATCAGATATGCTAAAATTGCCAAACCTCCTGAAGATGCCACAGTTGATACTTTTGACATGAGCAGTTATGTCATCTCAAGGGTTGAACTTGGTAAAGTGACTCATGAGGGTGTCAAAGCAGATTTCCAGACCACTGCCAGTACCCTACTTGAAAAGTATGATGAAGCCAAGAGGGAGAAGGAGCAATACAAAGCAAAAGCAGAACAACTGGCTGCTGTCCTTCAGAAAATAGTGAAGTCATCAGAAATAGTAGAACCAATGGCAGTGACAGTGGAAGATCCCCTGATACAGAAGGTTGAAAAAGCCCAAGCCAGGGGCAAGATAGTGGGGGATGTAGTGGAGCGGTTGTTGGCTCAAGGACGAGTTCTATTAAAAACCGCTGTGGAAAGAAAAGAGAAAATGGACAAAGCTAAAGCGGAGCTGGACAATCTGGTAGATCTACTTTCACAAGAGCTACAAGATCAAGAAGAGAGCCTAGAAGAGTGGATAGATATGAAGAAGATCAAGATAAAGAATCTGATCATCATTGGGGTCATCACCAACAGGGAATCATACCTTAAGACCAAAGAGACTCTAGCTCATCGTATTTTCATAATAAAGAGTCTACTTGAAGATCTGTGTCAAGCTCAAGAAGCCAGCGAAGACAGTGATGTCACACTCCTACATCGGCTGGAAGAACTTCCTTGCACCTTGACAAGGGAAGATCATAGTTTCCTCACAGCACAGGAAATGATAAGTTCTTTTGAAGAAATGGTACAGAAGAAATTTGAAGAGGAAGCTCCCTCTGTGCTCTCAATGGACAACCTGTATGATCAACATTCGACTCTGGAGAATTTGAAGGATAATCTAGACAAGCATGAAAAGGCAGTAAAGGCGATGAAAGATTCAATTCTCCGAGCTCACACCATCTCTGAAAACACAGCAAAACTAGATGCATGCGAGATGTCAGTTGTTCAAACCATGTATCAGAATTTCCTGAGGAAAAAAGATGGAGGAAGCTAGTGCCTTAGCTTGTTTTTCTTAGATATTATGTAAATGGAATTTTGTTTTGGACATCTACACATGTAATTTTCCAAAATGTAATTACATGTGAAACAAGAGAAGTCATAAGTCAAATAGGACTCTCTTGTTGAATAAGTCAAAGTAGTTGTAGATTTCCTAGATTTTCTCAAGGTCTTTCCCTATCAATAAAGGGGACCTTTTTTGTAAATATTATCTTTTGTCTATTGCAAGAAAACTCTGGCGAATTGAGAAGCAAATCAAGACTTCGTGCTTTTTGTGAAAATCAATATTCAAATACTTATCAATACAAGAAAGCAAGTTCAATTCCAATCTTTGTCTTGGGATTATTTGTGTTGTGATAGTTTGTTCTTACGTCTTCCTATCATAATCTTATTTGATAATAATTGAAGTGTGGAGTTTGTTTCAAGTGATTGAAGAGTGCTCTTAATTTGATTCTGATAAACTTTGTGTTATCAAATCGGTTGTGGGTTATATGTTCATGTTTGTGAGAATACAATAGTTTGGAGACTTTGTGCTGCAAGTTGTTATATTCAATTTACTTTTATCATCTTGAAGAGGAGTGAAGACTTTGGGCTGCATTCTACTTCAAATAGTTCCGTTTACAAGTAGTAAGTGAGGTAACATAAAACTTTGAGTTTCTGTGATTTTGTGATAATTTACAAGTCTTATATCAAGAGTTTGAAATATAAACATCTATTCTGAAAAAAGAGAATGAGATGAGATGGAACCACCACAAACATAGTTTTTAGTGTACATAAATTTGATAAGTTGTTTGACTTGCAAAAGTTAAGTAATTAGAGGGAACCTCCCCTTGCTGAGAGGAGAGACTTTGTCTCATCATAGCTGTGGCTGATATACCCATTTTACCGTTAGTGAGTTAACGACAAAATATTCACCCAACAGATGTAACGGCAACTAACACATACAAGGCTGGAACAACATCAGGATCAGCATCTACATCAATTTGGACATCAACTTAATCAGGTGCACTCATTCTATCTTTCATTTCTTCATAATCTTGTTTGCAAACACACTTCAATTTGGGACATAAAACGAATCATTGTTTGCAAACACACTTCAATTTGGGGCTTCTAAAACAAACATTTATCTTCATCACATATCAAAATTAGGCTTAAAATGAACCATTGTCTTCAACCACATCTTGAAATTGGGCTAAAAAGAACCTGTGCTTAACGTGTCTTCCTCACATTTCACTTTCTAAGGGCAATTAACCACTGTAAGTGTGAATCAACTGTGTGTGTGTGTGTATGCTCTCTCCTCGCACCACAAGGTGATCTTAGAAATCAAAAACACCTCACTTTGATTTGCTTTTGTTTACCCTTTCCTAGGAGGCCTGCTAGGGGATTTCATCACCCCTAGGGATGACCTCATTCGAGGCTGAATCAAAAGACACCCTCATTGAGAGTTAGGATCTTGTCACTCTTAGCTAAGCCCCAAAGAACTTTCTACCTTTGGGAAGTGAAGGTGAAGGGTGGGTTACCCCCTTCTCCCAGCTGTGTGACAGGATTTCACTTTCAATTCCTAGTCAACCTCGTCTAAACATTGTCCAAAAACCTAATTGGTCATACCCTATTTCAAACTAGACATTAGGGCATGCTGATGTGTCTTCCACGTGTGCTTATTTAATCATCATATTCTTCAAATTCAAAATCCAAAATTGCTTATGTGTCTTGCGTGAGTGATTCATGATTGTACATGTGTGATCATTTCATTGAACATTGCCAAATCAAGCTAAAACACCAAACACATAAGACAAGTCATTTAACTCATTCTTCCAACACATTCAAATCCAATCACATTCATCATAATCACTCATTTTTTGCCACTTCATTCCTAATCACATCCAAGTCATCCTAAATCAATCCTAATCACATCCTTGTCACTCTACATCATCAAATCATCATCATTCTATCTAAATCATTATCCAAACAACATCATTCTAATCATTACACATCATCGTTATCTCCATTCTTGTCAAATCAACCTCAATCCCAATCATCCCTAAGCACATCCTAGTCACATCTTCATCATTCATCCTTATCCCATCAACATCATCCGAGTCATCATCCTACTCATTACATATAATCCAATCATTCCAATCCAAATCACATCCTAACTACTTTCATCCCAATCCAAAATCCAAATCAACCCAACCAAAAAAATCAAGACCTTCATTGATCATCCAATCCAATCAACACAAATCAACTCTATTACTTAAGTTTCATTAGTCCACCTTAAGTATAGAGAATTATCCATCCTTTGAAGCAAATCAAATCATCCGAAGGTCTTGAAATTTGATTCCCAATATCACAATCATCCATTATCCCCCATTTCATCTCATATCTCTCCCACAAAATGGATCCTTATGAAGCAATGCAACAATTACAAAGACTTAGAAAAGTCTATGAGAACATGGATCCTAATGCTAAGGAAAAATGTAAAAATGACATTATAGATATGCCCTTAGCACATCTCATCATTGGACAATCCCAAGCCCCTACCCAGCCTTCATCATATCAACAAACACCCTACATATCATCCCCATCCACATCATATCAATCTTCATTCTTTCAACCTTCATACCAACCTACATCTTACATATCCACTCCATCAACCTCATATCAACGTTCAACCTCATACCAACTTCCATCATATCAACCTTCATCATATCAACCTTTACCCTCATATCAATCTCCATCCCCTTACACATCCATGCCATCATACTTATCCAACCAATCAATACCTCCACCTTATCCATTCCCCAACCTTTGTCATGCTAACTTTGATCAAGGGAACACCAATCTATCACACCTTATCTCTGAAATCTAAACATTATATCAACAACCATTTCCCCATACAAATCCCCCATCCTCTAATCCCCACCTTATCAACCTTAATCCATTACCCTACCTACCTTACAATCCATCAATCCCAACCCCCCCCAACACAATGTTCTTCCAATCTTAATCCATCACCCTATGTATCTCCCAATCCACCAATCCCTATCACCCATCCACCATCTAATCCACCACCAAATCTTCCAAATCCTAACACCACGACATCCAAAGAATCCTTGTGGGATTTCCTCCAAAGAACATCACCAAGAAAAGCAAAGGAATCCCCCAAATCCTCCACCCCTCCAACACCACCACCTAGTCCAACACCTATCCTTGAACCCACCCAAGAACCATCACTACCTAATCCCATCACCCACCTATCCAATCCCAATCCTAATCCTACACCATCCACCATCATTATCCATCCATTACATTGTTATTCAACCCATACACTCATGAAGGATACCATCCATTAGCTATTAGCAAGGAATCAAACACCCTCATGCAATCCAACATCCACCAAATCTCTTGAACAACCCCCTATCATAAGTCAAGAACCATCATGTAGCCATGTTCAAGAACCCATAAGTCAAGCACCTACCACATCTATCCAAGTCACTCCCACTTCTATCCAAGCACATGAGCTATGCCAAGAATCAAATCCAAAGCATGTTGAAACATCAACCCCTTCTCCTAATCAAGATCTAACCATCCCATCTAATCCCATCCCCAATCCCTTCCCATTTATTGATCAACTTATTGATCTCACACTATCTTCTACCACCCCGTTACCATCCCCCGTGAATCCTTCACCTCCATCTACCAATCCCATCCCAAATCCATCCTCCTATTCACTTGGACAAAGCACTTTCATCCATGGTGACTCCCTTGTAGGAGGTGAACAACTTCCATCCACTACCTATCCTCTTCCAACAAATAATCGACTCGCGTCTTGTTTCCAAAGCACCAAACATCCCATCGCATGTTGCATACTCCAACATATGAACTATCAAGGCAAAGGCTTAGGCCTTCACGAACAAGGCATCTTGCAGCCCATCCACACCACATTCCATCCATCCTTGCATGGCCTTGGCTATACACCCTAAGAAAAACAATCTAAACATGTTGGTACCACCCATGCACCTTCCAAAATCCATTCATCTAATCCCAAACATGGTGCATCTCATTGCACCCCCAAAGCATATGTCGCCATCCCTCCTCCATCATCATATCATTTGCAAAAGCATGTGACCATCCATTTTCCTCCATCAAATTTACCTCCATTACTTCCAACTCCAAATATTCCTATTAAATCCACTTTACCTCCTATCCTACCAACTCCCAACATCCCTATCCATAAATCCTCTTATCCTCCCATCCTCCCAAACATCCCTATCCTCAAATCCCCTCATTCATTTATCCATAAATCCACTTTGTACCCCTCCACCCATAAACCCCCTAAAATTCCCAATCAAGACCAACAAAGGCACACATCTTTCAAACATGAAGCTTCCCCCAAATCCATGAGATTCAAAAATTTGAATGCTTTGACTCATAAAGCACAAAAGCCTAAAGATGTTATCCCTTTCAAGCAAAATCAAAAATCCAAAAGGCTATCAAAGCCCACACCATCACTAGAACAAGCAAAAACAAAAATGGTGTGGGTCCCTAAACAAAAAGCACCACACTCTAATGAGGCATCCACATCCCAATCCACCCCAAAATCCCAAACATCCCTCTCCCCATCTAAAAATCCCATAATTTCTAAGTCCATTTGGGTACCTAAAACCCCAAATTGACCATCCAAAAACCCCCTATCCCGATCCCCATTACTACCCACCCCCCATCTAAAATACAGGCTTCAAAATACATCATGGTGTGTGCAACCATTGGTCTTGGTTCCCCTCCACCACTTGACATTCCCACATACCCCCATCTCTCCATCTTTCGTTCACTATCCTACATATCTTCCCCATCACATTCCTATGGTCCATGCTTTCGCATAATCCACATAATCCACATCATAATCCATTCCATCTTCTCCTATATACCAACAATCCATGCAATCATCATCCATAATGCTATCCAACATGGGACCATCTTCTCCTTGTTATGGAAACAGACGCTAGAGTCCCCATTCCATCAAAAAATAAAAAAATCAAAAAAATTAAGAAAATAGTAAAGAGAAAAATCCGTCCAATGGTGAAAACCACTCCTCATGGCGCCTTGGGCAAGTACCATGATGAAAACCCCTTGTGGGTGTCATGCATAATCCCTTCTCCATCCATTTTGTATCCCTACACTTTGGGGCAAAACCATATCCTTCATCCACATCCATAATATCCTTTGCACATCTTATCCACTGTCTTATCCTTATCCTATCATATTCCTATCCACCATCCCCTATTTATCCTATCATTTCCCATCCATCCTATCCATTATATCTTGCTTTTACCATCTCCCACCTTAGATCTTGATAAAAACAAGAGGCAAAATATCAAAAAAAAATATGCTTTGGAGACCTCTTGGCATACTCCCTTTGTAAGTATATCCTCCATCCATCTACTGAAAAGTCCATCCATTCAAACATGAACCCAACATGTAAAATTCTAAGCATTGGGGCATATGATTCCTTGCAACATAGTCCTTGGAGTAAATCCTTATCCCCATCTCTCATCCATCTATCATGATTCTCCTCTCTATCACCTTCCACTAACAATCCCTTCATCTACTTATCATGTATCCCTACTAGATCCTTCATCCCCCATCCTACCCCTTATCTGCATGTATCTATCCATTTATCAAAGTCTCCTATCCATTATCCTTTCATTGCCAAATCCCCCAACCCAACCCCATCACTTTCACCTCTAGACTTGGTGTTCCCTTGTCATTGGTATCTAATGCAAAGGCTATCTAAACTAAATCCAATGCAACCATCTCATAATAAACCATTCCCTTTCTAAAATCAAAAAATCCAAAAAAAAACCCAAAATAATTATCGTCATTATCACCAAAATCATCCAACACATTTCATCTTCCAACATCATCACATCTATCATCATCCCACATCACCATCACAAATCAGAACTACATATCATCATCACCTGCATCTTAATGTGCCTTGATCTCGTGGATACAGGGTATGTAGGCAGTCTGGAATACGCAGGAAGTTTCCAGTACTCAAGTACCTGAGATGCACCCATCCAACCCGCTGAGCTTACACTAGATCTAAGCATCGCATCACCTATCAAAGCATCATCCCTTAACAAAAATCATCAACTATCAAATCAGCATCAACCACAACTTGTCACCAACATATCTTGAGCCAATCTTACAAAATCAACTAAGCATGATCCAATCATCCATCGATTCTTGCCTTAGGATATATCGTTCCTATGATAGGCAGAATCCATCAATCATCATCCATCTTGGCAAGAGATACAATGGTTACTTGTTTGGTTCATTGGTCTTTTCATTTTTTATTTTTATCTTTTGTCCTATTCGAAGATCACATCAAAGCTACCTTGATCTCACTATATCATGGTATGTGGCGAAAACATCTAGAATGGGGCATAGTCTTGCTTTTGTATGTCGTGCTTGTGGGTTGGTTTCATTACTCCAAGCTAGTACTCATATCTTGTGGATCATAGGGTCAGTTATAGCATATTGATCTCCTTATGCATCTAAGGTTCATCATACCTTTTGTGTACTAAGGACTTATGCTATGACTCCCCTTCCCTCATCTGGACAAGGTTGTACTATCTTGGGCATTCATGAGATCATCCCTTTGTCTGTGTGTCTAGTCCATGCAAATGTTGGATAAACATCATCACCCTGGTCTTCTATACCTTGGTGAAAATATCCACTTTGCTATATCAAACCTAGGATTGCTCTAACTCATTTTCAGCACAATGATCATCCACCAATCAATCTCCCAACATTATCACACTTTCATCTCGCCCCTTATCCTACAACCACTTCTACCAATCTCTTCCATCCATTTCGAGAGCACAACTGTGTTCTTGCAACCCGCCTATCCTCCCGAGGGGGCATCACCCTTACCAATTATCCCCAAACCTTACCCTATTCTTCTAAGCCAAAATCTTTTTTCTATCCAATCCAACTCTATGTTTTAACTTCTTTGAAATGATATTACTTAGCCACAACACCATCTCAAAGAGGGGCAAATGTAGATACCTAAAATTGACTTGTTCTGCAAACCAATTTCTCGTATCTCTACACTAATTTATTCCTCCTATTAATTAAATAAATATTCTCAATATTTATTTAGTTAATTTTGTCCATTTCCCTAATCCTTGTTAATTAGATAAATCATGCTTATCTGATTAATCTGCCCTATTAATCAACCTATCCCTAGCCTATTTGATTAAATAGCAATTATTTAATCAATCTACCCTAGCCTACCTACCCCCTAGACCTAAGTTAATTGAGCTAAACACTTAATTAACCTTGCTTAGCCCATCCTCCCACACACCTTTGAATATAAATCAATTTTTTATTCAAAGGGTCAAATCCCCCTTACATCTCATTTATCACCCTCTTACACATGTAAGTGTACATCTTCACATCTCCACATAAAAGTGAACTTTTAATTCACACTCCCCCATGAGGTGAATTTTTAATTCACTTGTCATATCCACTCTTCCCAAAAATGAATCTTTAATTCATTTTTTATCCTCCACACCTTTCCCCATGTGAATTTAAAATTCACAAATAATGAGAGCCCTCCAATCCCATTGACCAAGCTTCAACCCTTGATCTCTCTCATCCACTCCTCTTGTGACACTTGTCACAAGGCTATGGCTTCAATCCTAACCCTAACTCTCATTCATTTCTAGCCCTTGATTTCAACTCTTGATCCTCACCCTCCATCATCTTTTCATTTATCTATAAATGAGACCCTTTTCTAAGCCATTGGGGGGGACTTCATCTTGCATCCAAACTCTGCCCAAATTTCTCTCAATCTCCTCATCATACCATCATAATGCCAAAATCACTCGAGCCATTCCATCTAATCTATCAATCTATCAATCCCCATCTCATCTACATTGTGTTGAATGCATTTGAGCAATCCACATTATTCATCAACTTGGGTAAAATCTAAGGAGCTTGGGTGCAACTCCTTCCACCCTATCTTGGATTTGTGGGTCATGTGAAGGTATATCACTTGTGTTTGCATTTAATTTTGTGTTTCTACTTTCATTTTGTTCTCATAGATCACAGGAACATCCAGAACAAAATCAAGAAGAAGTGTTTGAAGAAATTGTGTATGAGGAAAATTGACTAAATTAAACTAACAAAATCAAAAACCCAATAACATAAAGAGAACTAATCTAAATAAAAGCCATTACTAATAAATCAATCAAATATGAAAGCTTTTACCGAGATTTGTATTGTTCCCTTTGGATGAATGTGGATTGCTCAATAGTGCTGCGAAACCATGTTTGCAACAAGCAAGTAAAGTGCTCAAAGTTGCTCAATCGATGCGATATATGCTCAAAGCGCTGTTGAAGGATGCCTGAGAACAAGTGATCGAAGAGAGGTTGTGAAGGAGATGGGGGGTTTATATAGGTTTCAACAGAGATCGATCAACGGTCCAGATAATTCAGAAGAATCAATGGAGGAGATAAAACAAATAACCATAATGAATGTGCACACGACATGTGTCAATCCATAAGGATATTTTTAGTAAAATATGATGAAAACGAGATTGATTGAATAGATAACTCAACTTATAATTTTTCCTTTTTTAGAGTTCTAAAAATAAGACTGATTGTGCACATGAGTTAACAAGATATTTTAAGAGGAATTGGAAGATAACTGAAATTAAATAAATAAATTTATTTAATTATTTGTGCATGATTGAGGAATATGAAGATTATAAATAAAATATTTGATTTTATTTATTTTTAGGGGATTGAGACAATTTAAATAAATTTGCATGATTTATTTAAATTTAGAAGAATAATTGATTTAATTAAATAATGTAAAATATTTAATTGTAGATAAGAGGGAATTGTGATGAATTAATTAAATAATTAGATTTATTTAATTGATGTGGACTTGAAATTTGAAAGAGGATAATGATTTAATTAAATAATTAAAATTATTTAATTGTGGAAGAATAATAGAGGAATTTAATTAATGTCAAATTTAGGAGTTTTGGAAGAATTTATTGAAAATAATTAAATAATTAGATTATTCAATTAATATTGAATGCAAGTGATTAGACAGATTCAACGAAATACAAGTGGTGCGACGACATGGTCATTTTAGGGTGTCTACATTTTGCCCCTCTTTGATGCAATGCAGTTTACAGCGTTGCGTCAAAGAAATCAATTGTTGAAGATATGATACAAGTTTTGATGCCCCAACGTAGGTAGTTGCCCCATCGTAGCTAGCGTAGGGTGCCCCCTTGAGAGGAAAGATAGGGAAGCAACAGAAGAACTGTGTTGACGCTCGACTAGAAGATTTTGTTGGAGACAGACGAGGTTGGGTTGATGATAGATAGAAGAAAGGAGATAGGAGAGAACATGTGAGAAAGTTGGTTGATCGATCTTTGCCTCAAAAACTGTATAAGGCCATGGAAAAATGGATGGTGTAAATGAATGAGCTTGTCGCATTAGTTTTCACAATTGTTTATAAAGAGCAGTCCTTATTTTTGATATAGCACGTAGATAGGTTGCTACCAAGATATAAAAGACTAAGGTGTTGTGATATCCGAGTGTGTGGACATTAACTCTACAAGCAAGCGGTTTGATCTTAGATCCCTTAGACATAATATGACCTTGTTGGTACATGTGAATGAGCCATAGTCTTGAACATAAAATAAACTTCAATACATGTTAATGCAAGAAGAATATTAATATGTAAGATGCTAGGTCATAACACACACAAGATAAATATGTTGCCAAGACAGATGCTAAAGATCATTCCCCAAACACGGCACACAAAAGCAATGACTATGCCCCCAATCCGTACTGCATCGCAACATACCAAGATTATAGATAAATCAAGGTAGTCTTGAATAGGTAATGGAAAAGGAACAAAAGATAAACCAAAAAGCAAATTGACTGACTTACAAAATAAACATACAGCCAACATATTCTCTTGCCAAAGAGGTTGCTCAGGATAGATTGGATAGGAAAGATAACAGCCTTATCATAGGAACTCTGTGTCCGTTAAAGGGTGCTATCTACCTAAAAAGACAATGTCTTGCTACAGGAAATGCCACATGTTGCAGGAGACGCGTGTGTTGGTCTCGACATTGGAACACTTGGCAGAAGACAAGCTTGTTGATCAGGTGCTTTGGTTAAGTGGGACTTAGCTGATGCTGGCAATCAGAATAGCAGGACAGTAGACGACTCTGGAAGCAAGCTGCTTTGCTTCAAGTGTGTTAAGAACTTTTGCTTTGAAAGGATGTGCTAGGCTTGCTGCTTGAGTTAGTCAAGTCGAGGCGAACGGATTGTGATAAATGGAAGACTAGAAAGATGACATGCTAATGGGTTGAGATGGGTGAAGAATGATGAATCGTATGTGCCTGAGTACTGGATACATCCTTCGTATTCCAAATTGCCTACATACCCTGTATCCATGGGATCAAGGCACATTACGATGAAAGATGAAAGTGATAATATGTAGTTCTAGGTAGAGTGCTGAATGGGTCAAGGTGAAAGGAGGAGATCTTATGTACCTGAGTACTGGATACTTCCTTCGTATTCCAGACTGCCTACATACCCATATCCATGGGATCAAGGTACCTTAAGATTGAAATGAGATGATATGTAGTTCTAGGTGATGTGATGATGTAGGAATGCGTGGGAAGAGGGATATCTTATGTACCTGAGTACTGGATACTTCCTTCGTATTCCAGACTGCCTACATACCCATATCCATGGGATCAAGGTACCTTAAGATTGAGAAGAAATCATATGTAGTTCTGGTTGGTGGTGATGATGTAGGAAAGGTGTTGGGAAGATAACAGCCTTATCGTAGGAGCGATGTGTCTGTTAAAGGGTGTTATCTACGGAAAGGAGAAAAGATTGAAGTGTTTGCAAACCACAAACAAGGATCCATTCCTAGACCTAGGTTAAGGAAAGAGTTGCCCCCATTCCGGTAGAGGAAACTGCATAGGTGACCACTGAAGAAGACACAGAAAGCCTTGACCTAGGGCAAGACAGTGATAACTGCTGACACAGATCAAGACGTGGGATAGCAATGGTGGACATTAACAAATTTCCAAGCTATACTAGATAAGGAGATGGAAATGCAAACAAGGTCAATGGTTTTATTATGGATGGACGGATGAAGTGCGTTGTGACAATAAGAAATGAACAAGACTCGATAGACGATGGGTGCTGACTCTACACATAGCGCCTGTTTGCCAGGTTTTCACTATGGTACTTATCCAAGGCACCTTGTTTACCAGGTTTTCACCATAGGATGGATTTTTTTGATTTTTTTTTTGGAATACTCAGAGGATCAGGTATAGAACTTCTTGAGATGGACACTGTTAAGTGGCTCATCTAGAGGAATGCTGTCAGGTGTAGCTAAAGTATAAGCTCCTGATCCATATGCCGCTGTGACAATAAAGGGACCTAACCAATTAGGCTCAAACTTGCCCTTCTTTTCTTGATCTGCTTTATTTCTCTGATTCTCTTTAAGTACAAGATCACCAACTTGAAACCATCTTTCTTTGATCTTTTTGTTGTAATTATGCCAGAGGCAGTTTTGATAGACATGGAGATGATTCAACATGGCAAGGCGCCTTTCATCTAGTAGTTCTAGCTCAGCTAATCTGGAAGTGCGATACTCTTCTTTGCCGATCAGGTCCTGTGTGGATACTCTGAGGGATGGGATCTCAACCTCTATAGGTAGGATGGCTTCAGAGCCATAAACCAAGGCATATGGTGTGGCACCAGTTGGTGTTCTGATACTAGTGCGGTAGGCCCATAGGGCGGGATTGAGTTGCAAGTGCCAATCACGACCAACTTCATTGACTATTTTCTTGAGGATCTTGAGAATGGTCTTATTAGAATCCTCAGCTTGGTCGTTACTCTGCGGATAGTAGGGAGTTGAAAAGCGATGTTGGATATTGTATTGTGTACATAAGGCACGGACATCTTGATTCTTGAATGGTCTCCCATTATCAGTGATAATGGCTTGGGGAATACCATACCAGCATATGAGGTAGTTAAGCATAAACTTGGTTATTTGCTTACCGGTGATATAGGTCATGGGAATGGCTTCCGCCCACTTCGTGAAGTACTCAGTGGCGGTAATAATGAATTTGTGGCCATTGGATGAGGATGGGTGGATTTGTCCTACGAGGTCGAGACCCCATTGAGAAAAAGGCCAAGGAGTTGTCACAGGTTGTAATTCATGAGCCGGTGCGTGAATCAAATCTCCATGCTACTGGCATTGTAGACATTTCTTAGAAAACTGTGCAGCATCTTATTTTATTGTAGGCCAGTAATAACCTATTCTGAGTATCTTCTTAGCGAGATTAGGACTGGTAGAATGTGCGCCACAAACACCTTCGTGTATGTCTCGTAAGGTAGCTTCAGCTTCTTCTGCGTTAAGACATCGTAAGAGGATACCATCGAGACTCTGGCGATATAGTGTATCACCCAGAATGGTGTAACGAGAGGATCGATGGATAAAGGTTTTGCGTTGGGTGGAAGATAGGTTAGAGGGAAAGGTATTGTGTTTAAGGTATTCATAGATGTCTTCATACCATGGGGAATTGGGACCAACAAGTTCGCAGATGATTTCAGTAACTGGGACATCGACGACTGGTATCAACAATTGCTCAATCAAGAATTCGCATTTCTGTGTATTTGCAGGTATGTCAATCAGTGACCCTACAGAAGCCATAGAATCCGCAGCCTTGTTATGCTCTCTTGGAATTTTCTCAAATGTGATGCTAGAGAAGTGCGGTTTGTATGCATCCACTAGTTGTTTGTAGGGGACCAACTTTTCATCTTTCATTTGGTACTCGTCTGTGACTTGGCGAATGACTAGTTGTGAGTCTCCATATACTTGTAATTCTGTGATGTCCCATTGAACTATTGTATTAAGACCTATGAGGAGTGCTTCATACTCGGCGATGTTGTTGGTGCAAGGGAATGCAAGCCAATATGACTTTAGAATATAGTCATTTTGAGGTGTGATGAATAAGATGCCGACCCTTGATCCATGCTGTGTGTAGGAACCATCAAAGTATAACTTCCACATTATTGAGTTAGAAAGAGTGAATAGATTCTCATCTGGAAAGTCTGCTACCATAGGGTGTGTATCTATCATTGGTGCTTCTGCTAGTTGATCTACTAGTGCTTGTCCTTTGCTTGCTTTATGATTTGTATACTCAATGTCGAACTCACTAAGGATCATGACCCATTTAACTAGTTTGCCTGTAAGAGCTGCTTTTGCTAGTAGATACTTCAAGGGATCAATATTGGCTATAAGATTTGTGTGTTGGTTCAACATGTAATGCCGCAGCTTTTGGGAAGCGAACACTGCTGCTAAACAAACTCTTTCCATCGGTGAATAATTGAGTTCATATCCCACCAAGGTTCGACTGATATAGTAGATTGCATGCTCTTTTCCTGATTCATCATGTTGTGCTAACAAGGCCCCTAGGGCTGAAGTTGTAGTTGAGATGTATAGTATCAAAGGTTTATCAGCCATTGGTGGTACCAATACAGGAGGTGTAGCTAGATACTCTTTAAGCTGATCAAATGTTGCTTGACACTTATCATCCCATCGGAATGAGACATCCTTTCGGAGCAAGTGTTGAAATGGTTGACATTTATCTGCTAGCTGTGAGATGAAATGCCTAATGGATTGCAACCTTCCCTGAAGGCTCCTTAATGCTTTGAGGTTCTTTGGTGGAGGCATCTCCACTATAGCCTTGACTTTTGCGGGGTCTACTTCAATGCCTCTGCGAGATACAATATATCCCAATAGCTTTCCTGATGTTACGCCAAAGATACACTTCTTTGGATTGAGTCTTACTTGGTATTTCTCGAGCCTCTCAAAGATCTGTCCTAGAACTTGTATGTGATCTACCCTAGAAGATTTAGCTAGTATGTCATCCACATAGTCCTCCATGATATGATGAAAGAGGTCGTGGAATATCACTATCATTGCTCTCTGATAAGTTGCTCCTGCATTCTTTAGACCAAACGGCATGACACACCAACAATAGTTACCCCAAGGACAAGTAAAGGTTGTTTTATGTTGATCTTCTTCTGCTATCCTTATCTGATTGTAGCCTAAGAATCCATCCATGAGAGAAAGCATTTCATGACCTGCTGTCAAGTCTACTATAATGTCAATGTTCGGTAGTGGAAAGTCATCTTTGGGACATGCTTTATTAAGATCTCTAAAATCATTGCACATGCGGATGCGCCCATTGGGTTTAGATACAGGTACAATGTTTGATACCCAGTCTTAATAATCAATGGGTTGGATGAACTTTGCATCTAACAACTTCTGTATTTCCACTTTTACCAAGAGAGCTATCTGTGGGTGCATTTTTCTCAGCTTTTGCTTTACTAGTTTAACTTTTGGATCAACTGTGAGATAGTGAACAACTAGCTTAGGGTCTAACCCTGGCATATCGGCATAGGTCCATGCAAAGTTGATGGTTCTCTGTAAGAAGAATGTGTTAAGATTCCTGTGCTCTGTTTCTGATAATGATGCTGCTAGGAATGTGGTCTTTGGATTTTGCTCTGTGCCAAGGTTTATCTCTGTAGAATCTTCCACTAGGAGAGTTGACTTCTCTTGATACTTAGATGGTAGGGGAAGGTCAAATCCTCCATCCTCAGGTGCCACAGTTGGGTTTTCACCTTTGGATACATCCTTTGTTTTTACTATTTTGTGATCAAGAGGTGCCACAGTGTGGTTTTCACCTAGAAATCTTTTTTTTTTTTTTACTTTTGCGACTGGAGGATTTGACATTCTCACCAAAATAAGTTGTTGGCTCTAGTTCCATTACAAAACCTACTTTATGATCGCCAAGAGGGATACCTTCCCGAAGTCCCATGAATTCAGCTAAAGCTTCGTCATTCTGAAATACATCTATAACGAGGGACCCTTGTTGGTCCCAATCAATAAGTTCAGGGTAGACAAGTGTGATAATCTGGGTGTTAGTGGTGGAGCTTAAGGATACAGAGGATAGCATAAAAATGGAGGATTCTGAAAATCGGTTGGTCATATGAAGGGAAGAGTCATCGATGATATCTTTAGTAGACGTCGAATTGGTAGGAAAAGTTTCGGCCACCTCATTGAGGATATACTCGATGTCCAAGGCGCGCGGTACCTTCTTACCAAATCCTAAACCCTTCTTGTCTAGTTTCTTTGTCACAACAATGGGTTCCATAGTTCCTTGATTCTGTTTCCCAAGGCCACCTTTGCCTTTATAGCCCATGTGTTTGACTATCCTTAAGCCATTACCATATTGCTTGACTGGTATTGTGACTGGTTCTTTCTCTTTATAGAGCCAAGAAGAAATGTCCTCAATAGTTTCCTCCTCCACTAACCGTCCCTGTTGGAATTGAGTTAGAAATGTTGGGGGAGGAATAGCTACTTTTTTTAGTTACTTTGGCAATGGGCAGTTGGCCATAAGATTTAGGGGATAAAGGCATCCGTCATACACAACAAGATTTGGAGATATCATACATTCCAAAGCCTATATCACGGATGTGCACTTTGATTTCAGGAAGAGGATTAGGTTCACTTGTAGAGGCTTGTGTCAGAGTTTCAGGATCGACATATAGTGGGGATTCAAGGGCTTTGTCATTTTTAGGCACTTGGTTGCAATTCTTATAGCTGCCCTGCAAGACATGACATAATTCAAAAGGATTGGGTCTCCTGGGATAGTGATCTCCGTACCATTGTATGGGAATTTAGAGACTGATGGTACATGGAGGGAATAACTTTCATTGCATGGATCCATGGGCGGCCTAGGATAATGTTGTAAGGCAGCTCAATATCAAGGACTTGACACCTGGTTTCAAGCATGACAGGACCCAGTTGTATAGGCAAGTGGATAATACCTTCTGAACAGCGTTCAGCATCATCATATCCCTTGATTGTAATACTTTGACCAATGTTGACATGATTCTTAGAGTATCCCAGTTGCTTAAGTAACTTTAAAGAACAGATGTTGAGACCAGCACCACCATCTATGAGTATACGTTTGATTTTACGCTTATGGATGAGAACCTCAATATGAAGGGCATCATTGTGACATGGATCATGGGATGGGAGGTCCTTTTTAGAAAAGACCACATGGTAGGGTGAAGCAATGTTACCTACTATAGATTAGAAATCTGTGACCGCTATGTTGTTAGGAATCGAAGACTCTTGGAAGGCTTTTTCTAGCACTACTCTATGTGCAGGTGATGACCATAGAAGGTCCAAGATAGAGATTTGTGTTGGTGTTTTCCCTAGATGTTCGATAAGATTATAATCAGATTGAGCCAGAAGACTGGGTGTAGGACCACAAATGGTGACACGACTACGACGAGTTGTAACAGTGCAATCCGTAGATTTGCCTTTGATTGTGAGGGTAGACACTCGACTCTCTTCAAAATGACCTATAATCGAATCAAAGGAAGTGGAGGCATGATTGATACCTTTACCTCTATCCTGAGGAGGAGGTGGACCATGATGAGGGAATGGTTCCTCATACATATTGAAGTCTTTGTTCGTGTGCTGAGCTGGTGGATCATCTTGTAGAGATATTTGATTGCCTTCAATGAGATTTTAGATTAGGTGCTTGAGTTTCATGCACGATGCAGTTTTGTGCCCTTTGCTCCTATGGAATTCACAGTATTCATTTTCTCTATACCGCGCAGTTTTGTAAACAGATTCACCATACGAGGGAGGATCGGGTAAGGTGATGAGGGCTTTGTGTAAGATCTTCTGTAGGATTGATTCGATGGGCTCTCCCAAGGGAGTGAATTGACGCCGCGGAGTGTAATCTTGTTGAGGTCGCTCTTGTTGTCATTGCTGTTAGTTTTGATAAGGTTGCCTTTGTTGTTGCTATTGTTGAGGTGGAGCTTGACTTGGTTTGGAAAGCTGCAGCGGCGTTTACAAAGTTTGGACATGTTTAGAATCAACCACACCATCGTTGACCATGTTTTTGTTTTTGTTCCAATATTTGGGTTTATCATTCGTCTGTTGATGAGGAGCATTGTCTTTCATTTCTTTGAATATTTTGACCACACCCTTAGCAATGAGGGCCTTTTTGATGTTAATTCCCTTGTACGTGATTTCGTCGAAGGTTGTAGCATTAAGAATTTACAAATGGAAACCTAACTCTTGGTTGAGGTTCTGCACAAATATGCTAATAATCTATTTCTCATGAATCTTGAAACGGAATTTGCTAGCCATTTGTCTCCATCGTTGAAGGAAAGAAATGAAAGCTTCACCATTTTTCTATTTATTGTTGCATAGATCAGTCATGGAGATCTCATGCTCTGCGTTGTAGGAGAAATGGGTGGCAAATTTCTCTGCTAGCTCATTAAAAGACTTGATTCTCGTGGGTAAGTGTGAGAACCATTCTATAGCTTGACCTCCAAGACTGCGAGGAAAGAGACGCATAAGATATGTGTCGTTATGTGAGACCTCGAAGCAAGCAAGCTAGAATTCCCTGAGATGGTCTTTTGGGCCACCTTTTCCTTTGTATTTATCAAATTTAGGAATAGTGAAATTTTGAGGAAAAGGGATCATGGGTAATGACTGATCAAAAGGATAAGGACACATTTCCTCCAACGAGAAGGTTTTCTTGGTGTGGCCAAACGTAAGATCAAAGAGTTGTTGTTGAACTTCCACGATTTTTAGCTCCATCACTGTGGGAGGGGTTGGAAACATCTCCTGTTGTCCTAGAAGTGGTTGTTGTTGCCCATATGGAAGATTGTAGTGTAAGCCATGAGCATTGGTGTTATAAGGGTCGTAAGATTGGTTAGGGTCGTATGCATTGTATGTTGGGTTGAGATTGGGTTGAAAATGGATGTTTTGATTCGGAGGAGGTGGAGGTGGCGCTAGGTAAGAATGTTGGCTTTGCGATGGTTGGAGAAAAGAATTTGGTGGAGGAAAGCTAACGTTCGTTGGGTTAGGTTGCGAGTGCGGAACATAGCTTTCAGAAACTTGATGTTGGGAATGTTGAGAGTGGCTAGGCAATGTGTGAAAGAAATTTAGCGCTGATGAATGTAGTGGAGGAGGGACATAGGTGGAAGTGTTATGTGATGGTTGATTGGGGATGAGTGTAGAAGAATTTTGTGGTGGGGATTGCATGACTCTAATTGGTTGAGAGACATGAAGGTTTGATGATATGGGAGGTGGTATGTGTTGAGACCCTTGTTGCATGGCTACATAGTTGTTCCCTGGATTGTAATTTGGTGGGAAACCTATTCGTGAAGGAGTAGCCAAAATTCCACTTGCGGTTGGTGTGGACACTTTAGGAGTTTGTTGTATATTTGATCGAGCTAAGGTGGCTTGCTTAGCTAGCTCCGCTTGACGTTGGAGAGTTTCTTGTTGATTTTTGTAGATCTCCATAGGAGTCAGAAGCGGTGATATGACCCTCTTTCCCGTTGGGTTTTGATAAAGGGGATTCTTAAATTGTACCATCATTTTCCCTTGTGAGCTTTGTTCGGGTAAAGGTGTGGTCACTGTTGACCTGGTTTGGACCGCCTGTATGGCACTTAGGGTGTTGTTTGTCTCGTTGAGAGTGGATAAATCAAAATCTTGAGGTAACTTGGCTCCTTGCTCTGCAAGCAAGCAAAAGAAATGATCTTGGTTCTCACTAAGGATTTTGTCAAAGGCGGCCACGACTCTAGGCTCTTGTATGAATTCATCAAGATTTTGCCCATCTTCTTGCGATGGGGCTAGATCTGCAGTATAACCTTGTGGGACAAAATCTGGAGGCATGCCAGTGGTATAGTGAGGTGTGCTTACCAAAGGGACCCTACCTTCTTGAGGAGTGACTTGATCAATAATATATCCTTGTGGCACAAAATCTAGAGGCAAGCCGGTGGTATAGTGAGTTGTACTTACCAAAGGGACCCTACCCCCATGAGGAGTGCTAGGGTGGTCAAGGTGTGGCACGTTGGGAGAATTGGTAGATCTTTCTATGGGTGTTCTAGGAGTAACCTTAGGAGTAATGTTGAGACGGCCTGATTGCGGTGTGTGAGGAGGCAATTTGCACTTCCTAGGGACAATTTGCTTGGACTTCCTAATTTGTTGGAGCCTAGTGGTTACCATGGAATACACTAGGACAAAAGGTAATGCTAGGATTCTGCTTGTGTTTTGACAAAGACAAACTTTGATGCACAATTTACTGGACCAAAGGCGCTATACTGTTTGACCAGAGGCACAAGACTATGCAACCAAAAGCGTGCTACTGTAATACCCAAGGCGATGGACTGAGCTACCAAAGGTGAGGTATTGCTATACCAAAGGAAAGCTACGGTGACCAAAAAGCAAGCTATTGTTATACCAAGGGCACTGAAGTAGTGTCTGATGCTTCTAAAAGGCAAATTTTGATAGAATTGGTTATGGTTCTGATTGGATTTGTCTTTGGCAAGAGAAAACACAGCAAACAAGTGGTTAAAAAAGGACTGACACAACATATAGTGTATGTTCGAGGCTCACGAAAAAGCCCAATGTTTCCACAGGTATAAGACAATTGCAATCAATAACAAGCATTTTTTATCCCTAGAGACAAGGTTTCATTGCAGTAGATCAGCTCACAGCTTAATATTCCGTCGATAAAAATATCATTCCATAAAGGTGTCGAATATTTTGTATCTTTGCAAGAGACGATAGGTAGGGATATCTCACCCTCCCCTTGAAAAGCTTAAGTAGGTCACAAGAGCTTTATGGCCAAGGGAATACTATCTCTTCTTAAGGGAGCCAATGGTGAGTATCTTAAGGGCTTAAATCGATTCCCCTTGCACTAATGATTACCGCAATGTTCGAAGGTAGATCGGGTAGTCTCTATCTAGAATGGTTCTTAGTAACTTTGAGGGACCAATGCCTTACGAGCAATGTGACAAGCTACTAAAAGCTTTAACCAATCCTACTAAGAGTATTAAACACTTTGCTCAATGTGAAAATTGTTTCCACAAAGAGCTAGTACACCTCTTTTCAGTTTGGCACCACAAGGTAAGGCTGACGTCGGTTAGGACTTGGCTTTCGCCTTATCCCTCTTATATAGCAGTTCAGAGGAAAACTTCGCTTAGGGTCATCCCTTTTGGATGAAATGCAATCCAAAAGCAGGCCCTTCTAAAGGAAGTATTGAAATGTAAGAGCAAGCACGTCAAACAAAGGTTCAATTGCCCTGTTATAAGAAAAATAAGGTGCAACTAAATTAGGCACACACACATTTGTAGTTGTCAATTGTCCCTTATGAAATTGAAGTGTTTGGCATTCATGTCCATTGTCCCTTAGAAAATTGAGGTGTTTTCTCATACATGTCCCTTGTCCCTTAAGAAAAGCAGTATGCTCCTAAGACTTAGATTGCTGAAATGATTTGTTCAATTATCCCTTAAGAAGGCAATATGTTTCTAAGACTTAGTGATATAAATCAAGATTTCTTCAATGCTCATCCTGCATGAACTTATTAGAAAAACTTTTTTGCTCTGTGTGAGTGATAAGAAGCTACAACAAGTAAATTAGTTCCACAAAAATTCACAAGTTTAGCAAAAATAAGTCAAATTGACCAAAAGCGAGTTACTGTAACACCGAAAGCGACTTACTGTGATACCAATAGCACTACATTGTTACCGAAAGTGATGTGTTACAGACCAGAGGCGATCTACTGTGGCACCGGACGTGCTGAACTAGACCCAGAAGCATCATGTTGTGCTACCAGAAGCGCTGTACTGTGTAACCAAAAGCGCTACACGAGACTTAGATTCAAAAAAAGTTATGCTTTGTCAAAATAACTAGGTTTAGATAAGATTTCATGATTGATCTAATGTTCTGAGAAGTAATATCTGCTAGATCTGTATCATGAAATCAATAAAACTCAAAAAGGTGTCACAAATAGATAGGTTAACTCAAATATCAAAAAATACCCCTAAATAAGTCAGCTTAGGAAGTATCACAAGACAGTTGAAAGACAAATAAAACAACTTGTCAGACAAATCACAGATATTTATATGAATAAAACCCTGCAAAAACACCAATCAATGTCATAAAACCTATTTTGCCAAAAGCGCTTAACGATATTACCAAAAGCGTCGATCTGGGTTACCAAAAGTGCAGCTCTGTGTTGCCAGAAGCACTGCAGTATCGCCCGAGGGTGATGTACTGTGCCTCCAGGAGCGCTTAAGGATACTGCCAAAAGTGATATTCTGTGTCTTTTGCGCTATTCCGTACTGTAACTTAAAAAAAATTAATTTCTCAAAGAAAAAAAGGGATTAGTGGGTCCCACCGGGCGTGCCAGAATGTGTATGAGGAAAATTGACTAAATTAAACTAACAAAATAAAAAACCCAATAACATAAAGAGAACCAATCTAAATAAAAGCCATTACTAATAAATCAATGAAATATGAAAGCTTTTACCGAGATTTGTATTGTTCCCTTTGGATGAATGTGGATTGCTCAATAGTGCTGCGAAACCATGTTTGCAACAAGCAAGTAAAGTGGTCAAAGATCAATGTCAAAAGATCTTAAAGTTGTTCAATCGATGCGATGTATGCTCAAAGCGCTGTTGAAGGATGCCTAAGAACAAGTGATTGAAGAGAGGTTGTGAAGGAGATGGGGGATTTATATAGGTTTCAACAGAGATCGATCAATGGTCCAAATAATTCAGAAAAATCAATGGAGGAGATAAAACAAATAACCATGATGAATGTGCACACGACATGTGTCAATCCATAAGGATATTTTTAGTAAAATATGATGAAAATGAGATTGATTGAATAGATAACTCAACTTATAATTTTGCCTTTTTTAGAGTTCTAAAAATAAGACTGATTGTGCACATGAGTTAACAAGATATTTTAAGAGGAATTGGAAGATAACTGAAATTAAATAAATAAATTTATTTAATTATTTGTGCATGATTGAGGAATATGAAGATTATAAATAAAATATTTGATTTTATTTATTTTTAGGGGATTGAGACAATTTAAATAAATTTGCATGATTTATTTAAATTTAGAAGAATAATTGATTTAATTAAATAATGTAAAATATTTAATTGTAGATAAGAGGGAATTGTAATGAATTAATTAAATAATTGGATTTATTTAATTGATGTGGACTTGAAATTTGAAAGAGGATAATGATTTAATTAAATAATTGAAATTATTTAATTATGGAAGAATAATAGAGGAATTTAATTTAATTAATTAATTAAATAGAATTTATTTAATTAATGTTGAATTTAGGAGTTTTGGAATAATTTAATGAAATTAATTAAATAATTAGATTATTCAATTAATATTGAATGCAGGTGATTAGACAGATTCGATGAAATGCAGGTGGTGCGACGACATGGTCATTTTAGGGTGTCTACAGAAATGACAAGAGACACTGCTGTTGCCCCAAGTGATTCTATCAGGGAACTTTTGGAGAGACAACAAGATCTAGATGAGTCTGAGCTCCTACAAGGACCAATCAATTTGGCCTCAATGTCTCCTGTGCAAATATTCAAACTAGTGTCAATTGTTGAAGCAAAGGCACATGAAGAGATGCTAATGTCACACATGCGGGAGAGTGAACTCATTGGTGAAGCATCCGGCAACCTGGAAAAGTTGATGCCTTCATACCAAAAGACACATCCCTGCCACCAACGGATCAACTCAAAGGCCTAATCAAATCTGTAAGTTCTCATTTTGAGTCATTTGAAAAGTCTATAGAAATAAAAGTTAGAAAAGAATATAATGAGAAAAGGTTAGCCGAATTGAAGACCATGGTGGATAATGATAAAATTCTACTAGACAGTAGAATCAAAGGTATAGAAAAGGCTATTAAGGAATCACATGATATATACAAATTTTTCCTATCATGGCCGGATGTTACTAAGGAGTTAGAAGAAAAAATCAAGGATCTGGAACTCCAATTATCAAATATCTCTAACTCATATGATCCGGCAGTTGAATTAACAAATAGTAAAGAGATAGAAGTTGTTAACATTCACAATAACTTAAACAATCTGATGAAAAAGAGGGAAGAAGTTAAAAACAGGTTGTGCCAGTTAAGAGGGTTGATAAGTCCTAAAATAGATTCAATGACTAATCTTGCAGAAGAAGCCTTGAAGGCAAAAGCAATTATTGATACACACTCAGATGTGCAGAAGGCAGAAAAATTAGTTTTTTTGATAAATGGTCACATTCAAAATTTGGAAGTGCAAAGAATAGATGGGATGGAGAGTTAGCTCTGATAAAGACCATTTATAATGATATTCTACCTCTTACAACTAACTAATCAAGCTAAAGATTGTACCTATACATATGCAGTAGAGTATGACAGCTTTGGAGTTTTGACACAATTTTGCTACTTGTACATACACCTTTGCCTTTGATGTCAAAGGGAGAGAAGAATATCCAATAAAAAATGGCCAAACATATCAAGGGAGAAGAAAAATAGAGTGTATATAGTAAGGGGGAGCAGACAAGCATTTTTCACTAAGTGTTGCCATCAATGTCAAAGGGGGAGATTGTTGGCAACATAGTCAAGAGACATTACTGATATGATATTGTCATTGATGGGAACAACCTAACATGTTTGGAGACAACTCTAGAGACAAAGGTGTGTACAGTATTTTGGTCTGGAAAGATTAACTTAGCCAAATTGACTAAGTATTGACATCACATCGAGACAACGACAGTAATTCAGTTGGTACTACTCCGTAATTGAAGATCTTGTCATGCAGTTCTGGTATGTTACTCTAATCTATCTGGTGAAGTCATGATTTAGTGTTCAAGTCTTGATTTCCTCCGGAAGTCATATGATGAAATGTCTAAGTCCGGGTGAACAAAGTTAAGTTAGAAATAGTGCAGAGTACTTGAGTAACTTGGTCCACATTCCTCCACTATTAAATAATTTGTCTTACAGATCTAAGGCAACAAGGGTACCTATGATGACTACCTAAATCCAAAGTTATAGCTTCTAAAGTTCTGTTGATCATATTTTACAAGGTGTTCTTTATCGGCTTTCAGTTTGACAATATTTCTCTGAGACAGAACAATAGTTCTGAGATCCACATTCATCTGTAGTTGAATATTATGTTATATGGTTCTAAAGATATGATAAGGGATTAGTAATGAATCATTAACAAGGATTATAGAGTTTCATAATGATTGCATTTGAATCTATGGGCCGACAGATAAAGCAACTAAGAATGTTCTTAAGATTAAGGCCAACACATAAGGTAAATCGATATGCAGTGAAGGTATAAGATTGGAATCATCAACCTAAGTGGTAAAACAATAGTTCTAGACTCATATGAAGAGTCTTTCTTGATTGATTGGGTCTGCATTTTTGTTTGGGCACAATAACAGACTAACAAGGTATAACTTTAATATACAAGCTTTATCTTTTGCATGCTGACCTAGATTGAGAAAATTCTTGATGCGGATATATATACTTGATAGATTTTGGCTTTGGAGGAATGGATGTGTGCAAACATAGTGAGAATTTAATGTGTGTGCGATCTAAGGAAGTTTTGTGACCAGAAAAGGATAGTAAGGGTAGAAGAGCAGAGTATATGTGAAGCAGAGCAGAAAATGTAGGGCAGACATTATGAAGACATTTCAGTCTGTATACCAAGCCATTAATGGAACTACACTTCAGCATTCTATAGATGCATTTGCAAAAATCACCTCTTGGTAGTGAGCCAATCCTTCTCTATCTTCTCTTCTCTTCTTTTTGGCAGTGAGCCTATTGCATTGAGCACTTCTTTGGACAGTGAGCCCTTGGGCAGTGAACCCTAAGGCAGTGAGCCTTCATGTAATTCGGTATTGCTATCATAATATATTATGACCTAACACTCACCATGGTTTTTCCACGTAAAAATCTTGGTGCCTATGTGTTATATCTTTATGGTTATTGTTCTTATGTTTGTTTTGTTTTCATCTTATTGAATGTGGTAAATGGATTAAAAATTATCTGAAAGAGAAGTTTTACAGAATACTGATTCACCCCCTCTCAGTATTCTTTGTGATCAACATTGGGAGCATGGATACCATCTTAGCCTTGTTGGTACAACAATATAGAGAAGGGATGGAATAGCCAATAACCTTCTTCAGTCAGGGTTTGGAGGGCTATGAGGTAAAGTACTCATTTGATGAAAAACAAGTGCTTGTTGTTTTAAGAAGTTTGAAGAAATTTAGGCATTTGGTTTCCAATAATAAGATTCATTTGATGGTTTCTCACCCAAGTATCAAAGAGTTTCTTTTGAGCAAGAATTTGAATGAGAAAAGAGCAGGTTGGATAACAAAGGTAATGGAATATGATGTGGAGATTAAAGTCACAAATTTGGTTAGGGGTGAGGGCTTATGTGAGCATCTATCTTCAAGTAAAAAAAATGAAAAGGAGGTTATCCTAGTACTCCAAAATGAATCACAAACAACTTCACCTACATCTAACACAAGTTGGACACAAGAAATGGTACACTTCCTTCAAAAAGGTGAGTGCCCTCAAGGATTGGATAAAGCAAAAAGGAGGTATTTCAGACTTCAATCCATTCCTTATGTACTTTTAGATGGTGTGTTGTTCAAAAAAAATTTTAATGGTATTTTGTTGATTTGCATTGAAACTAATGAAATTGACAAAATTTTACAAGTGTCATGATGGGGCAACAGGAGGGGCATTTTGATCCAAGGACCACAACATTGAAAGTAATGAGTGATGGTTACTATTGGTCCATACTATTTAAGAATGCTTATACATGGGTGAGAAGATGTAGGAAATGTGCATTCTTTACGAGAAAATAGAAGCTAATGAACAATGCTTCTGGATTAGACTGTGTAATATATTTTCCCTCAACATTTCGAATCACACACAGTGATCCATCATCAGGAGAAAGGAGCAAGAGAAGAGAAATAAAAATATTACACAGTCTAATCCAGAAGCATTGTTCATCAATGTCATGGACTGTGGAAAACTAATGACTAAAATAGAAGCTAGCAACCCTTCCTTTGCAGCCAATTCAGGTAGAACAACCATTCATGAAATGGCGTTTGGATTTCAAAGGAGTCATTAACCCACCTTCAAGTGCAGGCCATAAATGGGTGTTAACAACCACCGATTATTTCACAAGGTGGACATAAGCCATAACACTTAAGGAGGCCAATGAAAATGTAGTTTTAGACTTCTATCAAGACCTTGTTATGAGATTTGGAGTCCTCGATTCTATTCTTTGATAATGCCATGGATTTTGTTGGCATTAAGGTAAGTGATTGGGAAGTTAAACATGATATCCATTTGAGTACTTCCTCTAATTACTACCCCCAAGGGAATGGGTTAGCTAAGTCTACCAACAATAACATAATCAGAATCATCAAAAGAAATGTAGAAGACAACCAAAGATCTTGGCATATGAAGTTGAAATTAGCCTTATGTGCTTATAGGATTACTCCAAAAAAGTCGATTGGTAACTCACCACACATGCTGGTTTATTAAAGAGAAGCAAGGCTTCCTATATCTCTTGAGTTACCAACTCTTGATCTCATCAATCAACTAGAGATGATGGAAGAAGACCTAATGTCAATCAGGTTTGCAGAGCTTATGGGGTTAGAAGAAACAAGAATCCAAGCAATGAAAACCATGGAGCTTCATAAAGCTCAAGTAAAGAAGTATTTTGACAAGAAGGCAATCCCAATATCTTTCAAGGAGGGAGACATTATCCTCAAATGGGATGAATTGAAGACAAGGCCTGGAAGATAGACCACATCTGACTCCATGTGGAGTGGGCTATATGTGATTTCAAGTTGCAATCAGTATAATGCATTCCAATTATATAAGCTTGATGGAGAGGAGATACCTATCCCAATCAATGGGATACATCTCAAACATTATTTTTGAGGTGATGATCTACACTTTGTATATATTAGGATAGTTTTGTTGTATCAAATAAGTGTTGTTGCACATTGTTTTGTCTTTCTTTTCCTCCAAGTGCTGATGCATAGGTAGTTTATCCTATTAGAGGACTATTTTCAATAGTTTCTAGTGTTCTTGTTTTAGTTTGTAGCTATTTTTGAGGTACTAACAGCTGTATGTAAGGTTTGATGTTAGTTTGTTTGAGGTCCTATCGACTCTTCTGCCCAATGGATGTCAAAGGCTACTGGTCTTCTAAGTTTTAGTAGGCAAATCTCCCATAGAGGTCACCAGAAATGAATATATTTTGTCCTCCTTGATTTAAATAATTATCATGGGTCTCTTTAAAGTGTTGAGGGGTCTCAAGTCCTATTTTAGAGGTTTTAGTTCCATTACAAGGAGATTTTACAAGGTATTATATCATTCTTTTGGTCATTCTCCTTTGGCATTAGAGTTTTAGGCTTTGAACAATTTAAAATCAATGTTTGTAATGTCTTTAGATGTAAAAAGTCTCCTCTTTACGTGGTCTTACATGTCTTTTGTAGGTCAAAGGTCAAGAGTAGAAGTTTCTTTGTATTAAAAACCTTTTTTCTCAAAAACCACTTGCATACATTTGGAGGAAGACCATTTCAGAGTTTGCATTGATTCTAGAGGTTATCTTCAAGGTTTCTTGGGTTAGGGTATTGTAGGATAGATTAAGACTGGTTGGAGTCTTGTTTTAGCCTTTTCTTTAGGATTTATGGTCATGTGAGAGTTAGGGTTTTCCTTGCCACTAACTTGTAGGTCTCCTCATGTTTGTGAGAAAATGAATACTAGGTTTCAAAGTTTGAAG